>JBBMOE010000001.1:9243687-9301723 GCA_037975065.1 Chaetodon trifasciatus | reverse complement strand
AGAGAGAGAGAGGGAGAGAGTGAGAGAGAGAGAGAGAGAGAGAGAGAGAGAGAGAGAGAGAGAGAGAGAGAGTGTCTGTGAGAGTGAGTGAAACATGCACGTGCCAACATTATTAGAGACTAAGCGTTTTAGCCTGTTTCTCCACTCTTTCTGCATCTATCATGGAAAATGCCCAAAGACTGATACCACTATCACTATCTGAACAAATGGGTCACAAAGCTTCATGTTGTTGCTCAGATAACTGTATAGCCAACTGAGACACAGCCAGTGGGCGGGGAGGGTGGGGGTAGTCTCTGCATCCCCTTAAAGCCCTGAGCCCCAGGTAACTCTGCAGTTTCACCCTAAAGAGGGAGGGCACGCTCCCAGGGAGATGGGGGTGGGAATGCTGCTTAGCCTCCACCATAGGTTTTTCTTGCCTCATCAAAGCGCTTCATCCAGCTCTGCTTTCCCTGCCATGAAAGGTCTGCAGCCAGGCAGCTCAATCAGACACTGCACCACTGGTTATTCCTCAGGGTGTTATACAGTACATCAGCAATAAGGCCAAGCAGATGTAAAGGCTGTCTTTACATTGGCTGTACACAGACGCAGTGCTACAGGCATGCTTTCCATAGACAGACTGCAATCATTTCCAACAACTTTGTGGAGAATACTATTGTATAACAATTTATTATTTGAGAATGACAAGATAAATGGTGCATAGAAATCCCCTGGTGTCCCTTTGTATGGTATAATGGGATTTCAGATACAAGAGTGTCATTCAATTGTATGCCTTTATGTGTATTACTTTTACTATAGAGATCTGAATTGATTTCAGTTGTATTATTATGATTATGGACTGAAAACAGATAATCATGGTAAAGAAGTAGCATGTAGAAAGCATCACTGAAATGAAACTATTTAAAATAAATATGTGTTCAAATGTAATCAAAACACACAAATGCCTGAATTATGTTAAGTAAGTTGATGCCAGTAAGTTGACGAAACACTATTTCACCCTTAGTCTTATGTAACAATAATATTAATTAATCAAATGTACTCAAAAGAGTAGGTTTCTTCAAGTGGAAGGATTTATATTGGATGTAACTCCAGAAAAAAAAAAAAATCCTTAAAAATATTTTCTCCATTTATTTCCACTTTAAAGTTACATCCGCAGGACCTCTATTCTGTGTTTACACAGCGAATGAAGTGGAGACACCGGTCATGCTACATGAGCTATCTAATGAGGCATGTGATTGTGGGAGTAAATACACAGGCAAAAAAGCAACATGAAATGAACACACACAGCTAAGGTAGCATTGCAGTGCAATGTAATAACTTGTGCATCTCATACACAAGAGTGTAATGTTCTCATTATCTTAAACCAGTATGGTGATTATTGTTGATTTAATGACTTTTGTTATGTGTCAAATTGATGCTTATATTAATAGAAATGAATTAGAATTAACGTTGAATTAACATTGAATTAACATTGTTTGTGTCATTTTCATAATTCATATTTGTGGGCTTCACACAATCATTTTTCCAATACATTTAATGTGTGTGGGTCAAGATGATGAATACTGTCATGACTGACAGTGCACTACTTTTTACAATTATAGCCTCTTAATTCTGTAGAGGCCACAAATGTGTGGACAAATGTATGAGAAAAATGATGGCATTAAAATCCAGTGTGGAGGATTTAGTGGCATCTACTGGTGAGGTTGCATACTGCAACCAGCTGAACACCCCCTGTCTCACCTTCCCCTACTGTGGCTGTGAAACATGTGAAAGGTACTCTCTGGGCTACTGCAGAAACATGGCAGTGTAATATTGCGGACTCCATGGAAGAGGACTCACCCCCTCTGTAGATATAAAGGGCTCATTCTGAGGTAAAGAAAACACAGCTTTTCTTATTTTCAGGTGTTTGTATGCCAGTGAAAACATAACAGCGAATATCATATTACATTTCATTTTCTAAATTCTTATCCTTGGTTGCATACTCCAACAGACACAGTTGTTTGTAGATTGAAAGCTGGTGATCTTCATGTTGCACAAGAGGCTCCTCCTGGTTGGTCACACCATTTATATGTAGGATGTATGTTGTATTAGTGTGAGTTTCCAGCTATTTTGTGCTGCTATGCATTCCTTGTAAAAGCTGCTTGCTGGTAGGTAAAAAAAACAGTGCATGAGGAGTTGGAAAACAGTATCTCTGTCTCATACATTTCCAGCCTTTTGTCTTTGAGCACCTGAGTGTCAGCCAAATGCTACAATGTAAAATTTAAGAGATGCATAGACCATTGTTAAGTTCTGTTCTTGATGAGAAAGGTAATGACAAGTTTTTGAAACAAATGAAACAAATATAGTTTTTATTTAACAAATCACTGCAACATTTAAAACACTCAGAGTTCTGTGAAATCTAGCACGAACACAAATTCACATGGCGTGGACACAAATCGTTGTGCATCGCAGAGCGTATTATGTGACAATAAGAGAAAATGGAACGATCAGTTCTACTTGTTCACCATGTGTAACAGTTAACAGGCAAACAACTTTGGCTGAAGGACAGCAGCTACATTCTTTGTTCCTTTCTTTTTCCTACAGCGTCAAACCCTCAATGGTTTACGCAGCAAAGCATGAGAAAACCACTGAAAACAGCAACATTAACTGTCATTGTAGATGCTGTCCATACTCTGCTATTGAGGAATATTGACTGGGATTTGCTAAGTTACATTTCTCCTTTGACAGTGTTAATGCCATCTTAAGCCATCACTTGAGTGATTCACTTATACACATTCTCAGACACTCAACGGCATTGTCACTGTATACCATAAACAACAAGGTGACTTCACCTGTGCTGTAACAGAAAGGATGGGCTCAGTGCTCTTCCTCTGGCAGCCCAGAGTTGAGGGTTCCTAGAAATGTAGATATTTCTAAAGGAAATGAAGTGAGGTCACATGGGACAAATCACATAATGCCTCATACTGAAAGATCAACAAAAATATACATGTCACAGTAATAGAAAATTACAGAAAAATCCTATTGATATAATAATATTAATAATGATAATATGGGGACCAACACAAGAGTGCAAGCCAACAAGACAAAATGTAAAAAAAGACAGCTACAAATCACTAAATCCACAAGATGCAAACCCCAGGCAGAATTACAAAATGCTACAAGAAAACAAGACATATCACTTTCCTCTGGAGATATGGTGCCTGGATCAAAAATACATTTGACTTGTGCTTGAAGCTGAACCTGGTTTTACACCTTTAGTGGAGATTTTATCCACTGTATGACCCAGAATTTTATTTCTGTGATCCAATGCCCATATTCTAGGATAAAGTTTGCAATGTGGGAGAGAGCCTTTCATATTAATGTTGCTTTAACTCTTTGTTCAGGGCCCACTGTGTTTTACCTACATACAGAATAGTCTGGGACAAGGACACTAAAATAGAATAAACAGCCTCTTGGGAGGAGAGAAATTTAAGATGGACCATCTTCCTACTTTTGGGATTTACAAACTCCTTGAGTTTTTGGGACAAAGGGCAGATAGAGCATTGTCCATAAGGTTGGTTTCCACACGAGGGAGATAGTACATTAGTGTGTATTATGTCAAGCTGGTGTTGCGCTTAAGAGCTGCAATGTTTTTTTTTCTGCAAACACAAAGAAATCATGTGACTGTAGGGCATAACAGTGTATTGGGAGGACTCATCTGATTTTATTGGCTAAAACTGCAGAAAATACAATTGCTAAATAGTTTTGTTTGCTCACTTTTATGCATCCCTCAGCACTTTGCTTCTACATCTTCTTCATAAAACTGGCTGTCACGTCTTTGATGCCTGAGGAAGAGCACTGAGGTCTGAACACATTGCCATCATATCTCTTATCTCTTGCTCTATGCAAGCTTTTGTTTATAATGGGTACCTTAAAAGCTTTTTTTGTTGTTGGAAACTGCAAGCTTTCTCTCTTAATTTTCATCACTTTATGCCTGTCTTCACACTGTATGGATATATATGAATTTACATTGTTAATATATCAGGAATGCAGTGCAACACAACAATAACACAAGAGCAATCTTGTCAGTTGAATCTCTATGACATGCTATCAAGGAATGTTTAACATAAGCACCACTAAGTTGGTTTGTGCGATCAGATTTCATTATATTTACAGTGTGGAGGCTCATCCTTTTGTGTCTGACCCCCTGTGTTTCTCTCATGGCAATTTAAGCATCTTCACTACAACTGCTTTTTGTATTGTAAGACAATTTTAAGAAAATACAAGGAAACTAGGCTCACCGTTCACGTGTGTTAGGCAGTTTTAAGGGTGTAACAATTTTGGGTGCCTCTGATTGGAAGAAAGATAAAGACAGTTTTTTTGCTTTTAATTTATGTGGCAGAGGGAGGAAATGGGCAAAGAGAGAGAGAAGTTTTGTGCTTCAATGAAAAAGGACTTAATGGAAAGAAGTAAGCTGAGTGAGTTTCTTTGCCACCTTGCATTGGCTTAATGAGGGACTTCAAGAGCGTACATGAAAACTGGCATTAGGCAAGGATAAAGTGGATAAATGCCATCTCTGCTCTTTGATCTGCTTTTCTGCTATAATATTATGGACAACTGGCACATTGTGAAATATAGTCTCAGGTCTTCTCTTGGCATCAGATGATTAATTCTCACGCCAGTTCAATCTGTTGTACATCAGTTTTAACATCCCCCTAAGTAATACTCACGATATATTTAATAATAATTCTACATTTTAAAGGCAGTTGATTTCAGATGGCTTTTATATACATGCTAAACTATGTATCAATAGAATAAACACGCAAAGTATAATGTCAACAAATATATTAGTATTTGATAATATTTATATAATTATGAAGATTTGAAGATTGTCCAAACACTCAGGTGAGGCACAGAAGAGGATCCCTGCCACGCGTTAAAAGGATCACACTCTAAGGAAAGTACTTTACCATCATCATGTATGTAAATGATTAGATGAGATGATTTAATTAGATTAATCATGGCATATACAGGTGCACAGATCACTAAAGCACGAATCTCTATGAGTGTTTGCCAGCAGGTTACATCGATCAGTTCATGGTCTAAGCTCAAATATTCAGCATTCACTAGCCAGAGGGCAGGATTTCTAATGAATAACACATATCCTAACTGGAGGAAGTCCACAACACTGTGATCCAACAGGAAGAGCACCATTGACTTGCTGCGCAATGCAACTCATAAGAAGCAGCGGAAAAGCTTCAGGGAAGTTTTGATCAAAGAAAAGACTTACATCTATAGTCTGAATCTGCACTGCAATAATTTATTACCAGTTTGTCCAGTTTGGTACGATGGGTTCCTTGTCTGGCACCTATACAATACCTGACTATATATGTCTTATGTGATTAGGTGTTACACATAAAACATCTATATATGTATCTATATATATATATATAAAGAGATGAATGTGAATGTTGGATGCTAAAAAGCTGAATAACACCAATAATCAATCAAATGAATTAAAAAATAAAGAATTCTGTGTGTAGAAGATGTTAGCACACACAGTTAGTGGGAGGAAACAGGAAACACTATGAAAACATACCTTTTATATAGTGTAGTCAGCATTCTGTGACATGTGTATCAGAAAGACAGTAATCATCTCATGCTGTGATCACGTTTTTTGCAGAAATTCTGGACCTCAGGAACAGACAGGCTAAGAGTTTAAAAGAGGCAACCAAATAGTATAGACAGCTTTCAGGCACCTTTGCTTCACAAAGCTTTTCAGTCTGCTTATCGGTGAGTGAAGTGCTGCCAAGTGAACTGTAGAACAACAGATTTTTCTCTGATAGAGATCTCTCAAAAAAGACCCCCTCAGAAATATAGGAATAAGGTAACAGCGGGAGGGATGGTCCCATGGGAACTGAAGAAGAAATATGAACAAATGAACATGTTACCCCACTTGGTCTTGGCCGTCTGCTGTGCCTCAACTCACAAAAAAAATGCCAGACTTAAAGTGTTTCACTGAGTTTTACATCTTAAAGTCTAGCTCTTTGCTGAGGAAAATAAGGCACTTTTATTAGCTTTAACTTGAGATGTGTGTGATAAGTATAAATGAATCATCATTAATGCTTTTAACTCCTAAGAGGTCAACACATATTCAAACACAATAGCTAAATGATGAAGAGATAAGGGGCTGCCCATCCACTGCAATCCTCTAAAAACCTGTCCAGAATATCTGATAATATCTTGTGCATAGCCACAGGAACTAGGGGTGCTCCAGGTGCCTCTAGTGGCTGTAGTACACTATATTCATACTATTATATAATACTATTGTCACATTTTATTTGATTTTATCTTTAATTTTTTCTTTGCATTGCACACCACTACTTCTGGTTCCTGTCACCAGTGATGAATATAGTTTTCTTTCAAAGTTATTTTGAGGAGTGCTAGTTTACTGTTTCTGGTTCAGTGTCACAAGGTGAAGCTCTGTCAGGAAGTCAATTCAAACAAAGTCAGAAATGAACAACTACCTCATCCACACAGACCTTGACATAGTTGTCTCCACAGCCACCAATAGTCGAGCTACAACTAACGTTAGTTGACTGACTGTGGTAGTGGAGGAACAGTTAGCATTGGTGGAGAAGGAATGTGTCACAGGCAGCACCGCTAAAATTGATGTCTACGACCATCAAAGTGGTGGGAACTGGCTTAACTGAGTTTGTCTGTCATTTCCAGCCAAAGGATTTTAAGTTTCCAGTTATGTGTTTTGGAACAGAAAATTTCACACATGCATTCAAACCAGGCTGGTTTTAGTAATTCCTGTGGCTACATCATGTGAAAGACAGTGATTGTGTTGTGTGCTTTTGTGTGTCACAGCGGAAAAAAAACTGGTGAGCAAAGACAGCGTCAGACTTGACAGACCTTTTATTAAAGGTGGTGGGTTTACAAACCCAGAAATTCATACAACATGAGAAATTGCAGTTGCACATTGACTCGGTTCAAAGAGTAGTTGCTCTGGATCGCACAGCGATCTCTGCCCTGCTATCAGACATAACTGTGAAGTGTGTGGCATATATTTTTTTAAAGTGGGAAATCTAACAGAAGCGTCACCAACTGACCACCGGTGACAGCACATGCATTAATCTGCCACCTATTGCACTCACGCATCATCCTGGACAATGCTGCCTGAGAAATAGTTAATCACAGCTAGTTTTCACTGTTCCTGTGTCTGATTACTACCATGAGCACGATGTGAGTGGGAAGGGGAGAAGGGCGGAGAAGGGCCCTACTGTGGACCTCAGGGAGGCTGAGGTGAATCTTTCACACCGGTAGGGGAGTGCTGGCCGGAAGCCAACCAAAGCCTAGCTCTTAGCAGACACCAAACACCTGGTTGGGCCGGGGAGGGGCCTACACAAGTTCTCTGCCCTATAGGAGATGTGTGCACTGAATAAATATCAGTTGTGTTGCTGTGGTGTGGATGTGCTGGAGCTTACCTCTTGGGGACCTTGCGATGTCCCTACTGAGAAGCTCTCTTCTGCAGTTGTTGTGTCTCACTTGCAAGATGAAGGATAAAGCTGTTAGGCGTTGCTCACTAGGTAAGGATTACTCAGATACGAGGGCTTTTTATTTTGAGTTAAGTTTATTTAATAACCAATTAAGATGTTTCCAATGATTATCAATACCAAGCTGAATAATAAAAAATAAAATGACTAGGCAAGCTGGGGCGAGGTTATCCAGAACAAGATGTTACGTGGAGACAAAGACCCCAAACCTCCTTCAGCCTATTGTGGCCATAGGGTCAAAGGACCATAAAAAAGAATGGAAGAGAAGTAAAATAAAAAGGCTAGGCAGACTGGAATTATCCGAGATCTAGAGCCCTGAGGAGACAAAGACTCCTAAATCTCCTTTAGCCTCTTGTGCCCATGAGATCTCTTAAAGAGAGGAAATGAAAATATGAGGTTACTTCAGCTTGGCTTAGTTGATTAAATTTAGTCTAGCTAATTGACATTGGTTTTAGTCATGGAAATAACACCTCTAAACAGAGGCATCTCATCTGCAAGCCACCAGCTCTCACCAGCTCTCACCAGCTTTAGGAGTTTTGCAAATGTACAAAAGATTGTTTTCGCCGATGTAATGCCCTGCAGTCTGAGTTACCTCCAAGAGGAAGAAAGACGCTGAGCATCGGAAAGCAGTCGCTTATATACAGTTTCCTGCTGAAGCATTGGGCATTTCCAACATTCTGCTCTGCTACACAAGTGTTAAGACACGTTGTGACAAAACCTTCTGCTTAGGGGAGAGTATGCCAAAGCACTCTGCTGTCTTAACAATTATGTCCGGCTAGGGAGTTTCAAATCTGGCTAGGGAGTTTTGAGTAGGCCTCTAAGATGTCAAGCTACAGCTATAACCACCAACATAAGACACATGATATACATTTAAGCAAATGAAAATAAAGTGGAAAAAATGATTATATAATTAAATGATAGAAACGGTTACATAAGTAGACAACAAAAAACTCTGTCAGTGAATATGTAATGTTGATATAATGAGTAAATGGCAAAGATATGAATGAAACTTCAAACATGATTCAGAATGATTTGATGTACAAACTGATATTTTCAACTTTGAGTACCATGACAAAACAAGTTGCCCATATATGTGTGTGTGTGTGTGTGTGTGTGTGTGTGTGCTGTGCTGTGCAGGTGAATGTCGGCACTGATATGTGCTTATGTGTATGTGTGTAGGTGAAAGCAAACATCAGTACTCAGTTTGTTGTCTGTTTCCTTGCCGGCACGTTGCTTATGGAGAAGACCTCCATGTTACTTAATTTTTCTTTTTTCCATTTTCTGGTATTGTTGTGATGTGGCAATAAAGATATATAGTGCATAGACGATGTAATCTGATCTTCCCATCATCTTCATAGCATCAGGGTTGATAGCCACGGTAAATATCAGCAATTAAGTTATAATACAAAGAAAAGAACAATAATTGCACATCACTCCCTACTTCTCAACAGCTGCTAAAGAACAGAGAACAGATGTACTGGAGCTGTTGTACACATGTGTTTGATTCTTTGGCTGAAAAAAAAAAGACTCTCAGTCAGAGGCAACAGTACACGGCACAGTGCACTTTATGAGCTAATGTTTGAGTGCATGTTTGAGTATACAGTCGACCAAAGGAGCAGGAATGGCTTCTAAGGAGAGACAACTGGATGTCAGACATCATTCAGAGTGAGATCATCGAATGGTTTGCTCATACTGTATGGGGGGAAATAGTGTCACAAGCATCAGAATGTGCTTTCATAGACAGACAGCTGATGGCATGACTGGTGTGAGCACTCTGGAACAGTTTGCATACAACCTAGAGTACATTGACAGCAACCTGGAGATTAATTGTGAGTTTTGGGGATTTTACAAGGCCCCATCTCGACTGCGGAAGGTGAGGTGATCCTAGTGGTTGACACACTGAGCTTAGTGCAAGATGTAGCTGTCGTCATCAAAGACTCATCAAAGTGCATAAAGCTTTATTAATCATTTTGGGGGGTTGATGAAGTAATGACCAACATCTTAGGTCAGTGTCCCACCAGGTGGTGTGTCTGCACCAAAGCGATCTCACGCATCTGCTCTTCCGACTCTGCAAAGCTTGACACACTGAAGGACAAAGACAGTATTAAGGGAGAAACAAGAGCCAAAATCAGAGGCATACATGAACAGGCACTTAAAGGAAGGACTTTCTTTGGACTTCTTGTCATGAAGCATTGTCTGGGCCCTGTGAGGCTGTGGCAAGGAATTTACAAAGCACAAAGGCAAGATGCCCTTGAATGTTCAAATGTGTTAAAAGGACAAATAACGGCATTGGCAGATGATTGCATTGTGGAGAAGATAACTTTCAAGATGATGACATGCACTCGGAAAAATGGACTGAAGGTGGCGTCAGACACTGTGTCCTGGATGAGATGGAGCCCAGCCCGGTATTGGCACACTGAAGGGACTGAGGCAGTGGCAACCGAAGTGGAACAATTCATTTGGAGATGTGAGTTTTATGAAGCTGTGGATTTGTTGCAATCAGAACTTGACAGGAGATTGGAATAGGACTGTGGATGGTGGGAAGAAGAGACACTATGGTAATTGATAGAGCAAAGGGCCACGCTGCGGAACTGGACCTGCAGCCCCTCCATCTTCTCAAGCAGCTGGACACATGCCACCTGCAGCTCCAGCTCAGGATGTTGGGAAGGAATACCAAAGATCTCCATGCAGCACAGTCCCAGAAGAGGCCTTGTGTTTCACAACTACACCCACAAACTAGAGGTTTGTTCAGAAAAGTAGAAAATCTCATAAAGCTTTGCCTCTGTATTCCCATATTAGTGGCATCATCAGAGAGATGTTTCTCCACTCTTTGGTGCCTGAAGACATGTATGCGCAGCATGATGACTCAGAAAAGACTGACCCAACTGATGGTGATGTATGTACACAGACATTGTGCAAAAGTGAAATTTACATGCCCTGATGAAGAAAAGTAAATAAAAGTTTAATTGTCCATGATTTTGGACTGTAGAAATACTGAAATGTGAGGGGCTGTTGAGTAGAAAACTTTTGAAAAATCAAATCCTTGATTGGTTTATTAGTGCAGCAGCAGCAGCAGGGTTCAATCATTATAATGCCAAACTTATGTCTATTCTTGAAAAATCATGTTCTTAGGGATTTATTTCCTTTTGTAACATTTACTGATAATATTAGACATTTTAACATTGATATTGTTCATGGTGACATGAACTGCTACTTGTAATATTGCTGTTATTTGTGTCCTGTGGCAATTTTTTTCTTGCACTGTGTGAGTGACTCTGGCCTGAAGCACTGCTATGGGTGTTGTGCCTGTCCGTTCAGATGATTAAAGTATGAAAGTATGGTTCTTAATTAGTTTCTTTTTGTCATACTTGTCATGAATATTTGAATTTTATGTGTAAAAAGGACTGTGTTTGTGTGTGTGTGTGTGCACGCGTACATTGCAACATGCGTCGCATTAAGATAGTAAGTGCCATTATGTAACCAATATTATGGCCCCCTTAATCATCACATACTGCAGAACAGTCTCGTCTACCCCACTCAAGGACCTCAGAGGTAGGGACGACAGATTTAATAGATCAATCATTTTAGTAAAGACTTGACCATTAGTGAATGTAAATACTGCAACATGATTCACTGTCGTAAAAAACCCCTGGAGTGGCTTTTGGATTTCCAATGTTACTTCTGACATACATCTTGCCATTATACTTACAATTTCAGATGGAAAGCAAAGCCCATTAAAAAATAGCCACTATTTTGTGCAACAAATTCAAAAACAAAGCAAAGAAGACAATAATGTGGTATGATGAGTCAAGTCAATTTCATGTGTCCACAAAAAGAAAAGGCAGCTGAGGCAGTGAAAAAAAGCATGCAGCTCAGTCCAGACTAAACACTGTGGCTTCTATATGTTTACTCTTCTTCTCCATTAATGTTGCAGAAACCAGCATTTTATATATGCATACACACACACACACACACACACACACACACACACACACACACACACACACATATATATATATCTTCTGTAAAATGTACCTAAATACCCGAAGTAAATAGAAAGCTGTTCTTGATCCATTTGGAGCACATGGTCTCTTTTGAAACAACACTCCAAAGTTTGATCCCCAGCAGTCAGAATCTCTGGAGGTGCTACTGGCATTGAGTAATAGAAGTTTGAACACATTGAAGTTAAAGTTTTTTATTTTGGCCTGAATATCTTTTTGCAAGCAGATGCCTGCAGATGACTATTATTGGGCCTTATTAGCTGGAAAACACAAAGGGACTACAGCACGCAGCCTCATCCTAGTCCTAGTTCAATAACAATTGATAACAATACCACAGAAAAAAAGTATTGCCAATGTAACCAAACCGAGTCTTATCGATTGTTGGATTATGATTAGACTTCAACACTGAGTTGCCTCAATTCAAGAATCAGTTGTTTGTTGTTGCTGCTGTTGTCGTGATTGCATCTCTAAATGGTTTGCATTGCAATTGATTTACAGGAATCTTAGCTTTCCAACAGTGTATGGCAAGGGTACAAATTTAAAGACAGCATTGGTGTCAAAAGCAGCAGTGACTTCCTGGAGTCTCCAGTGGTTGCCTGGCACTGATGTTGTAATCCTTGGGTAGATTCAGGCTGACTGTTTCCAGGATTTAAACTAAGCCAAGCAAAGGTAACCAATAGCTGGTTCCTACTACACATTTACCATACAGATATGAGAGTGATGTTCATCTTGTCATTGAACTTTTGGCAAAAAAAACTTCCCAAAATGTTGAACAATTCCTTTCAAAGTGTCAACTTCATGCTTACTATTACCACTTAGAGGAGAGTCCCTGTGTTAGTGCCAGTGATGCTGATTTAAAATCAATGAACATAAAGGCAGTGTAACACTTTTTGTTGACTATTTTTGCATAAACACCTCTTCAAGAGAAATAATTTTTAACAACCGGTACCTGGAGCTCATGATGTTTTCCCTTGTTTAGTCTTTTGACACTGGTTTTCCATGTTAAGATACTATCTGATGTCTTTCAGCCCCAGGAAGAATCTGAATAGGTGGTTTATTTGGGTAGCTGGAAATGAGACATCACAAAATATGTCGTGTTTATCTACAGTATTTTAAATATCGCCCTGGGGTTTGCTTGGCTTAGTTCTACCCATTAAGAGTGAAGGTATGATATATGAAGCAAGCTTAAGAGAGTAACTTGTGTGTGCTTTGCTGATCCCAAGACAATCCCAATTTAATTGTGCATTAAAGACCATGCACTGCGTCATTTATTACATTGTTTATTTAGCCACCCCAGCCCCCCTTATTCCTATTTGAGCTCTAATTAATCCTGCACAGAAATCTCAACTTCATTAACTTGGGCAGCTCTAGGCCTCAACTGGGGTTAATTACTAAAATAAAAATGGAAAGATTTTGTTCAGTGCAACCAAACACTGGGTGTGATAGTATTACAGGAAATAGTCCAAGTTTAAAAGGTCACATTTCACTTTTTTCACTATTAGATATGACAATAGTATGCATGCTAACAATCAAGACATTACAAAAATTAATTACTTTCCATCAAATGAGAGAAATTGTGATTTTAAAGCCATTAAATAGTATCAGTCAACTTTGTCCTCATTGTGAGACAAAGATTAAATATGAGCCAGCTGAAATGCTAAATCTCTAATAAATCGCTTAAGAGTACAAAATGTGTTTAACAAAAGCAAACATGCTTGCTGCATGCAACAGTAATTTGGTTATAATACTATTCATGATTATTTGGAATGGGTGACTCATTCAAGACAGTTCCCAAGACCACTAAAGGTCACAAAGACTCCAAAAGGGTGGAGAGAACAAAATGTTTTGTTACTGCCCTCTTTGGGCTTTCAATCACATTCAAAAATACATAAAATTAAGTGCAGCTCATGAATATTTACAACAAACTTGCTCACAAGTCTATGGCGCTCCACATTGCTTTTTGTCAACAAGGTTGTATATTCCAGCTGCAACATCTGGCTCCCATACACAAGGGCTTCAGGGGGCGCTTAAACACATGCACACAGTATTACACACACACAGACATGCACACACAAACACATAGAAACATGCACACAGAGGCTATACAAAGAAGAGGGGGGTAGAGAGATTAAAAAAAAAAAAAACATTGAATTGGCTCAAAAGTTAACAGCTGTATAATATCTGCAATGGGTCTCGGTAGATGCATCCCCACAGTAAAGACTCAACAATTAATTATCCTGCCGCAGATTCCTGGCAGCCCCTCATTTTACTGACGAGTGCACTCCTGCTGCTTCTTCAAAGATTAACATTTAAAAATTCATCAGCTGGCTTTTCCAGGGTACTCAAAAGCCCTGACTATTATTCCATAAGAGTATGTTTTATTATCTCTACGTGCTTATTATCACCACCATCGCAGCTATGAGGCCAAATTAGAAGCAAAATGCTTGACTCACTAAACCAGTTCTCAAGAAAAAAAAATGGAGAGAATAACCAACCAATATCTTTTGTGCTTCAGGCGATGGCCCGACTGTATGCAACCTGAATCTGGTACTATACATTTCAAAATAATGTTCAGATGACCAAATCACATCTGTGAAGATTCTCATTCATCCAGGTAATGAAAGGCAACCTCAAGCAAGCCCAGATGCCTTTGTAAAGCACTTAGAAGTAACCTTACAATGATATTGTGTTTATACTGACCTTTGTCAGTCAAGTATTTATGTTATTACAATATAATTTGATTCGGCTGCTTTTGAACACATGAGCAACATTTGTATGAGCCTGGTCAAAGATGCATCTCTGATGTGTTAGCATACTGTTGGTAGCAGGGGAGACATGGAGGGCATTTGTATTCTCTCCAAAATTTTGCTGTGCAAGATAATTATTTTTCATTGCTTGTATCAGCACAGGGGATGCTGATCATGAATGAGACTGTTATTATTATGGAAAATGCATCTGCATGCTGCAGTCGAAGTATGAGCTCTTCTTTTGCTGACATGGGGTCTAGCATGCCAGTGTAGCAAGGGTAAACTAGCACTAAGGCTTCATATTAAACTGTAGAAATTTGCAGCAGTATAAAGCTAAACATAAGCTATAAACCACAGGCAGTATGTAGGCTTTAATCAAGTTCCCAGACTATCTGCATTGTCCATCTTTCTTCAGAAGGTTTTAGCACTAGAGTGGCTGGCCATGCATGCAGGAGTAGTAATGAAGCAGCAGTTGTTATCGTTCGTCTCCCATGCTGATGGAGCAGAGCTCTCTTGCTATTTTAGTCATTCATAACTGCAATACAACACTGTTCTTAATAGCTTCTTCATTTATCCTCATGGTGACAATACAATACAGAAGCCAAGCCAAAATATGATCAGAATCAGAATCTAACTGAACCACATCTCCCAGTTCACAGAATACAGAATAGAGACAGACTTCTTAATGAAACCAGATAAATAGATACATATATTTTAAAGTTCATGTCCTGTTGTGTCTCTCCGTCTTTTTCCCCTGTCCCTTTGTGTCTTGTGAAGTCCTCCCCTTGTGTTTATCCTTGTTTTTGTGTGTGCATCTGAACTGGGCGGTTCCTCCATGATCATGGCTCATCTGCACCTGATCCTCGTGCCAATCAGTCACCACAGCTGCAGCCGATACACATATCATCAGCCACAGGATAAATACCCAGTTCTCCTCACCAGTCTTGATCAGATTGTTGTACTCTCTAGCCTGGTAACATGGCTCGACCATTTAGCTCTTCTACTGCCTTATTCTGTGCTTGAGATTTGCCTTGCATTTTCATGGTGACTAAAAGTGTGTTCTCATTGTCTCCCTCGTGTGTTAACCTGCCAAGTCTTCCCAGCTCCAGTCCACTACCTGAGATCCTGCTGCCCTCTCCTTCCTGGATCAATTAGCTGTTTTGTGACAATAAATCTTTTTCTTAATCCAAACCATCTGAAACTGTGTCCTGCATTTGGAGTCCAGCCATTAACTCAACCCTTAACATGTCCATGTTTTCAGTGTGTAATAAAGTGATAGAACAAGATATAAGAGTCTGCTGGTTCAGTTCATGACTGAAGTTGTCTTAAATCCCGCTGAAATAAGATATGTAGAGAGGGAGAGAAGACGGACAATGCAGAAAGCTACCATTCGGCCGCAGGTTTGGCTCTGTCAGCACCAGGACCACCAGACACTTCAACAGCTTTTTCCTGAAGGCCATCACTCTCCATAACAACCCTTTCCTCCTTCCTAATCCTCCAGCTCCCCACCATGCATCGTGGCCTTCCTCCCCAGGCACATGCTCAATGGACGCATGTGCATGCTCTCTCTCTCTCTCTCTCTCTCTCTCTCTCTCTCTCTCTCTCTCACTCACACACTAGCACACACATCTCTAGTTTAAAACATTCACATAATATATTGAGTCCCCCGCAAGCGATGGTGGGGAGGTCAGTGTTGTGTTCTGTTCTACACCGTGCACTGCCATGTCAACACATCCTCATACTAAATGACATACTGACAAGCCGGTATGACGAACACAGAAATCAAATACAGACCTTAGTTGTAGCGTAACCATTTTCCTCACTTCATTACGATTGTGAAATGTTGCAGTTCACTTGAGTTTAGCCACCAAACCTACTTAGTAAGGTTCAGGGACATACTGTAGCTACTTACTGTTACATATACTGTTACATATTACATTATGCTACTTAAAATGGGTCAGCGCTGATTTTTGGTGAAATTCCTGTTTGTTTAATACATCCATCCAGCCTACCTTTCTCCAAATGCAGACTTTCTTGCTCTTTATACGGCATCAACTGAGTTCCTCCTTTGCTCTCATAATAGTTACTAAGGCCACTAGAACTGAAGGCCAACAATAAATGTAAATATGAGTCACGATAACCTCCTTGCAAAGTTGACCTATATAGCTGTTTTTCTGGTGAGAACAAGCTTGCCATGTCTCCATAGTTTCACATGCATTCATTACCAGCAGAGGTGTTAGACCATAAGTGTGGTTACTTGCACCGATCAGTGACATTTCCTCTTATGTGAATGTCTGGGCCTGCATCTGCTGTAAAGTGATACTCTCCTAATAAAGCGCTTGTTCAAAAGAAAACTGTCTTGCTGAGTTTTACTGTGAATGAACCACAGCAGGCCACAATGTGAATGCTCACACCCACTGTTTATCATGGAGTTCTTACATGGCAGTTCATATATTTGCATCTACAATGAGGGGAGATTAAAACAACTCTGGCATCAGCAGGGCACAGGGAGCTTTTAATGGTTAACAGCAGATGTTTTGATGACTCCACTTGTGCCCAAGAGACTTACCTTTTCATCAGGCCCAAATTAGCTAAATTGTTTCACCTCATCTGGCTCAATGTGGGGTAAATTGGTGGTGTGATTTATTATCACTTTATTAAGTAACATCAAGTGTTGAGTTTATTGTGTTTTCTTGAAAGAACATATACACATGCACAGGGACACACAATCCAACCTGATTAAAATGTAAAATAAAAAAAAAAGTGGATATCTATATGTGGGGGATTAAAAAAAATACATTAATATTGTGGCGATATGAATGTATTTGGAATATTTAAATGAAATTGCGAATAAATAGGTTAACAACTGTGTTTGTTTTCCAAACACCCCCAGTCTACCCAGTGTTTATGTACTGTGGCTCGATGCCTGAGGTCTGTCAAATCCAAATTGACTCCTTTCTGGTTGCCACCCTTAAGGCCATTACACAGGGACACAAGCCTATTCAGTTTAGCAAAAGGGAGTAGAAAAACAGCTGGGAATAAGGATGCCTGTGGATGTTATTCTGCCACCTTCTCATCTTACATTAGGCATTAGCCCATCAGTTGGCATGAGCACATTGCCACAAGCAGTGTGTGTGTGTGTGTGTGTGTGGGGGGGGGGGGGTCGATGGATGAATGCCGATGTGTGGCCACTAAAAAGAACTGTTTAAGTCTTTCCTTAAGTTCATGAGGCCTATGTTTCATCACATTGGAGTAGTATTTGTATTGGATCTGATTATTAATGGACAATTACATGTAGGTGCCTCAACCAAAGATATATGTATGAATTAGGTTTTCCAAGCCAAACACAAATTGCTTGAACAAGAAAATTCATACTTTATGCCAGGCATGTTATGTGACTGCATAACAGGTGAGAACTAACCAGGTAATTCAGTAAATACGTAACTGCAGTAAGTAATTGATTAAGGGCATAGTCACTAACAAATCACTTTCTACAGGAAGATTTCTAGGTTAAAATATATATATTTTGGCATGTTTTTTTAATTAAATTCTTTCTTATTTCAATTTTTCTTATTTTTATTTTGCTCTCATTGTTACTGAAAATACTTCATGCTATTTTCTTAGCTCCAATCTTCAACTCACTGGGCGGTGGTCCATTGGTCTTCCAGTCAAAGGGTATTTCACACACTCTACAAACACAGATAAGAATGAGAAATAATAATTCACTGATCTGTGCAACTGACACGTCCTAATTTGCTAAATAAAAACATTTTTCAAGCTGCAACACATAAAGAATAAACTTGAGCCATGAAAGAACCCTGCAGAGACGTCTCAGATTCTTGTCAGATGGTATTTAAATCAAATCTGGATCTTGGACAAAAGGTTTGGCTTATTTTCATATAATAGAAGAACAAAAAAACATTAATAGATGAACGGTCATATGTGTTTCACTGCTGTGCACTGAGCGTGTGGTTAGGTCCACTGTGATGTGTCTTGACAGATGAAAAATAATTTTGCTGATTAAATCCTGTATATATACACACAGGTCCATCTACAGGATACTCCCTATACATTGCAGCCAAATAATAGCACATTACATATATGAACATCTGGCATGTATGTGATCTTTGCTGGCTATTTTCCTGTACTGTGGGTGCATTGTTGTACATTCCTCCCTGTTCTTGAAAAATGGCAAACTATAACTTTGCTATACTGTAAGTGTAAGATAATATAGGAAATGAGCAAAATCTTCATTCACAGTGGAATTTTAAAAATAGTAGATGAAATGCATCCAGCTCTATTGCTGAGCATGTTCTACCAGGCCCATGTTTCAATATTTGTTAGATTTTATATTAATCAACAATTATTAGCTACCTATTTGGATATCAGTACAGACTGTTAAAGTATTTATAGGATCCACACAAAATGCAGCTCTCTAGTGAATCAATTTGCAGTTGTATTTTGATAACAAGTGTTTTTGACTTTATGTCTCTGCAAGTGATTTTCGAGTCTGTGCTCTTTTAGTGGCCCATATAGTGCTTGAACAAAGTTCCATGCATGTAAAAAGGGTGTTTCAAGGAGACTGAGCCTACCATTCTGCACATGCCAATGTCTACAGAGATGAGGCAGCAGCAGCAGCGGCTAGACTGAAAAAGTAAAAAGCCCCCTCACCCCCGAAGTCTCTGCTAAGACGAGTATGCTCCTTGATTCTGGAACCAGCTCAGTGGCTCTCAGAGGCTTCAAACATTTACAAAACCAAGCAACAGGCTGCTGTACTTCAAAAAGTATGATTTCCAAATTATTTAAGAGAAAGTGGCAAAGCGGAGCACATTGCAACAAGCAACAACAAACATGACATCAGGTCAATAATGCATGATCAATAAACAATAACCCATGGAAATCACAGGTAAATGGCAGACGTATAAAAACTATGGACTTACTATACATACAGTAGATGCTACAGGAGCAACATGCCAGCACTACATCTATTAAAACTGTTGATGTTCTTTATCTGCAGAACGAGTTGCCTGACATATCAAACCACATCTTGAGCTGCTCTGGGATAAATATGATGTGTATTATAAGTGTATTGTTGCATATCTATATTGGAGCCGTATGCATAAAGGTTAAACAAAAGCAAAATAAGGAGGCAGCAGGTAATTCATGGGTAACGTTCTAGAAAAAAATAGACTGTGAAGTGATGATCCATCAAGATTCAGGTATTCAAGACCACTTTCACAGTGGATAAGCAATTTTCAAAGAAGTGAAATTGTAAGAATTTGATGAGGGAAATATTCAGTGTAAATGGCACACATACCAACAAGTGGCATGGTCTGGATGTGAGACGCTTGTTACGACCTGGTGCAAAGTGGTCTATTTTCACTCCATTTAATTACAGGACATGCTAAAAACCTTAGATAACATTTTTGAGCTGATGAATATCATTCATTAGAAGCTCTGGTAAGACAGACAGTGAAACAATGAGACCAAGAAATGAAATTCAGTGCTTTTCAAATGCAAAGTGAGACACCACTTGTGGCCTTATGTGTAATTCACTGGCTGCATGTAATTTCACATTTTTTTGTGAAAGGTTCATCCCCTTCAGCCACTGACTCACTGCTCTAAACCATTTGTTCAATGCTGTTTGCTAGGAGATTGGTATCTGACCTGCTGAGGCAGCCGTTCAAACCAGCAGTGTGAGCCATTGCTTTAGCTGTTTTGTTCTTAATCTTCTCTGCTAACCTAAAAACAGTGCTCAGCGCTTGAAGGATTCAGTAGCAAAAATGTCTTTGTATTCTTTGTTTGTGGGTACAGATCAAGAAATAACAGATCATAGACAGTAATTAAATTAGGTATGGAACAAACTGGACTTTCTGGGCTGTCATACCAAGAATGTATTGATGTACACAATGGAAATATATTCCATTTTCCCAATAGATGAAAATGGGATGTAAGATCCCTTGTGCCATCTTTTCAATTACATCTTTGCATAAATGATAGATAGATAGATAGATAGATAGATAGATAGATAGATAGATAGATAGATAGATAGATCTGCCATGTAAACCACAGCCATAGCCCAGTATGACAAACAGACTCATGTAGTGGCATGAGGAATACAGTAGAGCTAGGTTGGTCTAAGACTTTGTAAATTATGTAATGTAAGGGGTAATTAAAATGCTAAACTACCTAATCAAAGCTTTATTTCAACTAATTTGAAGTTAAAGAGTTTTCTTTCCTATTATGGTCCAATTAGCCAGGAGAATTAGCCTATCAGCAGTACAAAGACTGGGGGAGTCAGCAGCCCCAAGCCAATACAGGCCTTTCTGTGTTAGAGTTATCACATTCTTCCTCTGTGTGTGTTTGTGTGTGTGTGTGTGTGTGTGTGTGTGTGTGTGTGTGTGTGTGTGTCTTAAGTTTTTTATTGCCGCTCCACTTTCCTCCCACATACGGCCATGCAAATCAGGTGAATTAGAGACTCTAAATTGGCTGTAGATGTCCAAGTCAAATCTTGTAATTTATCTTGGTTAATGAATTGTGATGGGAGCTTCATAATGCCTTGATACATCAAACTACGTGTCACGCTTCAAACATGTGAACATTGTTGGTTGGTGGTGGCTAATAGTTAAGCAGTCTTATATTTTGAAGAAAAGTAATTCAGATTCATTTACAAAGATTCTTCAAGCCTGTATTTTATCCTCCATTATATTTTGAACACTTGCTTAATATCTGAAAATGCATCACAACTGCACTCCATGAACAGTGCAGCCTGTTAGCATAGCAGAAAAGGGATGCCGCTACAGTTTGATGTGGCTCACTAGATCTAGCTAGCCTCAAAGCAGCCTAAAGAATGCTAAGTATTGAACACATCCTGCCAGGAGTGCAAAGCTGTAGGCTACTGACTGCTTGATGAGATTTCAAGGTGCTGTACTGGAAGAGAGCTTAATGACAACTTAATGAATGCAAAGCAATAGACCATGTAGCAAAGTGGTACTGGAGAGAGTCAAACAAGTAGAAATATGATGTTGAACTTTTCAGGCAAACAAGCATTTGTTCAGATTTTACAAATGGTCTAATAAAGTCTAGGTAAAGAGGGGCTGAATGGATTCAGCTGGCTGTTTGTCCGTCTGAGACATGAAGCCATTATGTCTTAAATCAGTAGGGGTTTGATTTTGATGTATCCTGCAAGAATGATGAATATTGGCACTGTTTCTGGGTTTAAGCATTTTAGTTCTCAATACAATTTAAGTTTAACTTTTTCTATTTTTTCCTATTACCAGCAACACGAATTAATGTAATCTTACCTGGAGCTCCCACATACAGCTGTTCAATGAATCTGGTCAGTGTTGATAGGTCCAGGCCTCTGACATACAGGCCTGACTGGATGTCAACATCTCCAACATCTGTCAACTCCTGATACATATTGGTAAGACAGATCACGCCTCTTAAACATGCTAAAGCATCTCCTTATGACCATGATTCAGTGGTTACAATGACTACACTCTCTCAGTTACTGGAACAGCAGAGAGAATTGTACAAAGCAATGTTACTTCAGCAGCAGGAAAACTTTGAATGCTTTGTTGAGCTGTTCATGGATGGAATTTATAAATGGCTGGGTGGCATCAGTCAGTGGTGGAAGAAATATTCACATCTTTTAATTAAGTAAAAAGTAGCAATACCGCACTGAGAAAATACTCCACTGCCAGTAAAAATCATACATTCAAAAACTCTCTTCAGTAAAAATATGTTAGATTATTCATTATGCAGAAAAATGATCCTTGTCATTTTTTTTAACTTTGCAAAATGATGTTTTTAGATTAATATCACTGGTGCATTAATGTTAATGTTGCATTTTACTGCTGTATTTGCTTAAGGTTAAGCTAATTTGAACTACTTTATGTGCTGTTGGGTAATTTAATCTATAGCATTGCATTATAGGATCAACATATAAAATTGCATGAAATGGAAATACTCAAGTAAAGTACCTTGAATTTGTACTTAAGCACACTTTACTTTAGTAAATGTACTTCATTACAACACTGCCGTTATTAGATGAACAGAGGCTTAAGATCAGCTTAGAAGTCACCAGAGATAAGTCTGAAGAGATGAGAATGGGATATAAGGAGATTCAAACAAAGATAGTGTCATTTGATAACAACAAACATCGCAGTTGAGAAAGCAGAGAACTAGAGTGAATCAGAGGAGAGAGTTTTTAGCAATGCTCTCAAGCAAGTTGGTATAAATATGGATTTGAAGCACGCCCAGAAAATTGGCCAGGATGTTGAACTTTGGCCCTGGAAGGACAGACTGTATATCCTTCCCTCTGCCAAGAAATTAAAGGGTGCAAACATCTAGTATATAAATGAAGCAGAAAGAACTGTTTGAAAGCTGCCTATGAAAGGCGTGATAAAGCCAGCCTGAACTTTGATAAGCCAGTCCTCATGCCCAGGGATAGACAAACTCAATGGTCAGCTGAAAGAGGCTCATGGTTCAATATTTATTTTATGAAAGATTGGATTTTGTCTTTCTTCCTAACTTTTTATATTGTTTTTGTTTGTTTTATGAGTCCAAATAGCGAAAAAGACATCTCTGTCATCAAGTTTTGCCAAGGAAGGGTTTGGTATTAGCTTGCTTCAATATATTGCAGCCTTAGGAAGAAGGTTTGTGAAATTACCAGAATCTGTTCCACAAACAATGCACATGTTTTAGCCTGGTTTTAGTTAGAAAGAGACCTGGACACTATCTTTGATGATTCTGAGCTGACTGTCCAAAGGTATAGGTTGTATAGAAGAGACATTATTATGATTATGACAGGACCAAATTTCAGGTGACAGAGTTAGACAGCAAGAAAGTCTGCATACGGAGAGACAGGTGGAGTGGATGGATGGGCCAAACCAACACAAGACTTTCATTTGAACATCATCATTTCTGACATATTCAGGCAATAATATTTCTGGATTCCTGGAGTTTTTGTGCAGTGCAGGAGACCACTGTTGATGTTCCTTGTGAAACTGAAAGTCAGCATTGACAGACTTTAACTTACATAACATACTTACGTTAAGTCATGGACGTAACAGTAACATACTTATTTAAACCCATGATCTTTTCCTAAACCTAACCAAGTAGTTTTGGTGCATAAACATAAGCAAACTACAGAAATTTCACAACGTTAACCACATGACGATGAAGGTCTGGTCCTCACTCTGGTCACTGGTACTCTCCAATTATCATATGTGTTGTTTTGAGAGAGGTGATATATGTCTTTTTGGGAGTCATTGGAGCTTGACATATTTTAAGCATGAGGACATGTTGATTGATCATGTTTTAACTAACACACATGCTCTATGCTCGCTGCCAGTGTACTTTAACAAGAAAGGCTAAAATATCCAAAAGTCTGGACCTAGGATTGTTTATCAGAGGTCATATAAAATATTTAGTGTTTACTCATTCGTGAATGATATTAAAGATTCACCGTGGTCTGATGCACGTCAGGAAAATGTTGTAAAAATTGCTTTTAAAATTTTCATGAACAAAATTAGTGGATGAGTGTGCCCCACTTCAAAAACGGTCTGTAAAGTGCCATCAAGCACCATGATTTGATGAAGAGTTTAGATATTTAATGCGTCAAAAGGTAGCTGCTCATGAGTGATGTTTAGAGAGAAGCCTTTATTGTTAGATGAGAAAGCCCAGGAAAACTTGAGAAATGAGGTTACTCACTCAACAAAAGTGTGTGGAATGCACACATCAGTTCATCACCACTTCAATTATATCTTTAAATAAAGATGGAAAAGCAGTCTTTACCTGCCCCAGTTACTTATTAGTTGACCTTCTGTGCTGAGAAAGACACTTGAGGGGGTCGTTTTTGATAAAATATGAAATTATTTAACTAGAAATTGACCACTTACAAAGTACACAGCCTATATAAAAGGGCATATATGTGACACTTTTGTTTTCTTGTCAGCGTCTATTCTTTTATCTTTTCATAGTATTGTGTAATTTCACTTATTTTCTGATCTTTATATTTGCCCTGTTTTTGTTTTTCTTGTTTTCTTGGTCCTTGTGATGTTAAAATAGTTTTTAATGTTATTATAGTTTGTGGAAACTGATGGGAATTCAAATAAAGAATACATTGACTGCATGGTCAGAGATTTTGTGATGCTTGTGCTGACATACTGTATCCACGTGTGATAACTGTCTTGTGTAAATACAGCTGAATATACTCTGAATCACCTACTTGAAGAGGAAACAAAGATTCTCACCATTGTGACAGGTGAGATTTGCAGTGTGATGAAGAAACGATTTCACTTCATTGCACAATAGCTAATTATTATTTTTTTTAAGTAAACCACTCAGCCTTTTCCAACCACTGATCTGTTCTGCTGGTGTTTGAAGGGGTTGATTGGTCCCACAGCTGTCTATTTGCTGTCTACCTTATGAAAAACAGAACCCTCTGAAAATTATCTTGCAACCCAAACCACGTCAGCTAATTGACACTCAAACAAGGCTGAGAGAGCTGCAGTCTGCTGCACTGATTGATGGACGAACATGAAAAGTAGCCTGCCTTTTCCCATTGTGTGACTATTCAATCAAACATAGCCCAGCGTGGTTGGCTGGCATCAGTATGCATGGTGATAGCCTGTCACCACTTTCCTCTGCTTCTCTGTGAAGCGACACAGTCTGTCTGTTTTTCTTTGTTTGTCAAGGTGCTATCCATCTGTCCACCACTGAACATTGCAAGAGAGTGACCCGTTACACCTCATTTTCATCACTCTGTCCAAGAGAATGGAAAGAAACTCTAAGAAAAGAAAATGTTTTGCACGATTTCACTCTACTGCCTGCGTGTTAACTTACGTTTACATCGTCACACGTCCATGTGGTATTATGTTAAGCTGAAAGCTGTTAATCTGGAACAAAATAAACAGCAGTCTGTGTACGTTTTTAAGCACTGCCACTCAACAGACAATACAGGACGGAATTAAAAACAGAGAGCATATGCTGCACACATTTTTTTTTCCTGTTTCACTCTATTTTCCTTGACTTTCATCAAACAGAGAGATTTTGTTGCCTATCCACTCATTACACATCATTACACATTTGCCAATAGGATGAACTTTCAAAAACATCAAGAAGTTCTTTCAGGATATATTAAATTGTGGAATAAATAATGTGTTTTAATGTCTTTTTTGGGATAACTGTGTATTTAGGAAAATTTGTGTAAAAATTGAGGAAAAACCAGCAAAGATAACATAATTACTGCCAATACTGTGTGATCTTGGACTTATGTGCAGAATGTTAAGTAGTGACATTTTGGACCACATCATATCCAAAGAAAGACTCCGTAGGCCTCCTGACGCTCCTTCCTACGGGATATTTGAACAGATGTTCTCGGCGAATGAGACACAAGTAAACAGGTCCTGTCATTGTGATGGTGTATAACACCTGTCAGTACTCATAAGACAGGAAGTAGGTCAAGAGAACTTTAAAGAGGAGATACATTTTAAGGACAAAGGGACTCCTTTAACTGACAGGAGGAAGTCTGCAGTATCTATTCATAGCTGACGGAATCTGAATGCTTGACAATTTCAAATAGTTGGGACCTGTCTGGTTTTTTAAAATGATTTTGACATGCATAATATGTATTTATGGGGTGATTTTGGATTATTTTGTGTTACCCATGTGACCATGTGTAATTGTGAGTTTCATGTTGGTGGATCATATGGGCTCATCTGTAATCATCTAGAAAGGCTTCTGTGTATTGACCATGGCAAGTTCTGCTGACCAGCAAGTCCTCAAATTAAACAACAAAATAGGTCTGATTGTTGTCCTTGCACTCCAGAATGACACACTTAAGCATTATTTGATCTGACGCCGCTAACGGCAGTACAACATCATTTGGTGGTGTATGATGTGACAGCACTATGGCTAAGGTTTGGTTAGGTTTAAGCACAAAAATGACTTCAAAAGGCATGGCTAAAGGTCACTGTTTGGCTTGAAATTCTTACTTTGTTCAGGCTAGAGCAACTCTGCTGTCACGGTTTTTAAAACAATGCTGACTGTTGGTTGGAAAAGAAAATCAGCAACAGCCTCTTATGTTAAAGCTCAATATTTTGATGACACATCCATCCACCCAGAGCACTTCCTCGTGAGCCTTTCCTTTGTGAGCTGAACATAAATGACTGTGGCTTGACCAGAGCACACCAAGTTTTGCAAACTGCCTTGGCCCTCTGATCCCACCAGGGATCCACTGTCCTCTGTCACAAGTCTGCAAGTTGCTCAGCAGAGCCACAGGACATGGTCACCCACCCCTTTTGTCTCATATGCAGTGGGTGAAGCCTGGTTAACAATAGGTCACTTGTCCCTGAAGCTCAGTGAAGAAAGGAAATAAACCTACTATATTTAGGAGGGGAAGGAGAGGACATCCTGAGTCTCTTGCTAGCAGAGTGAAGTGCTGACCCTTGACCCTAGTCAAGGTGTGTGTGTGTGTGTGTGTGTGTGTGTGTGTGTGTGTGTGTGTGTGTGTGTGTGTGTGTGTGTGATGTATAACAAGTCTTCTGTTTTGATAGTCAATGACTTTTTTAATGATTGCTGGGGGAACTCTGTCCATCTGAGATTTAAGACTGCTTTCATATTTCTCTTTGCTTAACTTGATGCTTAGCAGTTACAAGCTAATGATAATGATTTGTCACATTTAATGAATGCTTTTAATTTATTTGCGTAGTTTGAGGATGGCTTGAGCAATGTAATTTTGGTGATAGACATATGATGTGATATTTTGATGATTCCTTTTATTACATTCTAAATTGATTTGATATTACATTCTAAACTGATTTTAGAAGCGTTTATCACCCGTATTGTTTTTACATTTGTATAGATTGCTCTAAGTATTCATTACTTCTGTTACATTCCAGTAATTTTTGATTTTGTCTTCTGATCTCTTGATAACTCAATGCTCATTTCCTGTTAATGATTTGCCTTTGCTGGTGATTCAGTTCATGGATGATTGTTGAGAAAATATTTGAAATCTGTTTTTGCTTTACATTTTACCTAAATGTATGTGTTTGATATCAAATCATTGATGATTGCTCAAGTGTTGGTTTGTCTATTGCATTTTCTCCTTCATGAACATGTGAATGTGTTATTGATTGACATTGCCTTGAAGGACAAGTAGTCTGCAATGTAGATGTGAAAAGCAAACATCTTTGTTTTAGCATGTCAGGCTAAATACATTAAGCACAGCACCAAATCTGTAAGTTACATTAAACTCCTTCAGGCAGTGGAAGACAAGAGGCCATTTTCCCCTATGCCATCCCTGCACAGTGTGTCAAATGTTTGTGGAATTAAATGGTAGAGAAACCCTGTGCGATTCAACTGTGCGAATCATGATTTGGAAGACAGCGTACCTCAGCGGTCAGAGCCCTGTGCAAAGGCTGGATGCACAGGGCATCTGTTGAGCTCAGCATTTTAAAACGATTTCTTGGCACCCTCTGTATGCCCTGGTAGATCCGTCTCCTTTGATGTTTCTTTAAAAATTCAACTGATTTGTGTGTGAGGTGAAGCTATGAGGGTGTAAGAGGTGTTAGAGGGCCAAGAGAGGACACAGAGGATGCATAAAAACTCAGGATTGTTGGGATTATTTATACTTTTTTGTGCATTTTAACATTCCTGATTATTCAAGTTATCGACTCATATTAGTTAAAAATGAAGTTAAAATTTGCAGTGCAGTATTCATCTTTTATGTCACTGGATAGGGCATGAGTACGTGGGAAATAAAGTACAACATGGACTTTGATTGAAGTGAAAATCTACATTTCGTAATCTCAGTTTCATACCTTTGTTCAAATGCTGGTATACAAGGTGCTTGTAGCAGTGAGACCAAGTATCCCCTCTCACTCCATGCTTGCTGATTGTGGTGCAATTATTTTCCTGCTGTAAATACATAATTTCCAGTGCACATCTTGCTGGAGGTTATTCAGCACAACTTGAAGACACGCTATGTGTCCCTGTGGTTCTGTTTGGCTCCTCGCCTAATACCATGGAAGCGTTTTGAGAAATGGTTCTCCTGCTTGGACCAGAGCAACACATTAACCTCTGCCTGTGGTGGCTTATTCATGCTGCTGTACATTCACTCATGACAATTTTGCTCTTCCAACAAAAGTACATCAGCTTTCTTGTACCAAAAAGTTTTATGGTGTCAATGATCCACTCTGCTCCCTTCCATCATGAGCTTGTCAGAACTTGATTTTGTAGAGTTCAAAGCTTTTAAAGAAAAACAGAGCAGGTGATTGTGTGTGTGTGTGTGTGTGTGTGTGTGTGTGTGTGTGTGTGTGTGTGTGTGTGTGTGTGTGTGTGTGTGTGTGTGTGTGTGCCACTCAAAGGCGAACGCATTGCATTCTACTCTTCCAAATCGTAGATGAAAAATTACACAAAGGCCTCAATTATTTTGATTTATTCTTCAATAATATGATTAAAACAATGCAGTTTATAATGCAAAGTGCCCCCATTACATGCCATATTAATTTCTCACAATGAAAAATGACTATGGGCAATAGGGATAGATGATATATCCAGTAAATGTAGGGGATCAATAATGAGCTGATGCTGAATGCGGATATGATGAAGTTTTGTGAAATTTATTGTAGTTCACTCTGCACTAAATCCTATTTACTGGTCAAGTGTTTCAATTAAGGAGCAATGAAACGTCAGTCCGCTGACTTCTTTGGTTTGAATTGATAGTATTTACAGTGTGTACAAATATACACTGAAGACAGATCTATCAAATTTGCTATGCTAAGCATCAGTCAAAATGACATATAATTGAAATCATGAAGAACTTCCAGCATAGTCATGGCTTATTGTATCAGAGGTGTGGCAAATCTTCCCTCAGGTAAGGAGGAGGCATATGCAGTACACACAGCACAGTATATAATATTGTTCCAATACTTAACTTAAGCTATATGGTATGTTGCTTACACATTATTATTTGTGACTGCACCATTCAAATAAATTCACAATGTCTGTCCTCTAACTCAGCTTCACCTATTTGGCAAAAAATAATGAATCCATACAACTGAAGGATTCATATTTTAAATCAATGCATGAAGAATATAAACCAGTGTAAACATAAGAAAAGAAGAGGCAATACTAAATCCAAGTAACACGAACAGATCTTCATCTACATTCAAAATGAATTGGACCAAAATATCTTCAACAATGTGAAAGAGCACGATAGTATTTGCTTAGATGGCTGTTGAATTTTACATGAAAAAGCAAAGTAATCACCACATCTTAGAGAATTTAACATATTCTCCTTCCTTCTGGCTGTTTTGAAAAACTATGGCTCAAAAAATTCTGCTTGCTTCAGATTGGAATCATCTATAAAACAGTAAATATAGCCCAAAGGAGACAGTCTCTGTGTGTACTAATAAGTGAAAGGAATTTTATTGCCTTTACAGACTCAGTGGTACTGTGGTCATTCTATAAAGCCTAAAGGTTGTACACAGATGACCAAATTAGTAATCATGTAATGACCTACAGCACAAGAGGGCATTTTGTGATTTTTAATGCTGCAAAAACATGTTAACTGTGGTATTTCTTGTCACTATCCATCCATACATCTAACACATTGAATTGCTCTCAGTTTACAAGTACCACAAGATGAGCCTCAATAAAGACTTTTTTTCCCCCACATGGTTCCTCAAAACATTTTCTTTGTATATTTTTCTCTACATGCTGTACTATTAAAGATAATTTACAGGACTACCTTCATCTCAGGCCAGATTAACACAAATGAGTGTGTGTTTGTGTGGGTGAGAGAAGGAGAAAGAGAGAGAAAAGTCCCTTGGCCATACAGCAATCGCTGACCATCTTGAGCTTCTCTGACAGTGATCAAGTGTGGCTTACCAAGACAGCTTAGGTGATCGAGGTGTCCACAGTGGCAATTCATCATGCTATCACGGAGCACAAAGATGACAAGTTGTTTCACTGCTTGAATCAATTTTCTACAATTTTTAACTGCATCATGTCTCATTGTTGAAATAGAGCAATGTTCTCCATTATGAATTCTTTCTTTCTTTAAAGCGTCAAGTCAGTTGAGGTTGGAGAGAGAAAGAAGAAAGCAATTAGAAACAATATAAAGAGGTCTTAACAGTAGAGCAGGTGATGCCTCTGAGTCGTGTGTTCATCAGCTGTCAGATGTCTCCCCGAGCGACCTGCCAACCATGCACAAACACACACAAGCACAATCACATCCAGCCAAAGTTTTCTATTCAGCAGAATATCTCTGTGGGTGACAGCCCACTGCTAATGTGTACAACGGATCTAATCAGCGTTCAACGGCTGCAGCAACATCAAAACATCAATATGACATCAGCAATTATCAATAATCATCATCTGTCGGCCGTTGAGTAGAGAAGCTGCTGAAGCCAGTGTTTGAAACTGAAGTAAAGCAGCTAAAGTAATAATAATAAAAGAGGGAGAACCACGAAGAGTAATAGAACAACAGATCTTGTGTAAGAATGGAAGAACATAGATACAGCGCTGAATGAATGGATACCAGAGCAGGAGTATTAGTGAGATGGCATGGGAGAAGTGCATCTCTGCATGCCCCACAGGACTGTTTGTGTAGTCTGCCCCGGTTAAAGACACTTCTGTAAAAGACAACAGAATCATTTATTGAACTAGCATTAATATTTAATACTAAATGGCACTCCCATGCTGTTTCCTATTGTTTTTTTGTTTTTTTTCAAACTACTTGATAGCCTTATATCGTTCCCGTGTTGCTTTTATTATCTGGGGGCATTGTGTAATGTTTCCTTTCGTGTGTTGGGTTTCCTTTTTCTTCCTCTCCCACTCCTTTTTGCTGCCTCTCTCTTTTTTTCTCCCACCTGCTCTTGGCCTCCATCTGTTTCACTGAGCGGTTGACTTGCTCTTGTTTTCCCTCTTTCTGTGGCTTGACTAGGTGTATCATCCTCAGGAGATTTTGACATGATATTAAGTTATAGTTACAAGGCAATACTGTGATGTGGTTCCTGGGGGAAATCTCTTAGATCTGGAGTATGCCATTTTACTAGAGGAGGCAGCTACCTGCCTAGCAGAACCAAACAACGATATATTTAATTTTGAAAATGGATACATAGTACCACCTTCAAGCCATCAGGGATTTTCATTCGGGGATGAGAGAATCTACCTTTTTTCCTCTCATAGCCCAGGAGGATGTTAATTCATTGACAGAATGAGGTATGATTCCAGCAGTGACAGGTGTAGGCATAAGCAGGTGCTGCCTTGCGATACTGTCATGAAATTTATGTCTCTCATCTCACAGTGAGGGCCTTGTCTATACCAGCTGCTGCAACCTTGTGAGGAGAAAGCTAAGAGGTTTTAATTAGGAATAAGAGTGTCATTAATTACACATTCGTTCACGCTCACATCAGTGTCGTCCTGAGAACTTCCCTCTACATTGTGACTCCTCCCCCTCTCCTTCCTTGTCAGTGCAATACCGATTTAAGTACCCAAGAATTTACTCCGTTGCCTACCGGGAAAAGGAAAGCAAATTTGTTAATTTGATGAATCGCACTCCTATCTCCCTTCATGGCACCCCTCTAACCGAGTCTCCCGGATCATTCAGCACACTTTCATCTTTGATCTAGGACCCTCACGGGGATTCATGTTTGAAAAGGCAGACCCCTGACAGCTCTTTCAGAGGCCCAGGATTTAAGTGAGATGGGGGTGTATGGGGCATATTAGTCTCTTAAACGACTCAAGGAACAATGAGCAGAGAAATTTCTTATGAAAAGCACCTAGGTTCATTACTCTAACTAATTTAATTTTTCCCTTTTGTACAAACGAGATGATGAGGTCATAACTCAGTGCGGAAACCTGAGACAGAGGCTGTTGCTGCCGAAAATGTGATAAAGACATGTAATATGCTTAAGTTCCCCAGATTTATCCTTCAGAGAGAGCAGACTTTAATCTTCCAATATAATATAGCCAGACTTTATTAATATTCATTCATAGGTATAATGTAGCTTTGCCATATTATTTATGCCCATTCATAGTTTGCAAGGCATTACAGTCAACTGGTGCTATGGTACAGCAATCAGCAGGAGCAGATCCCAATCCTCAGTTGAAAAGAAACATTTTAGGAGTGTAATGTTAAGGGTTGTTAACCCTGCCTCCTCACAGCAAGAGGTCTGATGTTCAAATCTGCCAGCTAGCTCGATCCTGTCTTAGTGGAGTTTGCGTGTTTGCTTTGGGTTGACCTCACAGTCTCTGGTTTCCTCCCACAGTCATGAAAGTTAGGTGAAAAGGTAATTCTTAATTACCCATAGTTATGAATATGCCTGCACGTCTTTGCTCTTGACCATTGCATGCTGGGATTGACCATAATGAACAATAAAGCCACTGGGTTATAGCTGTAAAATTTAATTTGACCAAAACTAGCAAAATTTTTACCCCACTGGATCTTCATCATGCTTTTGCATGAAATTCATTGAATTTGCCTCTATCGGGCTCAACAATGGGAGGGGCAGCAACTGCAAAGATCGCAGAAGCTCTATTTGATTGCCATCATCATTAAACTAAGACTAATATGTAATCTATTGAAAAAGTTATTCATCAAAACAATGTAGTCAAGTTAATTACAGTCCCAGCAAAAGCTATTTATCTACAGACGGCACTCTTGCACCAATTGGATGCCATCAGCAGATGTAATGAAATGCCATGGAAGACATCCAAACTCAACATGAAGACTCTTTTACAGCAGTTTGGGTGTAACAGTTTCTGGTCACTGAGGAGACTGAACAGAGTGTAACTGTTCACTCAAGAGAGACAGGGTTGGACCTGGAGTTTCACCCATTTTCTCCAAGGAAGGTTGTCAAATAATGTTTGAGCCTATGCCAGGGCTCTTGCAGGTTGGTCGACTTCATTTAAGAGACCCTGAAAAGTAACAGGAGCAATGGACATGAATATACTCTCTCACTGTTTCCACATGGGCTGTCAAACACCACTGAAGATGAGCTAGCCGCACAATAGCTTGCAGATAATCTAGGTATTCTCATCTGCTTGGCCGCCTGGATTGACAGTCATCTTTGTGAACAGAGAAAAGATACCAGGTGATGCTGCCAGGAGAGGCTGGGTAACCTGGAATGAATGGGAGTTCGGAGAAATTCATGTTCTAATACATCATCATCCGAATGTAATTTTATAGGCTGTAGTCATTTTAGTTGAGGGTTATAAAATATGACAATTTGCTTGAGAAGATTTTAAAAACACAAAGCAAGTATAACCCATACTGTTTCATGAGAGCTGTTGCCATTATTTTGCCATTAAAAGTGTCATGACCAAATTCATGAATAGTTACATTACTTTAAAAAAAGGATGATAAAACTGACAATGGCACCTAGTTTTGTGTTGAGTCTATTGAGCAGTATTTAGTACAAGAACACAGAGTCCAAAAAAGTAAATTACAATACCTAAAATATGGCCTGCAGGCAGAAAAAAAAAATCAGGGCTGGTCAGGAAGAAAATGTGACCCTCTGGCAGCCAGCATTTCCCAGACCTTGCATCCTTGTTGCCTCCTCTTTCTCCAGTAATAGCTTCGATTAGCCAATTTGACTTCAACTCTAAATGGGCTATGCAATAGGTAACACTTGTCCCCTGTTGAGCAAGAGAAGAGAATTAAACAAGGTGCTGAATCTACCGTGTAGTCCATACACTGCAGATGAACCTGCCCTGAGCTCATCAGTAAGCAAAGGGCAGCTGGTGAGCAAACCCAAGTCCCGTAATTCCTCTTCTCTTCACACTCAGAGATGAGTTTATCCTTGAATAATCACTATTTATCTCGCCTACGCCTCATGGATTCTGTTGCAGATGAATGTTTTTCAGATTCATTTCTTGTTTGTTGCCTTGGTGTCTCCACAATACCCTTTGACACTCACTAGTTCCTATCATAATCCTCAGGTTGACTTGTCTGCCAGGTCCACAGTTAGGCTTAGCATACTCTGTGTCCTCTTTGCTTTTAGCCCTGAAGAAAGCAATTGGCTACTTCATTCCTGTCACATTTATGACTTGCTGGTGTATCTTACCTTGGGGTGTACGTATTCACTTGCCGGTGCAGAGAGAGCAGATATTGCAACAATCATTGAAAAGTCATTGGTTGCTTTGGTGATCAATAAATCTTACTAGAAGCAAAGATTGTGGGTGTGAAGAATTGTACATTTGGATCCAATGTTAACTTCCAGTGGCTGAACCAAAGCCCTGTGAAGAACTCTTGTCCAGTACAAATCTGATGTCCGCTCACATGCAATATTTACAGGATCCATACTTTTCATCCATACTGCTGTATCTGTGTTTTGAACATGGCATGCATTGATTGATGTGACTGTATGGACTGATTATTAACATAATCATATCACATAAGTGTAGTACAAATAAAACTAAAATGAAAGTGAATTTAAAGCAGTATTTTAAAAGACTGTATTGATTTGGCACGCTTGACATACTCAGGGAGAGAGTTCCAAAGCTAAAGGTCCTGGACTGTAATAAGTGAGTTGCATGAGTAGCCAGGGGGCCCATGCCTGAGGATCTAAGGGTGTGCTGCATTTCCTAAGGGATCAACATACCTGAAATGTCGTCAGGAACCTCTCCTTAAAGGTTATCAGCAAGATCTTCGCAATCACTTCTACAAGTCACAAGCAGCCACTGAAGCAAGAATGTTTCTTCCTGTACAATTCCTTAAAATTGACTCCTGGTGAAGACCTGAACAGACAGCATCGCAGTTGAAAAGTTGAGAGGAGCATGGACTATTTTCTCCATGCCCACTGTGTTTATAATCTGTATGGATTTTCACCATTTTTTTCTATTTTTTACTATATCAACTCAAGTGGTTGTACATTCAAATTACAAGCAGCTTCTTTCAATGAAAGATGGCTGGAAGTGCGGTGTTTCTGTTGCAAAGATCAAGCTGTGAGTTCTGTCAGACTGGACATTGGATCTATTAAATGAGTCACCAGGTTGTTTGGCCATTCAGAGTTAGCCCGTGTATCATCTCCATAACTGTGAAAATGAATATTGCTGAAGTATGTAGCCCAGCATCAGCATGTACACAGGAAATGGCAGCAGTCCTAAAACCACCAAACGTGAGTGGGGCAGATAAACAGGATGCTCCTACTGAATGTGCTGGGGACACTGATCCAAGTCCTCAAATGACTGTTAGAGAACCAGCTGTTTGTCAAGGTCAGTGAATTCCATGTGTCCACCATCTCCCTCTTGGGTTTTTCAAAATGATCTGTAAAGATCGATCCAACCAAGGTCAAAGTGGTGATATAAGGCCCTCAGTCAGATTCATTTGTGCAGCTTCAGTGTTTCTGGGGATTTGTTAGTGTTAATTGCCATTTCATTCGTGGCTTCAAATCACTGACAGCTCATCTTAGTATCTTATGTTAAGCTTGTCTCTGCTTTCTTGAACTGCTGAAAATGAGCCTGAGCTAAAACATTTCACACTCCCATCGTAGTCTACCCTGACCTCGCCTTTAGCTGCGTGATGGACATGAACATGATCATGCTGGAGCCATCTTATTTTGCTGTTGTCACAAACACAAAAGAGGTAAACAAAAATGGAAAATATATTAATCTTTTTGGATATTATACAGTGTAATGTTCTACGGGTTTTACGTATGTGGAAGCAGCTAAAGATAGCTTAATACCGTTTCTTGGTCTGGATGGATCACAGCAACCTGGCATGCAGTCAGCCTGCTAAATGGCTGGCACAAAGAGAGCCAGTTTGGCTCTTTTTCAACCAGAATTTTGATTCCACACTTTAGACTCAGAAAGAAATTTTGGCTCTCCGTTCGAGACCTTTCATTCGAGTATAGAGTCTCATAAACATTGATTTGTACATATGTGAATTGTCTCCCTTTCTTTTGTCTCTGTCACTCCTGACAGTGGCAAACTAGTAGTTTTTTCACCTTAACGGCCGTGCTGATATGCAGCCAGCCTAGTATAAGACTTTGGTATTCACATATATCATCTGAACATTATAAATCTGAAGAATGTTAAGCTGATCCAGATTTAACATGATGTGCAATGGTGAAATAAACAGAAAAGTCCTGAATCCATGCACAATATGATTCAATCACCAACAACCTGTAGAGACTGATGAAAATACTGCAGAGCAGCCTAAATACATTCAATCTAACAAGTAGCTGTTTGGTATATTTGTTTACTCACATGTGGGTAAAAGTTCACAAGTGTATGTGTAAACTGGCTTTAGCTTTTTATTTCATATATTAAATACATTCAGTACAACCACCCAACTGTAGAGTGGAGGGAGAATTGCTGCTACAACAGCAGTGAGTAGGATAGCCAATCAGAGCACAAGTGCTTCCACTGTGAATGTATGTGAATGATTGCCACAATAAAACTGCCAACCTCCATGTTTGATCTCCATCTAATGATTGATTGAGAGCTTTCCAAGATATTACACCAATAAATGGCTTAACAAAGCTTTGATTTTGTAGTGTGTACTTGTGTGTGAGGCGGAGACATACGCATTTATTCAATGATGCCAAAAAGTTAGATGCCCGCCCAAGCTGCAGCTTTAGCATGAATAGCATGTGGTTACTAGATGTGTACTAATAGTCACAAATATGGAATCACCTCACAATATAATGAGGGCTGCCCTGTTGCTGAGATTTACAAAATTCCAAAGCCATGTGTGCGATATGTTAGAGATTTGAGTTATGCTGCAAAGTTAACTAAAACTTAACAAACTTTTCTCCCAACAGTACTGAACTGACAGTAATTACGCACAGCTCATTTAAGGTTGAAATTCATCCTGCCTTTTCAAACGTTTATTTTTACACTATGATTATTTTAGTTCCAAACTTAAAGGTAGAAACAAGAAATATTCAGTTCACTTTCACTTAATTCAATTTGAATCTATATTTATTTTGTTATTAACTCTACCTGTAATTTTGTTTTACATCTAAAGCTCATCTAAAAAAATTATCTTGGATTATAACATTTATATAAAGCAGGTGACACAGACTGCCATATTATTGTTTTAGCTGATCAATGTAAATGGAATGTTTTTTTAAAAGGGAGTAGGTGGCTGATCACTATTCAATGGAGCCAGGGTGCAGAATAACACAGACCACAGCAGCCACAGAATGAAGAAAACAGGAAATGCTGGCTCCATTTTAGACAATTCTCTCTGTAATTTGTTCTCTTTGCCTCTAATCCTCTTCATTCTCCCTTTTTCTCATGTTTCAAATTCATACACTTTACAGCATCCCCTGGCTCTTTGTTCTGTCTTTAGTCTCTCTCCCTTTCTTTCTTCTCAGCTCCTCTGTATCTGTTGCTGTACCACCTGCCCAATACCACCTCTCAGCAGGACACAGGCATCACATTGATCAGAGGGATGCCATGCACAGCTACGTAATTCCTCCATTTTTTCTTCAGTTTCTTTTTCCAAGGTAAGGACATGACTGTGCCTGCAAGTGAGGGTCTGTTACTGAAAATTCATGATCTCTCAGAATACAGTATGTACAGAAAACACAAAGGATGCAATACACTCTACTCTGATGTGCAATTGTGTGCAACTTCTTTGTTTGTTAAAATCAACATCTCAACAAACAGAATAATACACCTTATTTTTAATTTTGCACATGTGCTGATTTAAAAAAGTTGATTATTATGGAGAAAATGAAAATGCTGGTTTGGAAGCAGCAATATTATAACACCCAACATTTTTGCACATTTCTGTGCATTTCAGCTCTGAGACCACTACCGATCCCTTTTACTATATTGCTTTATGTTCACAGCACCAAAGTCGCCACAGTTGTACGACTGTAATGGAATTCAATTTGTTTGAAAAATATGAGGCCGTGGCTCACAGAAAGCTGCTGCAATTGTCAGTGTGCATGTTTCGTTTGTACACGCACATGTAAACAGATTTTTCTTGACTGAATGACTCCATTATTGTGCCACTTGAAATGTGTCTTCCAGCCTACTATTGTGGAGAAAGAGTCTCAGTATAAGTGAACATGGTCACATTTGGAAAGGCAGATGTTTGGCAGGCTATGAAAACATCTAGCCTCTGTCCTACTATAGCATTTCGGTAACAATATTTTAGCCTTGGGCTTTTGCTCAAAGAGCACATGTTTACAGTGACTGGCAGTGATTTGCAGATATCTATACAACAAAGACTGAAGAAGCTCCAATGGGACTGTGACAGCTTTTGCGTAAATGTATGGCTCATATCAAGGATTGGTCACAGTATCACAAGGTATTCAATGTTAAATGTTTAATTCAATTCAATTTCAATTGAATTTTATTTGTATAGCGCCAAATCACAACAAAAGTTGTCTCAGGACACTTTCCATATAGAGCTGGTACAGGCCAAGCTCTTTTATCTACAGAGACCCAACAATTCCCTCATGAGCAAGCACTTGGCGACAACAGCGAGGAAAAACTTCCTTTTAACAGGCACACACAGACAATGATATTTAAAGGTGTTTTCTAAATAGAGTGCCAAAATAAAATGACAGTAACCTACTAGACATTGTTGGCTTGACATATCCTCCTGAGAACCAAAGAATTTTTTTTTTTTTTTTTGTGATTTCCTGTCTCTTTGGAGTTAAAACAACAACTCACAATTCAGAATTTTGCAAAAATATTTTTATTTTATATTTTACAGCATGTCCACTGTAGTGGACTAGCAGAAAGATTTTACCATAACACAACGAAATCGTAACAGGCTGACAAGAACACAAGAATGTGAATCCATTTTTTAAATGAAACTGAACATTTAGCCTGTATCTTTTGTTGAACTACTGAACAAAATTGACATTATTAAACATTCATAACATTGCTATTATTTTTCCTAAGAAAAAGTTTAACTGAACTCTGACTCCAACTTATGATTCCTGACATGTTCATAAACAAGAAAATATATGATTATCATAGTTAAAAAAAAACAAAACAATATCTTAACAATATTTGACTTATCTTCTCTCTTTTCCTGGCATTTGCATTTTGCTGCAGTTTCCATTTTGTCTCAGCATGAAAACAAAATTCCCCTCATCCCACCCAAACACATGGGATATCATTGGAAAGGCCAGGATGTCCTCTACTGAGCACACCAGGAATTAGTAGGGTAGCTCAAACAAGTCAAAAGATATAGACCAAAACCAAATGTCCGCTACAGAGGACACAAATGAATAGGCTGGGTCTCAGGAGGATATGATGCACATCATAAACATTGGCAATACTCGTGTCTCACCTTATTCTAAAATTGATTGAATACGCCATCCACACTATGTCACCAGTATTTCATTTTGACCCAGTTTTGGTGGAGGTGAGCAGTGAAGGTGCTGATTATTGATCTGTTATTGACCAGCAAGACAACTCAATGTGTAGCTCACAGATTATCAAGTAAATGTGAAAAGCAACATGAGCAAGAGTTAACATACATTCATTTTCTTGTGCGCATGTTTGTCTCAGTTTAAAATCTGTTGCTGTCGACGGATTGTAGATTAAGCCTTGTTTACCTTGGCTAACAGGTTATTAATTCTGTTTTGATTATGCATCATTATCATTTGTTTAATAACTTGATAGCATGTTGCACAGACTAGCACATTACAATTGGAAATGAGATACAGTCTATAAATCAGCTTAGTATGTCCTTCGGTCACTCTTCACTGTTGTTAGGTACAGCTAAAACAACAAAATTGTCAGCTGAAATTTATGCCTGAATTATCATTGTTACACCCATGTTGACCAACTGTTGGTTGTATATTTCACCTTGGCATATTTTTATGTTATTGAGTTCCATATAAAACCACCTGCAAAGAGAAATTTATCCACTATGAGACAAATATTTTATCTCATTTAAAACATTTAAAACAAGAAATCCTGTTTCCAACACTTCATTATACCAAGCTCATAGTCTACCACATCCTGAGGATGCAAAGTAAATTTCAACCACAACATGTATCTCTCCTTGTGGTGTTCCTACATGACAAAAGCACACTAAATGTGATTCATATCCTCAGCAGCACTGTGTAGAACAAAGTAAATCATACAAGATGTAAGAAAATAGATACTGCTAATACTGCCAATCAGAGCACATGGTCACATTTACACACCTGAGAATAGTTAGATATATGTTTGCTTTAACATTCAAGATGCCAGATAATCTTGCACTGACAAATACAGGTCAGTGCGAATCTGGGCAAAACTGGGACGAGGGCTTTTACTGTGTTAGCCCTATTTGGGACTGTCTCATTGGCTGCAAGAGAGGCAGTCCCAGATGCTTCCCATAAAAAAGTTTAGGGAAGTGGCTGTGTGATGCTCTTTATCAGAGGTGGGAAAGTTAAACAGGTGGGCATTTGTAAAACCAACCAGTTAGCGTGTATCCTTGAAGTTGGACCTTTCTCTAATTTTGTTTACATCCTTGCTTCATTTGAAAAGCTTTTTATTAGTAACTCTGGATTTTTACAAAAGGTGCCTTTGATGCTGCCACGCACAAAGCTGCCGTAGAGGTGCTACTGACTTGCTGCTGCATGTGACAGGAGCCTGCTGCCTGTTGAGGATCTTAACTAATTTTAAAAACATGGGAAACCACAGAAATAACAATTGACATAACAAGATTTTATAATTTAATTGCAAGGACACACACACCAGATGATTCAGTCAAGATGCAGGACCACACATTTGCTGTGCACATGAAACAATTTCAGGGCAATTCCAGGGACAGAAACTGGCATGATCAAACATGACTTCAGAAAAGACAAACGTGGAGGTGAACTGTCGTCGTCAGCGTGTGTGTGGTGTGCTTTGAAAGACAAAGAAGAGAAAAAACTATGGATGAAGTCAGGCTGAGAAGGTGGAATCAGCATGGCTTACACATTTTGCAGCGTGGGTCTCTGCTGGCTGTTCCTTTCACACAACAGGATTTTAAGTCAGAAATACAAACATGTTTGATATTTATATGAAACATCAAACGATTTGAAATCTGGGACACTCCAATCCAGTCGGTAATGTTAAGATTACGTCTGTAAACCCTGCACACTACAGGATCATTTGGGCAGATAATCTGTTCAGATCAAATAACACCAGAAAAACATCAGAACACCACCATGATTGTCGGGAGGGGCGACTTGGACCCAAAATCTGCCCAATTGTCTTCTAGTGTGGGGTCAGCATACATGGGTAAATCCTCAGGACATCTTTCTCCACCACACCGACTGGACCCTGCTGGACAGATGGTTTGAAAAACTGCTTGTTAACAGCTTCCAAGGAACAGGCAGTGCTGATAGAACATTTTTCATGAGAATTTAAATGAGCTCCAAAGTATATAGAAAAATCCTTGATGTTCAGCTCAGTGTTTTTACCTTCTTTTTATGTTTAGCGCGGGATTTGAAAGGGGTAACCCCTGTGGTTTTGTGGTAAATATATCATTCTGTTATTACAATTTATGTGTAGGTGTTTGGTGTTTTCAAGTCTGTTATGTGATATCTTCTTCTTTCAGCTGCTCCCCATGACGGGTTGCTATAACAGAAGATTTGTTTCCATCTCTAGTAAATTTTGGGGGATATAGATGTTGCTAAGTGAATGCATGAAGTGAATGCATTAAGGTCACACTAGCAGTATAGCAATGAAATAAGCTAACCAGGCATCTGCACACCCACGTTAGAGTTATATGCTCTATTTGCTGTCACTGTGAACATATTCTGATTTTTAAACTATAGTAAACCCCTCCAGCTCATTTTTCACCTCATGTCAGAAAGTATGCCCCAACATGTTGCAAAAGGAGAATTGACTACATGGACTACACAAACCAAAACATACCAGCTGTGTAACAGCGGAACAATAGAAACTAAATTTACTGCTCATTTTCGAGTAAACTATAGAGTGTTCACAGCATAGTGAATGAGTGAACAAGGGAGGGAAAAAAACACTTCACAGAAAGCATAAATGCGAGTGATTGTTCCTGATACTGGTCCAAAAGCAGAAATTGGTTCATTACTGTCCCCTGAGGCCCTAGAGAATTACAGTTTCCTGCCACAAGAGGCAGCAATGAGCTTATTAGACACGTGAATCAAGGAAAAGCCGTGCCCCATGCAGTGGATTAGACAGTCCCAAAATGAGGCAATAACTATAATTATTAACACTAATACAGTTTTTTTTTTTGTTTTTTGTTTTTTTTACAGATTTATAGTGTCAACATATGGATAGATACACACACACACACATATTTTCATTTTTACATAATGAAAGTGAATGATTGCTTAAAGTTTCTGTTTACTGAAAGTAGCACTGCCTATAAGCCATTATGCCCATAACCCCAACTATTTTGGTCACTAGTATATTTTTTAGCAATAGTGGCTCTGCGTCCTCTCATGATGTTATTTTCACATTGTCTGCCTAGAAAGTTTAAAGTAGGATGCAACAGAAAACACAGAGATGGTGTCATGCAGCAATGATCCTAAAATGGACTTATACATAGACTAAGTCACGTTGACGTGGTCTGTGCCTCAATCTTTTGGTCTCCATAGAGCCATTTCTGTCTACAGAGGTATTATTATTGACACAGATTGATACTGATACAAAACCGCTCTTTTTGCGAAAGCCAGTGTATGCCACCTGAATATAGATCTGTGCGCAGCCCTCATTCTGTAAAACAGTTGATCACTAACACTCTGCACAGTCCTGAGCATAGATACAACTTCATATATTTTCTGTTTGCAGTCCCATTACCTGCTGCATCAAAGCTCTCAGTTTGCATTCACACAGGTGATTTGCTCTCTATATTTACTTGCCGTTGATTTTATTTATGATTTGTTGTTCCAATTAAATTGTCTTTTCTTCTGGCCTAAAAGGTAACAGTATTTGCTCAGCTGTGCTTTTGAATTAACATCCAGGCTCATGCACCAGATTGTTTGCCCAGACCTTTCTAATAGGCCTTGCCTGTAGTGGTGTGTTTGAAAGTACAGGCATGGAGCAGCATCATCTGCTGGGAAAAGCCAGATCAAATAACAGATTCAGATTCGCCAAAATCATTAATTTCACATGCTGGCAGTGGAAGTCCTTGTGGCTACTGAATGAGAAATGTTTTCAACCAAAGATTTAAATTCTTTTTCAATCATCACAACTGCCATTTGGGAACCAGATCTCAGTATTTACAACCAAGACAGAGAGTCGTGGATTTTGGTGTTTGACAAACAAAGAACGGAAAAGAAATACCCTTCACCGATGCAAAATGTTTTGCAGGCTTGTCATTCTAGTGAGCAGAAAAAATATTTGTTTCTGATGTATCACTCCTCCCTTTAGAATTAATCAAAACAAGAATGGAGTTTTTGCTGTGTAGTATCTTCACTTTGCCCTGACTACTGTTCAATCCAGGCTGCCCTGCTAATCAGGTGAAACAGTCACTAAAATATTCAACCAAATATTGCAGCCAGCACTAGTCAGACTTTTGAGAATTCAGAGGGATTCGTGAGAGTAAGCCTATGTTAGGTTTGGCATTTTAATAGCTGTATAGAGTAGATTTATGTGTGTACTTGTGTGAAGCACTTATGTGGTCTTGTGGACCTGTGCTGACATTTTTGGAGCTAATTCAGCAAGGCCAACATGTTTAATAGTAATAAAAGAACAGTGAAGACCACTGTAACCCCATTAGTTGTTATGTAAGCTTCTTGTAACTGTCACATTCGATCTGCCTTGGACTTCATCATTTGTTCGATATGATATATACTGTATGAAACTCCTTCCAAAGGATTGTCATAGCTCACTCATTCATTTCAAACATTTTGCCATGTTAATAATGCAATTTAAGTGCAAAATGAAGTGCAGGAACTTTACCAGTGAAGCAGAAAACAAAATCAAACCCATCAGAGTGAGGTGAAACTAATGTTGGGTTTTGGTCTGGCTGGTCCTGTTAAGTGGGTACACTAAACAGTATACCAGACCATGCAAGCAGAGATGTGGTATGCTGTAAGCCTCATAGCAATGAACAGAGTGAATCCAGTTTGGTTACACATGTGTAAAAACAAAGTTTTGTGTTAAGAGTACTGTGCTGAGCATTTGCAGAGTTTACAGGGTCGAGCAAACTGAGTGGCTATGCCAGTGTTCATGCAGCACCAAGAGCCCAGTCTGAGGGTGGTATTTCAGCTTGTGTTGGCGGTATGTGGATGGCCAGCAATTACCAGCCAGTGAATCACTGCTTTGGTCACAGTAGTTTTGATTGCTCATTTTTGCTCAGCTAGTTTGTGAATATTCTTTTCTACCCCGGGCATCTGCTGTTAAGCTACCTGTTAGTGGTGCGAGAGGTCTCAAACAACATGTTGGTTTTGAGTCCCTGCTTTTGTATGCTGTTTGTCTGTCATGGGGATAGTATTTTTTTGTACAAAGATAGTGCTGATAATGGTGTGTTTTGGCTCTTTATACTTAAACTGCTTCTCTGTTACCTGATTCTAAGTTGTTACACTGTAGTAGAAAAACAGACCACCAACATGAACCTGGAAATACTAAAGATCTCCTGTAAAATCTTTGTGGAACGTAAATCAAGGAATGATCATTTCTGGGATACAGGATGACAATGTGACCCTGTCAAAATTTAATGACATTAATGACGTGAAAAGACAAACACTGCATTATGTGACATCTTTTTTGCTACACTTTCCAGCTAATTTATGTGGCTTGCAATTCCATTCAAAGAATCAAGGATTAATTAGCAGCAAAAAGTTGATAGCTCTCCACGTTTTCTTCTCTGTCGAAAAATGCCATCTGCACTGCCTTCCTGATTAATGAGCAGGTGGGGTAAGGAAGCATTTTCATCAGGGTGTGCATTGAGGCAAGCAAAAAAAAGAAATTTACTTTTCTCAGAATACCAAAACAATATCAAGTGAAAATTTTTATACAGTCTGTACAAATACATATATATATGTAAATATGTGATTCTATTTACTGTAATTTTTTTTTATATATTATATGACATCTATTCTTCTGAGCATTCTTATAAAATAATGATGACGATAATAAGCACTTTTCTAGTCTAACCAATGACTCAAAGTGTTCTCAGCATTTACCCGTTCACATACATTCACACATTTGGGGCAGAGACTACCATGCAAGGTGCCACCTGCTCATCAGGAGTGATCACCATTCATGCACACCCACATACGCATGGCACAGCTATCGGGAGAAATTTGGTGTTCAGTATCTTGCCCAACACTTTGACATGTGGACCGCAGGGACCAGGGATCGAACCACAGACCGTCTGATTAGTGGAAGTATAATAATCACAAAAATGATAAAGAGGTTTCTGCAAACTTGACTAAAAACATCTTACTGTACATTAAGAATCAACCTACTTTTTCTTATTATCTGCACTACTGATTTGTGGCCATCTCTGTCCCAATGCTGAAAAAACAGAAAGAGAAACAGAGAGCATAGATTGTGATCCTTTGTGATGCCCTTAGCGGATAAAACATGGGGCTGCGTGTCTGATGATGAATTGGATTGAATCTGTGGACTCAGAGGCTTTTCCCATTAAACACAAAATAACCATTTTTTTCTCTCTCAGTAGAATATTGTGCACTGTAAGGGGGTGGTACATACTTGAGAATAACTGTCAGAATACTTTCCAAGCTTGGGCTCACAAGCACTCACATTACGGTGCAGTACAGTACTGTAATATACAGTAATATATTTCTAAAACCAAGTGGTGGTAACTGAAGCGACTTTTTATTGTTAATTATATGAAGTCAAACAGTTTATCCTGGTCCCAGTCTGTAGTGTTCAGTACAACTAAAGTTCTTTTCATTTTCCCACACAGAATCCAGTAATTCTGTCCTACCAACAAATGTGTGATGTTTCCTGGGAAATCACATCCATGAACTAAAAAGATGCTAAAATGGCATGTTATGTTGTTTTTCAATGCCAGGATCAGACTACACAATATTTTTGTCTTTGACGATAGTCACCATGTCAGATCTAATGATCACGGGGCCATAAACCCTTGCCTCGTCTAGATGTATGACCCCAACCAATCACGTCATGTCTTATTTCACAATCATGCACAAGTTGAGAGGTCATCGGGGAGGTGGGTGAAGCAACTGTCAGTCATCACAGAAGCAGTGTGTGTAATGCTGGTGGTCTTGTGTAGCAATAAAAAAAAAAAAAGCTGTTGAAGCGCTCCTGGGTGGCACAGAGAGGACAGTTTGTCGATACCTCAAACAGAAGTGCCTAAATAGATACATATTTTCCTATTCATGATGTTGCTGTTGTATTTTGAAATAACTGGTTGAGGAAAAACAATTGGTAAATGACTGTTGGTAAACAAAGACATGGAGAGAACACCTGATTGGTCAATGCACGTCTGGGAGATGTCTGACATGCCAGACTTTTTGTTGGGGCGTTGTGTGGCATCCCATGTGCTGCACAAGAGGTCCTTCAGCATTTCAAACTACAGAGGTATAAACACCCGATTGTTGTTTATAATCAGCCATGATGCTGGTAATTCATCGGCCACGAAAAAATCCCCTCAAAATCGGGCCAAGTTCGTGTAGCATGATCGTGGCATAAGACAGACTGTCAGTTGTGGGATGAACAACCTAGCAAGAGCATTTAAGAAAAGGATACCATGTTTACTGCTATAGCTCCACCATTTACATTTACACCATCACAATTGCCAGCATCAGCAATGCTGTTGTTTTCGTGCATATGTGGCCATTATGTTCACATCCTGTTGTCATTTCTTCTTATTATAATCTGATTTTTTATTTTTTTTGTCAGGCATGTTCACAATGAATATTTTGCAGATTATATAAAGAGTGACTGTATGCAGATACATTCACAGGGGTTTGTTGGTGGATAAGGTTATGCACCAGAGGATGTGCATGAATACAAGCAGCATGCACTGATGTGGGAGTGCAATCAACCCCCCCTTGTGAATATAAAACAGGATTTAGGAGACATCTCTGCATCATGGAATATAGATAACACACAAGGCAAACTACGGCATCACAAGTACTGTAAGATTAATAAGGAACTGGAGCAGATGTGGGCTGCACCAGTGACAATTATTTGTAACAGCAGTGTCCAGAACACAGGAATAAGACTTGTAACCAATAGTAGCAGTAGTAGCTACTGCTGCAATGAGTTATAAGGCTGTGAACATCTCGTTATTGCAGGAGTCATTCATGTAACAAACCTAAACTTTTGAAGGTTGAATGAATAGCTCCTCTAAATTCTTTTGTGAACTGAATAGCAACATTAAAATGCACAGCTGAAATGGAATATATGATCTTTGAATTATCTTAACAGAGTTGCACTCCATTAATAGTATATACAAAAAAAGCCTTCCTAACTGATAGAGCACAGGTATTTGTTAGTCAGGAAGGCTTCATGCAGTAAGTTAGGGGCTTGGTTTTTGATTACCTTCGGGGTTTGCTAATTTACATTCAGCTTCTGAATGTCCCTGGTTGGTACTAGGAAGTGTGTGTCCATGTGCACTGTATATGCTGCAAAGTGGTTTGATGAGGGTGTGGGTAAAGAATCAATAGAGATTTAATAGGAAACAGGATGTCCTCAGGTAAAATTCAGGCCGAAATATTGCATGAAATTCGATCAGTGGGATTATTTTATGCGGGTTGAATAGAGGAAGGAGAAAAATGTAAGGAGAGGCACTCCATCTTAGCCCTCATGTACACTTCCATTCTTGAAGGTCAGAAAACTTGTTATAGTGGACAAACATCAGACGTCCAATGGTGCTGCCTTCTCATTAATCTCTACTTCTCATCTAAGGCAAATCCTGTTAAAGGGTCTGCATATACTGACATATATCAACAGTCCACATCTCCTGTGTTGAACTTCACAAGGTGATGAGTCATGGCTACTCGTCCTTTATTCAATACCTTGAAACTTCAGAAATTAGCTCTGCCTTCTTCCACTAGCTGAAAACAAGTGGTGTGCACAGGGCCACCCCACTGGTCATACAATTTTCAGATCATCTTTCCTCAAGTTTTTTATTGACATAGCTACATTATTGGAGATACACAGTACAGTTAAAGTTTCCAATTCATATTTGGGGAAGTCTTTACAGTTATAGTCTAGAGTTGCTTGCAAACACCTCGAAACCAACCCTACCTTCTCCAAAATACATTTGTACACTACTCATTTTTTTGTATGAAATACCTCCTGAAGTAAATCTAATTGCTGCTCGGATCACTCTAGTTTTAGGCTAATAAATTTACACCAGTGCAAGAGTAGGAAAGAAAAGAAAGACAGAGGATAGACTGACATTATGTCAGGAGTCCACAGATCGACTGTTCCCTAATGGATGTAAACATTAAAAGACGAAGGAAATTAACACTTCCCTCCCACTATTTCACACCAGAAATGCTAATGTCCCACCTCCACTGAAACACCAACACAACAATGAATTTATACTCACATACAAGCTGTTTTACATGTAGTAGAATTGTTTTTCCTCATCATGTTTGACTTCAGTGTTACCACTCCATATTCACGAATATATGCTTAACGGGATGGGATCCAGAACTGGGCAACAAGGAGTTTTAAGTTCTGCACAACCAATCATTCTGGATGGTAGTTGTATTCAAACAGGATATTTAAAAAATGTTGATCTCAGAGCTTTTATTTTCCTACAGTGCGGAATTAACATGCAGTACCTCGCACATATCATTTCATAGTCACATTTTAATTGCTCTCCATTAATTACATATTCTGAGTGAGCAGTGCATTTGCATAGATTTCACATGCAAGTGTGACCTACTGTTATGTTGTGTGGGTGAAAAGGTTTCCACTCACTGATACGTTATGAATACAGTATGCAGCTGCAAGCTGCTCCACCAGACTACACCACTGGAGGCTTGAACACATTATTTCAGCTTTCAGTATGCGCCAAGACCATGCTGAGGTTCAGAGGTGTTGTGATTTTAAATTTGGTGTGGTGGTGTTTTAAATACTATCTGTGTTACCGTTGTTCATGCAACAGCTAGATTTGCGGACAGATTCCCTTAAAGTAATAATCTAGAAGATATTAATTTTAATAAATCTTGTCTGTTAAATCACTATCTATCACTGAATGATGTAACACAATGGTGATTGAGCCTATGGTCTAATGATGAAAGTCTTTGCATTTGATTGGGGAGATAATTCAAGGGGTCCTTGAAGCCCAAGTTCACAAGGGCCTGACCCTTGGCTGCTTGAGTTAAGACTACGTCCTGCCTCTGTGTATACAGTATGTGTCAGTGGCTCTCCCTGTCTCCTTGGCAAGCAGGTGATTGCTGAACATTCATCATCCGTTAGATATAATCTATACTTGCACCAGGGCTGTTAATCATTAGAGGATACATGAGTTTAATAGAAACTCACAGTCAGCATGTTACAGGCCCCTAAACAACCAATAAGTGTGTTACATGCTTGATGTACACAGTCCCCTAAACAATCAATCAGTCATGCTTTTAGTATTTATTTTCCTCTTTTGATCTGGTATATAGTGGTCGCAAAAGTTCCCATGTCGATTCAAGGTGCTTAATTTTCATATTAGTCATCTGTTCTTGGCTGAATGCACAACATTCACATCACAGCCAGCTTAAACATTTTCACACAGAACTAGAAGTGCTCTGCAGGGCAAAATTTACATCAAGACCTTCCGTGTCATTTCCACTGAAGAAACGGTGCAAGAGACTCCACATGATGACGAGCCACTGCATGATGTGTCATCATTCCCCCAACACCTCAAAGTCATTTGTGGGTTCCTATGAACACTGACCAAACTCAAACTCCTGCTCGAGATCTCACTGAAGGAAATCATGATTTACACTCATCATATTGCTTCACAGGCTTTTATTTATTTATTTATTGGTTAGTCAATTGATAAATCAAATGCAAATCTTTCTCTACCAGACCCAGGAAGAGGGATGTTGAAGGTGTGGGGTCTGAAGCATAAGGTGGACATGTGGCATGCATCCAAAATCACGCAAAGAGGGCAAACCTGTTCAAAACCTTAGACCTTATGACTGAGATTGTTGAAGAAAGGACATCACTGCCATCACTGGATATTCAGCTGACTGTCCAAGAAAGATAACAAACAAAATGTCTGAGAAACTTTGGTGCCTACAGACAGCCTCAGTGAGTGTCACGTTCTTCATCTTACAATCGCATTTTACAATGAGGTTTTGTCAGCAGTCTGTCGACTTCAGCTTTTCATTCTATATTCACCATTTTGTCTTTTGGAAAAAGAACAAAAAGGAAACGGAACTATGAAAGCTGATCATTCCCTTGACAACAAATTCTAATTGAATTATGACTCAAAAGACAAAAACAGACACTCAGAGAGCTTTTGCGACTGAACATGGCTGTTATTCATTACTAAAGTACCCCCACTGTTTACTAACAGTTGACTTTCAATTAGTTTTTGCCTAGTTCTGAAATGTATCTCCCTTTTTCTCCTCTCTTCTCTTTATATCCCTGGGGCAATGCAGGCCATTCTGCTGTCCACAGCACATTCCTCTGAAAATACCTCTGGGGATCCTTTTCTCAGTGGCAATGCCATCACTCCTATCATCAGTCCCTTGAGTGCCACTGAGCTGTACCTGTCCTGGCAAGCAGGGAGCCACTGGAGATGCAATGGCATATCATTATTTGCTGCAAGGGATTTATAATGAGAGCGTATAATGCTGATATGCTCAGTTGGGAAATAATAATAATAATCATAAAAAATAAAATAAACAACAGTTGTGTCAGCATAGCAAGAGTAAAGTTTCTCAGATGTTTATTACATAGCTTAACATCACCGAAACTGGTTTTATTCAATCATGGAGTTATGCAAATGTATGAAATGTAACACATAGGTACACATTGTCTCTCAAGGCCACTTAATACTTTCCAGTATTTAATTATTGAAGAATCTAACAGTTGGCATTATCTTGAGACCTTATGTCTCAAGCGATTTTTGTTATATAATTTGTCTCCCGTGTATGCCATGTGATGCTGAGAAAGGACAAAACTGACTTATTTGCTTGCTTTTGTAAGTCTTTCTCTTGGGAAAGGTTTACATTTTGTACATCAACATTGTACAATGTACAATATTTTAAATGTTCTAACAAATTAACCCACTGCTGCATATTACGTCTACTCAGCATACGATGTTGAATTCTCTTTTAAGTTCAGCTCTTATCTATGAATGGTTTTAGTTGTTAATGAAGTCATTGTGTAAAGACAGTATTCTCTTAACTTGAATCAGACCAAAACACTGTGCTGAGACCCAAGGGGAATCTCTTAATGTTACTAATTCATTTTCTTCTTCTCTTAATTCACTGATATCAAACATATCTTTAACTTTGTGAAGATTTCTGCCATATTTCATTTTGTATTCCTTGTTTTATTCATTATTTCTCAAGAGTCTTCCAAGAGTCTTCTCTTACAGAATGCTTAAATATTCATTACATATACATGCATACACACACACACACACACACACACACACACACACACACACACACACACACACATATAAGTGTGTGTTTTCTCTTATTTCTGGCTTAAAGGAGATGAAGAAAATGTGTCACATTATTTAAGCAGTAAATGCCATTACCAGGCTAATTCAAAATATTTCTTGTCAGTACTTTTCTGTTGTACACTGACATGAGAATAAAATCCCCCATGACAACTAACGGAGGAAAATCCTAATTTATGACATCCATTCATGCGAGCATGCATAGTCATTTAAGAGCATTACAGAGCTTTGCATGACTTCCAGTATTAGTATTAGCATTGTGTGTGTTTACTTAATTTTCTTGATTGGGTATTCATTAAATGATAAAGGCCACCTCAGTTTGGTACAGAGTCAGGCTGTACTCCTACACTACCATAATGGTTATATTTGAAATAAGGAAATTATGCACTGACACATTTACGATTAGTGTAAGTGCTCCTTTCTGTTGTAGCGTTGTATAATTTTTAATTTCAATTGTAGATGCAAATATTTCATTTATTAGCATGTACTCAGGGGATCAGAATGTGATATGACATGATTTTGAGCATTTGCTTTTATCTACTTTGTCATATAAGTTGCTTGTCAGGAAAAATGCCTCATAAGGTAATTTGCATCTATTGTCCATATCGCCATCTTCATATTCATACTCTACTTACTTAAAATTTGTGATATGGTTGCTTGCTTTATATCTGCACAATTACTTATAAATTCAAGTAATTCTTCTTTTGATATTTGTTTTTTCTTTATCTCTGTCAGTGACTGGCATAAAAGATGACTTTCATTGTGATAAAATATTTTGAAAAATTAAAGAAAAACAAAAAAAAGCTTCAGTTATATTGAAGTACCGATGAGCCAAGAAGCACAGATGGCTTGTTACGGTTTGAACAGATGGGTGAGTTTTGTGCATCTTACACCCCTTCAAGAAAATTTGATGGTGCACAACGGCATCAATGCTACATGTGAACCACATTGTTGAAGGGCTAAGGGTTAGTGATATCTTCACATGCTTGCACACTATTAGTTACACTGATAGAATGCCATTTTGTGGCCTTAGTTCTCTTTGATGATCAATACAGCTTTCCTGTAGTTGTGGAGGCATCACTGAGGTTGAGGGTTGTTATCAAAAGCAATGAAGTGGACAACCTCTAATCCAGTCAGTCGTCAGAGCAATAGAATAAGAAATACACGTGTTAAAGGAGAAATATTGAACCACTTCTTTCTTTAACACTAATAACTGTTATATTGTGGGATACTTACCTCTAGGATGTGCTGCACTCCATTTTAAGGATATTACTACCTGACTCATGTTGTCAAACTCTTTTGACTTTTCTTTTAAAAAGCAGTACAGCAGTTTCATTGCAATATCTCCTTCAATCTGGAGTGGTAGAGCAGGTGGGACAAACAGTGTAAATATCAATACATGACTGGCTGCCACAGAGAGAGTTTGTTCAAAACATTTAGATAGATATGATGATAGTCACACGGAGATGCTTCAGACTGCTGGCAGGCTGTACAGATTTATAAGCTTAGTAGAAATAGTTTTGAATGTTCCAATCTTAGTCGACACAATTTTTAGCAGTCGCCATAGAAAATCACAAATCATTGCTAACTAGCAAAAAAATGTTAAGTTACTTGCATGTGAATGTGTAGAGAAAGGGGGTGTGTGTATGCATGAGAGGGAAAAATAGAAGCAAGTGCAGGATGAAAAAATTGTAATCAAGGTTACCTCTCTTTTGCTGCTTCGAGTGTGTCACTTGCTATTTATTGTGGGTGGTATTCTTTGTTGATTCCCATTGTGTTAAATAATATACATGTGGTAGAAAGAGGTGATGTGAGAAGTATTAAGCATTCCTTCTATAAATGGATCATTCAGTTGCCCAGACACCGATCTTGTCAAATAAAAGTTGTGAAATAAATGCTGAGATGCCAAAACATCTACAATCATGTAGCATTCGCTGTCTGAGACTGGATTCAAGCCTGATTTGCAAGTGTGACTAAAATGTTCATCTCCAAGCTTTTACACCTTCATTACCGATCATCATTACATAAAAATAGATGTTTCCATAAAAAATAAGCACACAACACTTCCAAACTGCTTTGACATTGTTAATCATTGGTTTATTTGCACTTATGATAAAATTAAATGGCTGAGAAGTGAATCCTCTCCAGAGCCAAGAAAAATGTCTGATAATGCACCCTGTTTTTTCAGTCAGCTTCTCAGATGTCACCATTGTCTCAACTAGCCAGACACGGCTGTTTTCTCCTTCTATTTCTATCCTCTAAGAAATATTTTAATTATCAGTATTTATAATAGATTTATTTTTATTTTTTAGTAGCACTTGTAGACAGACATTAAAGAAGCTCATTGAGCAGTGCAGATGTGTGCAGTTTGACAGATGTCCCAACATTTGATGCGACACATGAGTTTGTCAGATACCTGCAAGTGTCTGGACAAATACTGAATTCCATTATTGTACTGTAAGCTGAAATAGATCCCAGGTAACACCTACTTTTTTCACTTTCAGGCAAATACTGAAAATAAATACTCTATGTGCTTACATGTTACTGTTTGGTAAACTGTAACTACAAAGCTTGGTTCCTGTCTTTAAATGCAAAGATCTGCATACAAAGTTATCTATAGCACCTTTTGTTTTTCTTGGAAGTGAACTAGGCCTGAATAAATTAGAAGCCCTGGCCAAACATCCTACTTGAGTCTAGCCTTGGGAAAAACACATGACCGCTGGCTATCTTGTCACTGAGCTGAGGTGAGCCACAAATGGCAATGTCACACCATTGCCTCAGGTATGCCCTTGCTTAGAGCAGATAGGTGAACGAGAACATCTGCAGTTACATGTCCTTCATCTAAGATGTTGGATTGTGGCCCATAATTGCAGTGGGTTGGTGACTGTCCAATTCCAATGACATTTTTGTTTCATCCTGTTGATGAAATGCACAAATGCCTGTTCTCAATACACCTGCCAGGTATGCTGGTAATTCTTGGTGTGTCTAAAGTTACAATGCTTAAAATTGTTAAATCAACCACATTTTTGATATTATTTGTGACTGGCATTTTTCAGAATAGCCATTATAGTTAACATCCACTAAAAATGCATAAAATCCATCTACTGTTTTACATTTGATCTTGTTGACATCAGTTTCACACTTCACTCTCCTATAGATGTGTCAGAACTTCATTAAGTTTTTAATGATGAAAACCTAACATTTCAAACAAATTTCAAAGATCAGCCACTGTGTGCTCCAGCTCCTCACCAAGGTACCAACTCCTTTTAGTATGCCCTGCTGTTGTGTGGAACATTACGCTGTGTGCAGCAATAGACCTATTAACATGTAAGGTAGTTTGGCTGCAGTGTAAATCAATACCAGTCATCCAAGTAATTTGGTAATCATTTTGGGGTAAACATTGAGATTATACATATGTTTCCAAACAGATGTTATGTCATATTGCCAATTTTTAGTTGGTAATCCTTACAAAATCTACACATGGCAAAATTATGTGTGAGGTACAAAACATGAAAATAAGAATTGTCCTTTATGGTTGTAATTAAAAACACCTGGTTAACATCTGGACCATGGCTGCATATTGCTGGATACAAAAAATAAAATACAATGAAATTAAAGCACATTCTAGTCCATCTAGAGTTATTATATAGTAATTCTTGATGCCTGTTTGCAGTATAATGATGCCAAACAATTTCACTTCACATGTGGGTGTTTTCAGATAGACAGCCAGCAGGGTTTATAGACATGCATTCAATTTAGAATTGCTCTCTACAATGGCACAAAGGGGAAAATATAAAGCCCTCTTTGGAGGACTCCAAAGGATTTTCTTATTCATCAGAACTTCATTTGTTTCACTATTGCACAGTGACTTCTAAGATGAGGCAGCAACTGCAGCAGGGATAAGACTAATATGGAGTTGACAGATAATACCGTGATTTGACACACTGCGTTGCAATTCCAGGGAAGTGCGTGGCCATAGTTTAGGTGATAGGAAGTCAATGGATGTCATAACAACATCTGCAATAGGGTTTAGACTGAGTGAAACTATTCAAAAGTAAAAGTATACTTTTGGAGAGTGTAATAGTGCGAGATGAAGGATTCAGTACAGAAGAGGAGAAAAAATGTAAACAATTCATGTAAGCATGTGTCTTTCTTTGTTCTAAGGGTTATTTCTCCATCTCAAAGTTCATTTATTCATCTTCTATACCCCGACTATCCCTTTCGGGTCATCAATTAACCTAATTAAACCCTTTTGGTCTGTGGGAGGAAGCCAGAGTACCTGGAGAAAACCCACAAATGCACGGGAAGAACATGCAAACTTCACACAGAAAGGCCCCGCCCGACCCGGGGATCGAACCGGCAACCTTTTTGCTGTGAGGCACACACACTACCTGCTGCTCCACCGTGCCGCCCCATCTCAAAGTTGTTATATCCAATACATGCTGCAGCATCATCACAGTAGAGAACAACAAACTGCAAAGATTAAATTTCAGTGTTCATGCGATTAAATCAGTGGAGTGGTATGAACATGCATAGCACATACTGCTGTTTGTTTAACTGAAACAAGAGACAGCAGTTGCATGTGTAAAAAGGCAATTACTGCTCCCACACTTGTTGTCACAGACTAGTTCTACTACTTGGTGTTCTCAGGTTTAAATTAAAAGAAGCGTGCATAAAGGCACCATAGTAAAATACAGACAAGACATTCCATCCATCCATTGTCTATAACCGACTATCCCTTTCGGGGTTGCGGGGGGGCCGGAGCCTATCCCAGCTGTAATTGGGCAAAAGGCAGGGTACACCCTGAACTGGTCACCAGTCAATTGCAGGGCAACATGTAGAGACATACAACCATTCACGCTCACACTCATACCTAAGGACAATTTAGAGTCACCAATTAACCTAATGAGCATGTTTTTGGTCTGTGGGAGGAAGCTGGAGTGCCCTGAGAGAGCCCACACCTGCACAGGAAGAAGATGCGAACTTCACACAGAAAGGCCCCGCCCACCCCAGGGATCGAACCAGCAACCTTCTTGCTGTGAGGCACGTGCACTACCTGCTGTGCCACCGTGCCACCCAGACAAGATATTGATAAAGGTTAAAGTTTGGGCTACCAATTTCAAAACTGAAAGGAACATTTACTCTAGCCTCTCATAACAAACAGTGGAGACAGAAGTGGAAGACTCAGCTGAGCTTCGGCATATATGTACACCTTATGCCTTAGTCATTTTGCCCTTCATTGATGCTGAGACTGTTAATCTTCAGACAAAGGAAAATTGCAAGCACAGATAACAGCCTTGAAAGAAAATTGTGCATGAACACAAATTTGTATACACCAGTTTTTCGAACCCTTTTCAGGATCAGCATTATGCCTAAAAACTGTTTTGTCCCAGGACGCAGCTTCAACGCCAGCATAAACAGATCTCAGGTTTTCACACTTCCAAATCCCAAAACGGGGCCTGAAAGAAAAGTGCTCTGGCTTCAAACCGTCAGATGTGAGGATGCCTCAGGCAAACAATGGGACCCGGCTTCATCACACACCTAGTGTTATGTGTGCAGCAAATGCTTCATAACAAGTAAGATTGAGTTGCAGATGTGGGTTTGACTGTTTAGTTGTTTTGTGTCTAAAAAGCAAACCTATCCAAGCCTTTCTTTAATGCTGTCATTCAGCGTTGCCTTATCTGCCATCTCTTCCTCTTTTGTCAAGAAATAACAGTTGCTCTATCAGTTCACAGTGACAGTACTTTAAGAGTGCCTCCACTGCTGTTATTAGTGTCTGCCTGTGTTTAAGTATCACGTCATGACTGTTATTGTTACTATCATTTTCTATTTACCGATAGTAAATGTGCAGTTGGCTGTTAATGATATGATAAATTACCTGGATGATTAATCAAGTATGAACAGATGTCTGGATTTGACACCTCTGGCCACCAGGTGTTACATTTGGAAGAGCTTATTGGTAAGCACTTTAAAGACCGTATTGTCCAGAATGCACTGGACGATGCATATCAAAACAGCCGTATTATTGTCTGCGTACGGTGAAGTACACGTTGACACGGTTGGATGCGCCTTGCAACATAATACATCACAGCCCTGCAATAGTCCCTGGATGGCATAGCAGATTAATTGGTATGTTGCTGCCACTGGACTTGTCATGATGGAATTTCAAACTTCGAAAATCTTTTTTTTGTTTTTGCTACAAATATT
>JBBMOE010000001.1:9118817-9243587 GCA_037975065.1 Chaetodon trifasciatus | reverse complement strand
TTATTATTATTATTATTATTACAACTGATTTATTGCTTTGCTGTGTAGTCATTTTTCACTACATTGCAGTTTTTACTAACATTATTACAACTACAGGTATCCATCGATCCATCCATACATACATCCATTTTTCTTATCCGGGGCCAGGTGGCAGTGGCAGCAGGCTCAGCAAGGTAGTCCATTCGTCCCTCTCCCCAGTAACATCTTCCAGCTCCTTCCAAGGAAACATGAGGCTTTCCCAGGCCAGATAAGATATATAATCCCTCATATAACCACCTCAACTGGCTCTTTTTTACACGACGGGGCAGCAGCTCTAATCTGAGCTCTCTCCAGATGTCTTAGCTTCTAACCCTATGTCTGCAGGAGAACCCAGCCACCCTATCGAGGAAACTTATTCGGCTGCTTGTATCCCTGACCCCATTCTTTCCTTCACTACTCCTGGCTTGGGCCCATAGGTGAGGTTTAAAACATCACTCCACTGGTAAATCGAAGGCTTTGCCTTCTAGCTCAGCTCTCTCTTCACTACAATAGCCTGATGTAGCAGCCACATTATTGCCACACCAATCCACCTGTCCATCTTAAGTTCCATGTTGCCCTCACTCATGAACAAGAACCCAAGATACTTTAGCTGCTTCACTTTGGGCAACAGCTCATTCCTATTCCAGAGTGAACAAACTACCATTTTCTGGCAGAGAACCATTGCATTGAATTTGTCAGGTGCTGATTCTTAACCCAATACCTTCACACTCAGATGTAAAGTGACCGAGTGCTGAGGGTCACACTCTGATGAAGCCACAGAATCACATCATCTACAAAAAGGGGAAATGCAGTTCTGAGGTCCTGAACCTGGATAACTTCCTCTCCCGGGCTGCACCTTGAGGATCCTGTCCATGAATTTCACGAAGGGGCATTCCTGGTAGAGTCCAACACTGACTGGGAATGTCTTTGACTTTGGTTATACAGGATCCCCCATACTCCTGCAGCAAAATATGAGCAAACTCCATGATGCCCCACCAGCCTTGCGAGGGTAAAGAGCTGGTCCACTGTTCCATTGCAAGGACAGAACCCAGACTGTTCCTCCTGGATCTGAGGTTTGGCAGTCGGTTAGAGGCTCCCCTCGAGCATCCTAAAATAACTTTTCCCAGGGAGGCTAAGCAGTGTGATACTGCTCAGCCTCAGATAGAAAAATGTGAACCACTACACCAATCTGCATTTCTACATGCACTGTTCCCTACCTCCACATGATACAAAGAGGCATGCAGCCAAGACAGCCTCACAATATCCAGAGACTTCAGCAAATGCAAGTGTTGCCAGGGTAACACTGGTAGACACTAGCATTTGCACCAATAATGTAAGGTCTTTTCAACATATAGAATTAAGGTACAAATTCAGAAAATGAGAATCCAAAAGAAAAAAATCCAAGCTGGAGTCATGTCCTGCTGCTGTAGCTACAATCTAAAAGAAGGCATACAGGCTGTCCATGTCAAAGAAAGATGAGCCTGACATCTGCAGTTCAGCAGCCTCACTCTGACCCATGCCTTTGCCTGTCCCCTTATTGTAAGCTGCCTTGACAACTGTCCAAATGAAATGTTTTGCAGTGTGTGTGAACCAGCTTTACTGGCACAATTATCAGTGTGATTTGGAAGAGTTGGACCTTCGAAGTTACTGTGAGCAATAGTGGTAATGATGGTCCAGGAAAATAATGGTTAAAAGAACTGATTAGTATTAATGTTTCAAGTTGTGCAGTGTACATATTTTATGCTAAGTTTTGTTTTGTGTTCTCTAAGGTTTTCAAAAGACAACTTAAGATCATACCTCTGAAAAGACTAGATTTGTCATATTCCTCTTGGGTTCTGATTACACAATTAATACTTTATTATTATAATAACATACACACAATCAGGAAATAGTGGGCCTATGTACACTGTTTCTCGGACTGAGTAGACTGTGACCGTTTTGAGTATGCTAGTGTAATACACATGTACCTGATCTTGGTTGCTTCCATCTAATCTCCTTTCTGTCAGGGACCACTGTGATCAATGGTTTGTTTATTTGCCTGTGTAATAAGCAAATTATGCTAAGCGGGAGAAGTCACCTCTAGCATTAACCTGCGTACATTTTAATCAATGACTTAAGTGATTTTTATCAGGATGCCACAGGCAATGAGGTGATAGAGCCAGTTACAGACTAGAATCTGTCCTTTTTAATGTCAAAGAGACCCAGTTGTGTTATTTACTAGTTGTATCACAGAAAGCAATTTCTCTGGAAGTCACCCATCCAAGAAGCAGCATTCATCATATCTGCAATTAATGGCCTTATTTATCAAAACCACTGCAATCCTTGTAGAATTATAGTTTTGTCTTAAATATTTATTTCAGTTCTGTTTGACCAGACTACACTTTATTTGTTTTTCTGTCAGTACAATGTGTTAATTATAATCATTGTGAACATTAAGTAGTAAGGCAGAAAGTCATACTACCAGTTCCCTTTCTTCCTCCTCTGTTATTCAAGTGGAAACAAAGTTCAAAGATAACAATATAAGAAAAAAGGGTTTATAGAACAGCCTAACATATACATATATGTATACACATGTAGTGCAAACTTAACTTAGCTAAACCGTCAGCATAATGTGTAAGAATGCATTTGTTTTTTCGTTGCAGTTGTACAACCCTTGTTCCCATAACAAGATGCATTCATTTCAAAACTGGGTTGTGCTCAGCTTAGAAGTGGGGTGATGATTGTAAAACAGCTGTGCTGGGTGGTTTAACATAGTGTAATGCTTTACTGAACTTACTGCACTCTTCTGAAAATTTCCAACTTTTTTTTGTTGGAAATGTTGAATTGTGACTAAACTAAACTTTTAATATTCTGTGTCAACATTCATCCATCACACTCCATCTTGGTCTGTGTAATTTTTGTGCATGATGATTGTCAGGTTACTATAATAATACTGATCATGTGCTAATTATTGTTGTCCACAACTGTAATCATTCACTGTTATAATAATTAGCATTAACACACAAGCACAGCCTTACCATATTTGCATGATAGTACCCTTTTCATTATAGTAGTAATTACTGTGTAATCATTTTTTTTTCATTGGCAACCATTGCCACCCTCCCAGCATTTTCAACGTACTTAACTAAAAAATAAATACAAGTTATGTATGTGACAACTTATACTTACAAAACTAAGTGTGTCACTTAGTGGAAAAAGTGTATAAAAGATGATTTGTAAGATTGTAATGTAATATTGAATGGCTGGAAAAGACTGTAATGAAATCTAAACTGTGATGTCAAAATACACTGAATCATCTAAAGGAAAAAGTAAGGATAAATTCACGGTCCATGATGCAGTTTGTTTTAAAAACTACAAAGCAAAAGCATCCCTGTCTGCAATTTCCAAAATAGCTGAATGGATCAAACTTCATTCATGGAAGCAATTTCATTGACATGTCCCTGATTATCGTCCATTGTCAGTCCATTCAAAATGAAACTTGACATTTTAATACTATACAAACAAATATCCTTACAAGAGCCTAGCAGTGATGAATATCATTGATCTGCTAAATCCAGTGCCCATCATGAACATTATTTTATCCAAAAATGCTACAGTTTCATATCTTTTAGAAAAGGGACAACAATTCCTGTAATCAAAAATCAAAATACATGATTTGCCATTACTTTCCAAAATGACCCAATGATCTGGTAAAATAAGGTATTACTTTGTTAATTCATCAGTAAAAAAAAAAACAAACAAAACAAAACAAAACATGATAAATAAGTAAACGATATAAGCAAATCAGATAGTGGTCGAATTGGTATTATTGCACAATATTGAAATTTAGTATGCACTGATATTGCACATGAGTGAATTTGTCAGTTTTGGTGTGTGTGTTCTACGGGATGCAGTGTTGATTGTAAAGTCTGACAGCAGCAGGAAGGAAGGACCTGCAGCATTTCTCCTTCACACACTGTGGGTTAAGCAGCCTGTCACTGAATTGGCTGTCCAGGACAGGGTGACAAGGGAGTGGATTTTCACTCTTGTCCCATCCCAGTAAAAAAAAAATCCAGCCCTGTCCCAGTCCAGGAAGAATGACTCCTGTCCTTTGCGTTCTTACTTTTGTTTGGTCAGGGGCAATTATATCCCGGTCAGTTTGTGAGGTAGTCCATGATCCATCCTGTGAGGTGGTGGTCCACCACTGTGCACTCCAACTTGGGCATCAGAAATGTGGGCTGTGTGGTATTGAAGACACTGAAGAAGAAAAAAACAACAAAAAAAAAAATTCTTACAGTGCTCCCAGCCTCTTCCAGGTGAAAGAGGGATCTATGTGGGAGGTAGATGACAGTGTCATTCACCCAAATTGCAGGGTGATAGACTAACTGTAGTTGGTCCAGGGGGCAGACATGGACAAGTGACACCCTCTCTGGGGTCTCCATCAGGTGTCACTGACCTGCAGGTGTTGAGGTCCTTGGGGTGTGGAGTATTTGGCATTGGTGCCATGCAGTGTGTTTTCCACAGCTATGGCTCTCTCCTCAGCTTGAGGTTCTCAACTATCCTGTACAACTGGTCTGCACAGGACTTGAGAAGCCTTGAGGTAATACCATCCCACATCCTTTCTCACCTTGAGCCTCCTGAGTTCTTTCTTTTTCTGAGGGACAGATTGGGGGAGGGGGCTGTGTGCTGAAAGTTATGGGTGGGGAGGTGGGGCATTGGACAGGAACTGTCCTGAATGTTCTGAAATTAGCCGAATGTTGGCTGCAGGTGATGCAAGTTGCAGCAGGTAGGACTGGACAGGGAGGGTAGATGACCGATCAAAAAAGACCAAATCATTCAATAACTTTCAGTCCTCTGAACACTGGGAGTTGGTTTCCTTGTAGCCAGAGATGGTTTTAATGCTCCTCCAGCTCGTCTTTATTTCCTGACCTAAAGATCCTCCTTTTTCCTGAAGTTGGTTGTTGTTGGAAAGGCACCATACAGCCCAATGAGTATCACAAAGCTCTTCCCACACAGTCACACAACAGTCCTTCAAAGTGTTATCAACCTTGTTGGATTATATTTTCACTGTGCAAGTGACAGCTGGCTGCCCGTATACAAGAGCTTTGTCACAGGCAGGAGGTGCACAAGGTTGTGATCAGATCTTCGCAAGGGAGGGACAGGTGATGAGTTATATACCTCCTTGGCGTTGGCATAAAATAAATCCAATATTTTATTGTCTCCGGTGTGGCATGTTACATATTGAGTGAATGTGGGCAGCGTGGAGAACAGAGAGGCATGATTAAAGCCACCAGAAATAAGAAGGCGGGCATGTGGGTGCTGTGTCTGCAGCCTGCGTGTAACTGAGTGGATGACATCACAAGCTGCATCAGCATTTAGGGGGGAAATATACACCTCTATTATGATAACATGTAAGGATTTCCTCAGAAGATAGTACCACTCGTGCAGCACCATCATCTGATATAACTGTTTTCTGATCTGCCATTTCCACGGTTAAGATTTGATTAGGCTCAGGTACTGCGTAAAAACTACTGGCCACCAGACATTGACATGCTGCTGTTCTTGTGAGGACAGTCTCAGACAAGCTCTTGACAAATTTGGCCCATTTTACAACATTACAAGTTTCCTTTATAAGAATACATGCTTGTATGGACTAAAGATTGTTTCTTAAGTACTCATATATGAAAATAATTTTACATTTCAAATAGACATAATACTTTTTATAAAACACAAAAACCTTCTTTCCAAAGGCTCTGCAAAAGTCTGCAGAGCACACTCACTTATGGCAGGGCAGATTTTGTCGGTCAATAAAGGAGGAGAAAAAAGTGTTATAGGGTGGTAATGCCAAGAGTGCTGCTCATCATTTGAAGTCCCAAACCAGGGATCGCTGCCAGAGGAAAGAGAAGAAAACTAGCAGCCACCACAGATTACATCATAGTAGAATTAAGAAAAACTTTGGTAGGTTGTGCTTGTGCCACACTTCAGCAGGCCACTTTGATAGTGGCCATCAGTGCATCAGTAAATGCACCAGAAATGTAAGCCCATTCTTCTTTAGTGCTATGTCCAACATGCAAACACAGCATACTCTCACTTTGGTAGGAGCAGGGATTATCCCTGCCAGCACAGAGAGCATATTGCTGCCAGTTACTTTCCAGAGAAACAACTAAACAGAGTGGAACTGCCTGTTGCTCCTTTCAAGTCATCACAAGCCCCCTATAATGAGGTCTTGATTTACATGGAGCAAAATCCAAAGTAAAAAGGTGGATCAAAACAAGAGAATTTGCAAAAAGTTAAAATAAAAAAAGGAAGTACAAAAATGAAATAAGGTGCTGTGGTCTGAAATAGAACAGCCTCCAACATGCTGCAGCATGACATTATCTTGAGACCCATTGTGAAGAGGCACATTGTGAAAGAGTGCATTGAATTTTCTACAAGCTGTTTTCACCTCTTGCATAGAGTAAGTCAGACAATGCATAAGTTGGCACTGGCATGGCTGCCATCACATGGCTGTGCAGTGGAAGCTCGATGAATGGACAACAAATATATTGTGAAAACACATTCAGCTCAAAAACTACAACTACAAAGCTATCTTACAAAATGTGTGAAAAAGAATCCAGAGGCCAAACAAAAAATGTGAAAATTGGAAAGTAGGTGCCTGTGCAATGTATTATTAAATATACAATCTATATTGGACATTTTGACATGTACATTCTTACTTGTTTCAGTCTCACATGTTGCCAGAAACTGGAATTTTATATGAATTAGTCAAACTGCATGTGTGCTCAGCATTTTTAGAGTTTGCTGTTTACTGAGTGCACGCATTTTCATTGATTTTGTATTTTATGCATGCACATACAGTGCTATAGGCTACAGTGTGTTGCATAAAGCTGAGTTATCTTTGAAATTGCTTGGTGCGCTGGCCTAGATGTGTTTTTACATTATTAAGGATGCACAGAGCTCTTTAGGCAGGGGATAGACAGGTCAAAGCAGACTGGAGGCTGTGTGAGATTGTCCACATTTCAAAGTTGTGAAAACATCTTTATGACAATATTTTAATGAGACACGGACCACACACACACACACACGCACACAGGTACATATGTACTTCCAGAGCTCGTAATCAAATGAAAATGTGTCCAATTGTACCTCGTCTATGCCACAAAAACGATTTTAATGTTACAACTTGAACTCAAGAAGCCCTATATACTTACCAGGCACACAGCCATATCACATCATGGTCATTCATTTTCAACCAAAATTTCTATTCATTGCTGAGTAGCTAAAGCTCAGCTCCTCATAAGTATCTCTTCACCAATACCCCTATCAATACCGCATTCAGTTTGGGTTTCAGCATTGAATTCCAAAAATAATTTTAGTTGTTCCACATGCTATCACCCATCTTTCCTTTTTCATCTGAGGAAGTTAGACTCATTACAGTTCAGCTTCAGTTAATCTTCTTGCATTTGATTCTTTTCATTGTATTTAACTGTTTGGGCATTAAAATTGACCTTTCAATGATTACTTGACTTCCAAGTTGTGTATGTGTGTATTTATGTGGGTAAGTGTGAATGCTGGTTTGTGTATGAGAATTTAAATGTTCCTTCTGACAGTTATTTGTTCATTTTAGCTTTCAGGCGGGGGATGGGTTGTGTGTGTGTGTATGTGGGCGGTTGAGTGGACTCGGTCTGATAGGGTGCAAATCTAACTATGGACCTATTCTGCTGCTATAGGGCTTAATGTCACTCCTGCATTTGGAGACCGAAGAAAATCCCAGGAATGATTATGAAAAACGAGATTGGCTTTCACTGTGTTTAGCACATTTTCATTCCCCAGGCACAAGCAGGGGATTCTTAGAGAGAGGGGTCTGTCTGTCTGTCACTTTAGCAGCATGCTGTTACATTGTCAAGGAAATTACTTTTGGATATGTGCTGTTCACACAGAGCTTCATATAGGACTGGCTGATACAATCTGACAGTGATCCATGGTTTTACCCTATAACCTAAAGTACAGCCCAGATCTGAAACAAGCCAAACTGTCCACTCAAGTTTACTACAGAATAATCTAGATCATTCCTCTGACAGAAGTGTACAAACTGTCTTACCTGGAATGACGCAAACTACTGTGTTACTATATGGTCATACAGATATAACGTATACTATGGCACATGCATGCACACACACTTACCCACACAAATACCGATAAGAAAACAATACTGACTGGGTTACTGCTGCTGCCCCTAGCTAAAGACAATTGATCTCATTTGCTCTTCAAACCAAGCTTCAAAATTCTTATACTCACACTAATAGGAAGGCATGCCATATGTCAGTCTTATGATCTTTAGAACAGCATCACAAAAATAAGACTAATTTCAGAGTATTTCGAGAACAACACAATTCGGCAGTCCATCAAATCCTAAAGCTCTGACATCCAAAGACCTCTTCATCTTCTTACTATAAACTTGAGTCTTTGTGTTGATCAGCACATCAGATCTGTGGCTGAAAAAAGTCAGCCTTAGGAGACTTTAATAAGAGCAATAAGTCTGTCCAGGCAAGCCTGTTTTAGTTTGTGCAAATTTTGTAAATGTAAAATTTCCCTAGAAAATTTGCTTGAGGCAAAGAGATTGGATTAAACTGTGGTATTTTGTATTACAGATCAAAAATGATATCCTCAAATTAAAAGTAATTAGCTGAAATATCTAATGTATGTGGACTATTATCTTAACAAGCAGATCAGGTGTTCACATAGAAATTTTTTTTTTTTGATTTTTCAAATTGTTTTTAAAAGTAATTACAGGATTTTATTGTCATCAGATTAGTTTGCCGTCATGATCATTCTTTTCTTTGAAAATATTATGAACTAATGCATTAAAAGGAGGAAACCCTGGAAAAAAAAATCTTATGATAAAAATAGCTTAACACACACACGCACGCACGCACGCACGCACGCACACACACACACACACACACACACATTAACACACACAGGCCAAACAGTCACACTGCATCAGTGCACCTTTTTCGCTCAATGAAATTCAATTATGAAAAGAAAATGTTGAATCATCACAATTTACTGAATGGAAATAAAATGAGATGCAAATAAGTGTGGTACTATGCATTTGAGGCATTTTGACACACCATAATGGTATAATGTTGATAAGGGAAGTGAGGCCAAAATAAATTCATTCCTAGTCACAGAAATAGAGAGAAAGACTGAGAAATATAAAAAGCATCAAGTGTAATACGGGGAGGCGGATGTACATACTGTAACATGATATAAACAGATGTGGAGGGTGACTAAAACAGCATATTAATAAAAGAGATTACACATTCCATTTGAGGTTTGCTTGTAATATGTTGATTTTTATGCAAAATGGCAGTTTAATTTAAATATATTGGACCCTGTTTTATCTTCAGCTAACCATTAGGTTATTATACTTTCATCCAGACATCTACTCAGAAGAAATAATCTTCGTTTGGATAATGTGACAGCCCAATAGAAGGCTTAAATGTACCATTAACACCAGGTCTGTGGTTTTTGGAAATGTCTGCCGGCCTGTCTGCCTCCCATTTCAACATGGCGCAATTTGAACTGTGACAGTTCACACTGCTCTGTTTCGCCCTGATCACTGCACTGCCAAGATGTCAGAATCTCGTTAGCCAGTGAAAAGCCACCAAATCTTAGCCTGTGATGCCTACAGCTTTGGCTCTATGAGACAAAATGTTCTATGGTGTGTGTCTGTCTGTAGCATCTGTCAGTGCCAGTGGTGGTGCCAAAGACTTATCTCCTGTTAGCTACAGTCATTTGCATATGTCCTTGCAGTTGTTTGGCATGAGCTCATAATGACAAGAGGGGGCAAGAAGACTTGTAAGAGAGCTAGGACACAATTATGATAGATCCTGTCCATCTGCATCTGATTTGGTCTGATTTGGCCTGATTTTCTGGTTCTTTTAATGCTGTTTAACTTGGAAACGGACCAAGTGGCACTTAGGCTGCCCAGAAATTGCTGTCATTATTGTGTTCATGAGTCATTATTGAGTCCAAAAGTGCCATTCTTTACTTGAGCTGCCTGTGGTAGTTTACTGAAGAGTGGATGGTTGCTCTATGTTGCGAAAGGATGGCGAACAGAGATTTTGTTTTGTTACTGTGCAGATATTACTCATTTGGACCCCTGTCTCTGTGGGACCCCTCAGGCTGAGAGTTTATTACTCTGCAAGGGACCTTAGTACATCTTTCAAAAACAAACAAGTGCAGTTTACAACAAGCATGTGTATTTAATACAAGTGGAAAATTGAACCTGTGAAAATAAATTTAACACATCATCTCAGTTACATGATCATTACGCCATTGGTCTATATTTTTGAGACTGAGGACTTCTTCAATATTGTTGGGTTTGTTAGAGTCTAAGGTACAGTGTTGTTTTTATGTATATTGGTCTTATTGTTGCTAAGAAACAGGAAGAAAGTCTGGGACACTTGATTGACACTTGAATTTGTTTTCTTTCTTTATTCTTGTTTTTTCCCCGAAAGGTAGTGTGGTGACGCTAATGACCAAACAATTTATGACTGAATGGTTCCATTTGACCACCCCAGTGCCATATGTGTTACTGCCAAGTCTTCTCTACTCTGACTTCCAATCTGGGCTTCTTCTCAAAAACTAGTGTAGTAGCACAATTGTGGCACATTAAACGGAACCTTTTTAATGCATGAACCAGTATCATCTCACTCATATCACTTCTTAATACTATATCAGGCTCACTGAATATCCCACTATCATAGCATATGGCCAAATGTCGCTGCGATGTCCCTGAGAATGCTAAATAATTCATGGATTCCCCAAACACAAATGTACAGTTTTAAATACAGATGTGATTGCATCCACAGCATGGTTTGAATGAGTTAGCTTGCAAACCATATTTGGAGCTGGTCAGAAATCCACGTCATTGCAATGAGGTGATTAGTTTTTCATAAATTCCATGAGGCATGACTGCAAAGCTAATTGTGGATATACCTGAACTACTGTCATGCATTTCAGAAGATTCCCATAAGCATCCCTCTGTGAAGAATAAGTGCCCAGTCTATATTTGATGGACACTGTGTAAAGGTGCACAGAGCACAGACGCAGGAACGGCATAGAGAATCCAGTCAATTTTCAAAATAGAATGTTATATCGTGAGCGTATATCAACAGTACACACAAATAAAACCATTTGACTAGGTAGCCTACTTACCCATGGTAAAGGCACAAACATCAAGATAAAATGATGAAATCAGTCAAATCTGAGCAAGTCAACAACTCCCAGTCGGGTTTGAAACTGTGTGAAGGATGAAACAAAATGGCTTTGGAGCCAGAAGCGACGTAGTGGCCTAAACATTGAAGTCTGAAACATAAAGGCATTAGCTTAAAAGACAACATGCATACTGTACATGAAATCAGTACTTTTCAATTTTATGATTGCACAATGAACTTACTTACTTCCAGAGAAAATCAACATGACAGACTGACAATGGGATATATCAAATAATGAGTCATGTGCTCTCAGCTTCCTCCATGGCTCATATGACAGGTGTATTTCAGCAATGGCGAATCATTCTATAATTGACATCAGTCTTTCTCTTTCTCTTCCTTTGATACTTTCATAGAGAAAAAGTGAATTGTTCAAGGATTAATTTTGCTATTTACTTCGGCTGAGAAAAAAATGTAATATTGGGAGCCAGCCCATGCTCACTAAGAAATAGATAAACTCAAAAGAAACGAACTTTCACTGTAAATTACGCTTTTGTTTGACTCCTCTTGAGGGGTCAGAGTGCAGGGTCCAGTGCCTTCACAGACATTCTGCTGTATTATATATACATCATACAAGAGAGACAGCTCAATATGGTGTAAGCTTGTGCGCGTACATGTCTTTTTTTGTTAGTGATTAAAAGAAGGTAAGTATGGGCTCCAGGGCTTATCTTGTTACTGAGCAGCCTCAAGGTTAATACTATCCCTATCTTTTATTTAATGTAGAGATTCTTTGTTGCTTCAGCGGCCCTTTACTCATTTCACATTGCAAGCCCGGAGTGATGCTTTCCAACTGACAAGGCCATATTCCAAATGTGGTCCATGGCCATCTGCACTCGGTGGGAATAGAGAATCAATCATTTGCTGTGGAGAGGTGAAAGGTGTCCATGGCCTCCACTGCATACACTAATGCTCTCTACAAAGCTACACCGCCAACGCACAGGCTGTTACTATAGACAGGTCCTAAGCAGTGCACATTTGTACATACACTTTCAAGCTCCTGCAAATTAAACCAATTGAGCTTGAGCTGATTGAGCACAGGCCTTACTTACCAAGATGTGTGTTATTTCAAACACACAATATGTAATCATTTTCTATTTTTGAAAGAAAAAATATATATCAGTTTTGTCAGTTTAAGCGAAGTGATGATATTGCATCAAGATTACCATCAGTATGTTCATTCAGGCAAGTGTTTTACACAAGTATCTTGATTGGAGAGGTTTCATACTGGAGCTTTGAAGACACAAGCCTTAAATGGAGTGACGTCAGGAAGTAAACTGTCCACTCAAGTCAACTAACTGCATGGGTCCACTGCTCTAGACCTCTGAATACAATCCTGCTACTTGCTTTGCTTACTCTGTTATTCTCTTCCACAGACTTGGAGGAGCCTGCTGTGTCTCACTCTGAAGCAGGACCTGTTCACCCTATAAACAATCTTACAATATACAGTACATGCATGTCCTGTATAGGCAGTATCCATAACGTCTTTAGTCAGGTACCCAGGTGAATACCAGGAGATGGTGTTTGGTGCTCACCTCATAAATAGCATGGTCTTAATAAACATAATCTTCCTCGCTGTCCTCCTCTTCAGCTTCCTGCATGGCAGATTACGAAGATGCACCTTCCAGTCTGTGGTTGAGCTTCCAATTACTTGTCTGCATCTACAGGACAACAGTTGGCTCTGGGTCAAATGTCTCTATGGTCATCTTTTGACAGGTGAATGTGCATCATTTGATGACGAGATCTGTATTAAGTTTTTATTCTGTTGAGATGTGAGAATCCCCTCTCACATGCTGCGCTGCTCACAGGAAGTGTAAAAGACAATTTAACTACCTTGTTGATGTTGGAGTAACAATCTGGATTGCTTGTATTTACTGTTTGCTTTAAGTGCATCCATCCTCTCACAGTGGAGTCTCTGTCAAGTTGCATCGTGGTTTTTGTGATGTCCTTTGATCCATCAAAGAGCAGCCCCCAAAATTCAGCAATCTGCAACTTTGCTCTTGACTCCCCACTGATTTGCACGTCTGACACTCACTCCTGACTGCTTCTATAAATCAAAATCCTCAGCATAGGAAGGCACGGGACTGCATGTTTGACCTTATGAAATGCTTGGAGAAAACATTACGCAGAGCTTGATGTTGTTTTTCATTTAACTTGTTTCACCATTCAGCAAGTGGGCCAGACTTTTCAGCTTGACTACCTTGGTGGTTAGCAGTAGCTTGTGTCACAATTATGTACTACTTACTCTTTTCTAGTTTATCAAATAAGGGATGATTGAAATTCTTTGAGCCTGTATAAAACGCACCTCTTTTGTCTGATATGTCGATGTGAATGTCATATCTTGCACCACATTTTGCTCAACGTTCAAGTCACAGCAGATCTTAGAGCCACTTTTCAGAAAAAAGTATTTTCTTCTGCTCAGGTTTGACTTGACGTTTCTTTGTAGGTGGTAGAGCGTCAAAGTAGTTAATGTGAACGTCTCAAAGTGGCTACTTCATTGATTCAAAGGTGTTGACAAGAAATTTGTGTAGACATGAAATGTGTACTGATGACATTTGCTTCCATCTTCTTCTGTTGAGCTTCATGTCAGTTGGCATCTGTACACATGGGGTTGCTTGGTATCTCACCAATTGTACAGTCTGTAGTTGTACTGTGCAGCTTCCAGGTATGAGTGTGGACAAAGTATGTTGTATACTATTGTCTGTTGATGGCCAATAAATCTATTTTTTGTTGTGTCTGCAATTGTGAGAGTGAAAAAGTAGTGGGATAAAAGAGAGAGACCGCTTTTGTTCTGCAAGGCCCTAGAAAGAGAGTGTGAGAGCTTTCACTTTATTTTTTTTATTTGTGACAGTCTTAACTATCTAAGTCTCTCTAATGCTTTAATGGCCCAAGTGGCCAATAGGTTTGTTGAATACCAGCAAGTTATACATTTGACGAGAATTTGGCAATTGCATGGTGATCAATTAATGTATCCCCTGGGCAGTAAACAGTAAGCTGTCATTTAAATGTAATATATGTTCCTAGGATGGCCTGTTTAAGTAAGACAATATATTATATTTCACATTATTTTGTCATGCTGTTGGCATAAAGTGGTATTATCATTTTCTCTTAATTTGCAGGGCATGTGCAGTAGTCGCAGTTGTTTGATAGACTGTTCATTTTAATTAGATATATATTTAAATACATATTTATTTAACCAGTCATGTACGGTTTCCTACTGAAGACAATATTGTAAGTTCAACCTTGGCTTTTTTATGGAGAGTACCTTTTCTATGCCTTTATAGCTTGTCAAGACTCTTCTGATATATGGTGCACGGTCTACTCAATAAGCACTAAAACAATAAAATCAAAATACAACAGGAAAACAAAGGGAAAAGAAATTACAAGGAAGTGTCTGAGGTTCAAAGAAAGATGGTATTATTATTTCTGCTTGGATATCCTGGTGTGAATTTGCCAGAGACATTTGTCTGAAGTAATAGCTTTGTCAGTTATGTCATTGACTCACCATGGGAGACAGTCAAGGAGGGATTACATTTTTGGGCACTCTATCATTACAATTCGGGAACTGCTGACTTGTATATTAGCTCCCAATAGGGAACAACACTTCCAAACCCTCCCACAGAGCATACTGTGAACATGTCACAAAGAAAAGGAATGAGATATAAATGAAACCAAATAATTATTCGGTGTTTACATGAAAAAAACATGTTGGAATGTCAAGGTTTCAAACAAGAGAGAGCTGTTTTGCTCCCTTCTCTCCTAGATGCTTTGAGTGATTCATCCCCTGTTGAGCCACGTTACTCCAGATGGAGCCTCATTTTGAAAGGTACTCTGTGCATCTTCTCTCATCTAAGCCAAACGGATCCATTGTGACTATGAATGAAAGTAAATTTGTAAGTTTGTTTGTTTGACAAAGTTTATCAAAGATGTGATTCACACACCCACATGTAGGTCAAATAGTGTTTGGAGTCATTTTCAAACACGCAGTAATAGTTGCAGTAACCTTCACTAAGATGGGCAGAATGCAGGATGTGTGCTTCATTGTTGCTTCTTTTGCCATATTTCTAGGCTCTATTTTGATGTTTGAGATCTGATTTTATGCTGTTTATATATGCTCTCAGCGGGCTCTATTAAAACAACAACCACCAAAAAATCCATATATCCATGTCCCACTGACCACACGCAGCTACTCTCCACTGAAACTGGGTGATCCATGTTGCTTTAAGTCCCTACCCTTGAGGCCATTAAATGCTGGTTTTCTAAAAGCTTTCTGAAGCAAAACGAGCCTGGAGGTCCTCATCTGTGGCCCCGAAGACCCCTGTCATGCTCTAACCAACACTGTAAAACTCCTGGCTTCCAATACAAAGACTCATGCAAATTATAGAGGTGAAATTTCTGATTGTGGCTTAAAATTCTACAAGAATTTAAACTCTGCTGACAGCTGTATTGCATCTTACATCTGTTGCGAAATTAAAATCATTACTGTGGTTTGGGATTTTGGACATCACAGCACATGCTTTAATTCCTCCTTTTCTTGATTATTGTAATTCTCTTTTTGTGGAGTGGGCCAGTGAGCCTTGTCTCGCTTGCAGCATGTCCAGGCTGCAGCAGCAAGACTCCTCATCCTCAGCAGACCACATATACCCCTCCTTTACTGGCCTCCCTTCACTGGCTACCAAACACAGAATTGATTTCAAAATTATTTTGTTCCCAGTTTATAACTCCTCACTACCTATTTTTACCTTTAGGCTCCTCACATTTATTGGACAATCATTCCTCTCCATTGCTTGTTTCCAATTAAAATCCAAAGGTGATCCAGCATTTTAAATTGCTGCCCCCAGACCTCTGAACACGTTACCCTTCACTTTCAGATCTGCTCATTCTATTGACATTTTTCACTCCTGTCTGAAAGGAATATTTTGCCATTTTGGGAAATATACTTATTCGCTGTCTGGCAGAGATTTCGATGAGAGGCTCCCTCTGCAGCTCCCAGCGAATTGTTATTTTTACACTGGTTTTTGAACAGATTTTATTTTACAGAAAAAAGGATATATAACAATTAATTTGTGACCTTTAGATGTGCTAGTAGGTGTTTTTGTTATCCTTGGACAGAGCCAGGCCAGCTGTTTCAGTTTCCAGTCTTTGTGCTAGGCTAAGTTAAGCTAAGCAGGTGCTGGCTCTAATTTCTCTGTGGAAGCACTTGGGTGAACATTTGCTGTTTTTAAAAGTTAAACCCTGGTCAGTCCTGTAGCCACAGGACATAGTGCATGTTGAGGAAGAATACCGGAGTGTGTAAGTGCAGTCAATTCTCATTTGTGAGTGTTTTCACACTGACTGGGTGATTAGTCTGTTTCTCTGTCACTGGATTTAGAGTTGATTAGCTTTGTGTGTCTGTAGGCAATGTGGCTTGTTTTGTGTTTTCACCTATGGTGACTATCACAGTTAATGCCTATAACCCAGTTCTTCTTTGATTTATTCCAGACAAGTCGCTGCTGCAGTATATGTTAATGTTAATGCATCACTAACAACTACCTGCTGTTCGGTGATCAGACCAGCAAATGCAAAAGTCTCGTTGAATAAGATGATGATTGGATCACGTTTATGAGATGTCAACTGGATTTTCTTATATTTTAATGGCAGTGTGAACCTTGTGATATATAAGGGAAGAATAAAAATGTACACTCTTGGCTAATATGTAGTTACATAGTGCATAGATGTGTTTTGTCTGTCTGGATTTGCTGGATGACTAAGCCGGCCAGACTGACGCCTGACTGATGCTGCTTCTTAGCATTGCTTTTGGAAGTGATTGACACAGTTATAGATTTAACTTGTAGGCTGTGGAAGGGGTGTCAGTAACATTACAGCATCTTTGAGTTTCTATGAAAGTTTTTCCCAGATATTCCCAGTTCTTGCAAAGAGTGTTTCCTATAATATCTTCTGTTTTGTTTCCCATTCATATCGAGAGAGGAGTGCAAGTTCACAGCTGTTGTGTCAGCGGATATTGGACTGACTTTGGGATGTATGCCTGAAAACATGAGAGATGTTGCAAATATGGTTTACAACAACACGTTTTACTTATTCAACAGGCAGAAAGGAAGAAAAGGAAAGAGGAGAGCAGAGAAAAAATGCAAGCTCTTGTCTGTTTCCAACAATCTTCTTCAAATGTACTTGCAGGTGAACATTTTTCTACAGCATTGATTTACAAGTAGATTATCTTACCTTGCTGTTTTGGTAAACTAGGTTATTGTTTATGTTGACAAGCGGCTGAAAATATGAATGCATGCATTTGTTGAACCTGTTTTCTATGTATTTACAAAGTAGGCCTATTGTACACAGTTGTGAAGTGGGAGGGTATATTTTGGGCATCCTGGTTCTGTAAATAAATTGTCATTCATTTCCTCCATATACTACTGCAGATGACTGGCAGTTGGACTGCTTCCATGATTTGAATGGCCATGAATCTCCTGGTTGAATCATCAGCACAAAAGATGAAGAGCTACCTTAGAAAACATTTCATTCTCAAATTAAAATAACGTAACAGGTACAAGCCAGCCAACCAGCATAAAAAATACAAGGTGAGGAGTAAAGCATGACCTCCAAGGTGTATTTTGTGTTTTGTTAAGAAACATCTAACATTAATATGAAAATAAAATATGTTATCACCGTCTCTGTTTCTTTCATTGAAAAAAAAAAAAAAAAAAACAGAAAATAACATTATACCAATCCAGTTCAATTTTCTTAACACTGAAGAATTTCAGTCTGTTTTCATGTCAGTAAATGAGTGAATGAACTCACATTTTTTTCTCATAATGTTTTCTGTTATACTTCCCCCTCCACCCCAACCCCAGCCCCTGCTGTATTCAGTATTTGTGCGAAGCAATACTCAAACTATGTTATTACTCCATATAAAACTATAACAACTTCCCTTTACCTCTTCACCGAACATGCTTTCTTCCTCTCTCTTATTTCCAATTTGAATGCAGTCTGTCCTGTTGTGGTAGTTGCTTTGCTCTGAGTATAATGAAAGCAGTTTGGTTGTCTTTGTAACAACAGCACCAACAATAAGACCACTAGCAAATGCCAAGTGGAAAAAAAGTTTCCACTTCAAATAACACTGAGAATATTGATGAAATTCTGAGCGGGGAAAATATCTATAACCCACCTGTACAGCAGGTGAAACTCCACCCAGGTGCACCCATGTTATGCAGAACAGATTTGATTCACTAATAGTTTTACATGTGCTGTCAGACTTCAGTTTGTTGCTGAAGCAACATGTAAGTGTGTGTATGAATCCCAGCTAGTAGCGGTGAAATCCAGCCTGTATTAGAGTCCATCTCATGTAACATTACCTTCCTGCATGCGCAAAGATGAATAAGGCATCAAGAACAAATCAATAAGGAATCTAATACAACCACAACAGCACCAATGGATAAAGTACTGCACTGTAGTTTCCAGTCAGTGATAAATGTTGCTAATAACCTAAACTGGAATTATGTCAATTGAGGGCAAAGTAGGTCAAGCAGACAGTGACTGCTGTGGCTATTCATCACCTAGACACAGCTCCAGGGATGTAATATAGTAGTAGCCTGTGTTTACATCAGCCATCTGTTGAGTTACAAATGGAGACTTTTTAAAGTATGTGTGCTCACACGGAGAATGTTTTCATCTGTTTCTTTTCACCATTTTGGCTTATGGAGTGTCCTAAGTATATTTGTGAAAATTATTGTAAAATGACCATATTTACAGTTTTTGTTTTGTTTTCCTGATTTCCACTCACACAGTTCCCTTTACCACCATGAAGCTCAGCACAACAGTTAATCTCACATCCAAAATGCAACAAAAACACTTGATACATGTCTCAGGATCAATCATAACAGAACACTGAAAGCATTTTACTGCTGTAGATGTTTATGGTTGAGCTAATTTTAACTACTTTATATACAGTTGGGTTGTTTAATCCACAGCAAAGCATCATATTCCATAAGATCATCGTGTTTGTAGTGTTGCTGTCCTGTTAGAAAAACACATTTGTAAAAGGTCCTGTTTTCAGCTTTGTGATGATACATCCTCCTGCTAGTCCAAGAGGGTTTTTAACTAGTTTATTTAGTTCAAGAAGTAGGAGAATTATTTAAATAAAGAACCGCTTAATCCTTCAGTTTATCAGAAAAGGTGGAGATAGGAAGGGTAGGACTATGGAAAATTGCAATCTGAATTTGTAACTCAAGCTGTAAGACATCAACAAGTATCTTGAATTTGCACTTAAGTACAATACTTGAGTAAATGCGAAACTCTTTACAGCATGGACTGTGCTACATTTTTTTTTTTTTTTTAAAGAAACGAATCATAAACACTACACATGCTTCAGTAGGCTTTATAGTAGGCTCATTCCAGTAATGTGATCGAAAACATCTGTGTATACATTCACTATATATACAAATATAGAATGGCTGCAGGTATAGATACACAGCAATGCCAGTCAGCCCTGTTTTCTGTATTTGACATCCACATCACAACATATGTCCTCCCTTGCAGTATGCCTGAGAAAGAATATTTTGCATGCCTCATTCATTCCTGTTTGTCTTCTGCAGATACATCCAACTTTCATTGCATTCAGGAGAGCCATCAGATGTACGAACGATGCCCATACATAAAAACCATGCATTCATGATTCCCCACACATAACCTGCATTCATAAAAGAAGGCTGTGTGGTGAGACCGTGTGCACCTCACGCATACTTCAGACCAGGAGTGCACATGGTTTTCTAGAGATAGCTGCAGGTTAAATGATAAGGTGGAGAGTAAATATAAGGTGAGAGATGTAACGGCTTCTAGTTGCCTGTTTCATCGATTGTGTTATTAGTTTTGCAGTCTATAAAGCATTCTGTCAAACGCCAATCAAAGGTGCATTTCTGAATTCTGCAATTTGACATACATTCTAAGACCTTGGCGGAATTATTTTAACACTTCAGTCAATCAGTAATTTCCTGCTTTGTATTAGGGAGATTTTCATGTTAATTGTCTGTTCTGTTATGGTTATTGATACTTATTCACTCACTTCTACACTAGCTTCTACACTGCTGCTACTTCTATTGAAAAAGAGCTAAATCTATCCTGCCTCACCCAAAAATTTTAAGGAGCATAAATTCAGTTCCAGAGGGTGTGTGAATTTTTGATCTATGACATAATTAGGAGAATAGATTTGACTCATAATATAAGATGATCATAACTACATAAAAGTAATAGCAATAAAATGATATTAAAATAAAATAAAGATATTAAAAATCTAGATAGCGAAAATCTGGTGGGCATGAGACATCCACCCATATAAATCTGTCTTTTAGCATGATTTCTAAAGCACTTGGTAAGGTCTGTTTCAATATAAGTTCTTTAAATTAATCTTTGATCATCCCGCTGATGTTTGATAATGATGATTGAGAGACTGTGCGATTCAATGATGATGGTTGACAGGTACATGTGATGACTTCGTCGTATGGGCACTATGAATAGCCAAAGTCATGCATAATGGTCACGCATAATGTACTCTTTCTTTGCCAGTCTTCTCATTGACAGGTCTAATGAGTGGTGGAGCTGGCACATTTGTATAGTTTCCATATGTAAATGGATATTTAAGAGCGTTTCTATATCCATTTATCATTAACTGTGTGAGTGGAAATGTGGTTTGTGCATGTGATTTTTATTACAGAATCAGGAGTGCCAGTGGCAAAAATAATACATATTCAAAGTTTTGTCTTTGTGCATACACACAATTTTGGTTATGAATTTACACTGATTTCTAGTTCTATGCATCTGCCTGCTGATGTGTGTGGAGGGTAGTCATAAATGGTGGCTGGATCCATATTTGCTAAGAAAAACATACCCTTTTATGCTGATTCTCCCCTATTAAGTAAATTAACTTCTTCCCAAATTAATTTTGATAGTGCAGTATGTAACAGCCAGTTTCAGTTAGTTTTTCTCTTTTTAGTTGGTAATAAATGTCCTTTTTTTGTTTCTAATCTGTCTGAGTTTTTACAAAAAGAAGACTGCATTGCGTTAGTGCTGTGTTTTTTGTCCTTGAGTGCCATTACACAACTTTACAGGGATGGTCAAAATTACTGTACCTGTTAAAGGCCTCAGTTTGTCCCCACACCAACCTCTGAAGCTGTGTGTGCACTCTCTGCAGCAATATCTGTGCAAGAACCTTGCAGCAGGCCTGAGACATACCGTACATGCAATAGACAAATCATTTGCATTTGTGTGAGGGGTTGTCTTCCCTTTCATATGAAATGTGCATGCAAACTCTATGCATGACAAAGCTTTCAAATACATTAATAAAAGAAACGTGACAACAATAAATACCCCACAGGTGCTGCAGCACATTGCAAGTCAACCAAAAGTTAAAAGTTTTTGCTCAAGTATAAGTTGCTATTTTATTCATGAGAATGTTCTCAAGAGCTATCTATAATGAATGCTGAAGCCATGGCCTTTTTGCTATGAGCTTTTGATATGAAAGAAGGCTACCTCTAAACCAATGTAAGATTGATGTAAAAAGACATCTGGAGTGCCTTCAAAGAAAAACCTGCATCCTACTTATTACATCTGTGCACACAGATTTACTTCCAACCTTGACTTCAAAGTTAACAGATTAACATTTGAGGGCACCTGGTAGGTTCAAGCTTGTTCGTCTGAATTGTTATGTATTTGTAAAGTTATTTCAAATTCATTATACACACATGCATTCCATCATAGGACTGTTTGAACAAAAGTTTACATTTTAAATGGTTTGGTTTCTTTGAAGAATGTGCAGAATTCACATTCAGAATCTGAAACTCGTTTATATCATTCTCTTAATCTTCAGTAATGTGATGACGGTGTTTCAAGGCTGAAACTTCACACATCATAAATTTGTCGGTGTTCAGAAGTTTTATCTTTATGTTCCTGCTTTTCCAATGTCACAGACTGACAATCATAAAGTTGAGTGTGACTGACAGATGTGTCAGTGTGTGCGATTCATTGGACCATGAATACTTGAACCAAAGTTCATGGCAATCCATCCAATAGTTGAGATATTTCAGTCTGCACAAAAGCAGTCGACTAGCCGACAGACCAACGTCACCAGGTCTGGAGTCAGCCCAAAAATTCTTAGCACAGCGTCAATGTGACATCAGGTTGAGTTTGCTCAGTTGTCATGGAGATGGTTCAATTGTTATCATGAGACATAATCATGGAATTGTGATCACATCAGGCAGTCCACTGGTTTGGCCCAGCACAAAAAGTACAGACACTTTGTAGTTATTAGCCATTATTGATAGTTAACTATACAAAAGTAAAGGCCTCTGAGTACTTGGCGATTGATTTTACCTACGGAGGGTGAAATGTGACTGTACTACCTGTTAACCTGATTCACCTTAAAGAATATGACCTCCTGGAGTTTATGATTATGATTGCGACCATGATCCTGTACTAAACTATATCTTTTGAATTGTAAATCTCCAAGTGCAGATGCATTTATTTTGGACACAATATGTTGATTACTTTGCTCCTCACTGCCTGTACTGTTTTTACAACAAGCATTTTACCCACTTTGGCTTGCAAAATCTCATTCTGACTGCGCACAATACACAACAAAAATGTAATTTGATATAATAAATCAAAATTTTATCTGTTGCAGTCGGCTCATCTGTCACTCTGTTCACAACCAGTGAAAAAGTATTGCTCATTAAAACTTGCGTAAGGCTAAATTTATTTGTGTTTATTTACCACCTCCTTCAGTCAGAACAGGGAATAATGAAGCAGAGAAGTGAAACCACTTCGTAAAGACCAGTTCTGGCAAGGTGCTATGTTCAATGAGAATAACATAAACAAACGCAGAAACTTGTCAGTGCTCCTCTGCTACCCCTTCTGCTAATGTTTGATACAGAAAATCAATCAGAAGCAGGATTTCAATATGGTCGTCTCTCATTCTGTCTGCCTTGGGTTGTGGGCAAGGGCAGGTATTTCAGGAGAGTCATACTTCTTTCTGTCTTCTCCACTAATGAGACAAACGAGCAGACTCTGCTGCCGCTTGACCATGCATGCCTAAGTAGGTGGCAACAGAGGGAAGAGGAAGCAAAGCCTTTGAAAATGAAAACTTCGTTCTATAGTATTCTTCCTATGAATTCTTGTTTTCCAACGGCTTTGTAGCAACAAGGACATTTCTGTAAGGAGAGCTCAATTGTGTTTTTGCTCAATTGCATTGCAGCAGTGCAGAAACAAGTTCCATCAATGGAATGAAAAGGTAGAAGACTACTGTTTAAGAAAATACACTCCACATATTTAGACAAATGCCTTATAACAAGCACAATTATTCTCCAATCAAAATCAATCAATAATGCATTACAAATAGAACTTATTTCCCATTATTGTATCATGTCATTAAATATCTCCATAAGAGTCATACAAAAACGCTGCAGGGTGCAGGAAACACCTGTTATAAAATGTGCCAAAGGCAATCAGTAAAGCAGGACAGTAAGATCACAATTAACATCCACCAGAGATAGAAAGAAAAAATAAAAAATAAAAAAAATAAAAAGCAGGAAGGAGGTAACATACAAAAAACAGTTCAAGTCCATGTGAGATGAGTTAAAGTGCATGTCCAAAGCTTTTAGAAGTCACATACGTGCGAATGCAGGTGATTGACCGTTGCCTGCCGAGGCACAATTTGTATCAAAGTTCACCAAAGTTGAACTCCACACGAAGCAAAGATGCAAATTTGCTCACGTGCTTCTCTAACTTCATGCATGTGTGACCACACCCTAAGACATCAGGTCCACAATTAATGTAATGAAGGGAACAGGGAAAACTGCTTCTTGTCTGCCTTGCCATTATACGCTGATAACAGCACACCGATCGTCTTTGATACTGATCCCGAGGAGCGCATTGCTTTCCAGCTACATGACAACCTAGTGGAGTGCATTAAAGGTGCATATGAGTCCAGGAGGGTAGTTCATGGTTCCAACACAACAGCAGCCGCAAATGTAGCTAGTCAAAGCTTGCATGAATGCGCTATGAACATATATTATATTTGTGTGTGTGGTCATGCCTCCTGTCCATACAGTCTGTGAGGTGAAAATGGGTTTACAGCATCTCAGGACTGAGATATACTGTACATTTCTATTATAAATGATCAAAAAACTCAACAAAGGGCAGAGTTCAGCACAAAAATGGCCTTAACCCATCAATGATTTGTCCAATCATCATAAAGCTAGGTACATATCTGCAGGATGTCTTTGGGAATAGGCCTATTCATCAGCTGCTCTGTTCTATGTTTCCATAACTGCTGGTGTTTTTAGAGCTCAACAAGATATGAAAGGGAAAATCTTAAAATGCTGAACCTTAAGAAATAAGACTCACTACGTTGTACACGTAGCACTGAGTCCTGTGTATCTCATCTTAAAACATCCTGGTCAGCAGAAAAGGTTATTTGATTAGAATCCTTATTTTTCACTCATATGTTAGCAGCAATATATCAAGCAAGAGAACAGAGCTTTTTTCAGAATGTATTCGTACTTGAGTCATGGTTGCAATAATGCTTATCATCTCTAGTCTTCATTTATTGAATATTTTATTTTCTAATATTAATTTATGCTATGATTGTGCTTGTTGAATTATTTGTTTTGTTGCTCAATTACTCTATTTTAACTGCTGTATATTTAACTCTGTACATTTAATTATCTATACAAGAACAAAATAAATGTTATTTTTTAAATGATTTTATTTTCCAACTTCTTGAAACTTTTGACGCTACCACAGAGCCTTTGGAGCACCACTCAATGCAAATGAAATGAAACACTCATTTTCCCTCACACATCTCAAATTGAGTGTGACTACCGTGAGGATTTTGGAGCATCACTCAAAGAAAAGGACATGTCAATCATTGCCCTTGGCTGGAGGAACACCACTTAAAAAAAAAAAAAATCTGATGTTCACATTTGAAAAAGGTGTACAATTTGAACTGCTGCCCTCCTCATTTGTCATCTGAAATGAAACACTCATTTGCACTCACACATTTCCAACTGATTGTGATTGACTGACCTATTTGCCTCTGCTTGTAAAAACTTGTGTTGCAGGAGAAACAAGGTTAACCCATGTCCCTCTGCAGGAAAAAAAACAATAAATTGTAAGACCGCTGCATAAGCTTTCGCACACATTTTATGAAACATTAATGTTAACAGTCAGATAAACTGGAATACAGTTTAGTAAAAGTAATGCACATTAACAGATTATCTCCATCCCTTCACGGCTTTGATGAGATGTAATTACATTCACTGTGCACAAAGCTCTGTGTCATGGTTTTGGGTGTTAGATTTGTTATTTCCTGTTTTATGTTGAAAGAGTTTTCCTCGTGTCATTTTTCTGATTTACTTCCTGTGTTTGTGTGATCGTTGATTCTTTTCACCTGTCCCTCATTAGCCTTTCCTCCCTGATGCATTTAAGTCTGTGTTTTGCCTCAGTCTGTGCCAGTTTGTCACTGTCCCCATTTGTTAAGCATCCCTGCCCTTTCCAGTATTTTCCCAGTGTTTTTGGACCTTTTTCCTGGACATTGCCTGTTTTTTGACTTTTCTATTCTGCTTGCTGTTGGATATGTTTGCCTGTTTGGACTGCTTCCCCTGGTTTTGACCCATAGTGTGTCTCACCATCCTGTACTCCTTTCGTTCTTTGCCATTTTTTAAATTAAATCATTTGAACTGCACCAGCTCTGCCTGCATTAAGGTCCCCTGTAGCCAGCTAGCACAAGTGTGACACTCTGGAGGTCCACAGTAAGTCATCTGTCATGAAACACAAAACAGTGCAGTTGGTCGGCTGTTGGTTAGCCTGTTCCCAGGTGGCAGGGCTTTCCATTTTGAACAAAACATAACTTTTTCCACTCTTTCAACATGATTAAGACTAGTAGACTTTACATCCCTCAAGATTTACTTAATTCTACAAGATTAAGTGGTGAGATTATTATTAATGATGACCGCCCTGAACAGGACCATCTTTTTATCACAACACTACTTGCAAAATATTTGCTTCTTAAAAAATACAGAGATACAAATCCTAAAATTGAAGTTATTCAAATATTACATGTTGTAATTAACTCAGTTGCACAACCACACCACACAATAGAAGAAGAGCCAGCAGTCCCACAGTAGCAGGAGAATTGGCTAAACAAACTGTTGGCAAAGAAGATTGTAATTGACAACCGGTTAACTCTTCTGGTGGAAATAGGCAGAAGTAAATTAACATCTAGTGTGATGGCGCCTCAAAATTTCTGCATTGCATGAAAAGGATCTCACTTTTTAACCACTTTTATACATAGCTAAATGGAGATATGATTAACAAAATGATATTAAAACAACTGTTTCGCTTAAGTTTGACATTTGAAAAGCTTTACCTTTTCAATCAAATCAAACTTAACAGTATTAATTGGCTGTGGTGGGATCAGCAGCCCCAACAACAAGTTTGATGACAAGTAACAATAAAAACAAGCAAAGTCTGAAACTCATGTATACCACAACAGTACAGCTACAACACATGATCATGATTATGTCTTACAATCAGTCATATAGAAAGAAAAGTGATTAAATATTTTGTCAGTTTGCAACCTTATCATCACAAGCTGCTTTTTCTAGTATAACTGTATTGAGCCCTGTCTCCTACATATTACCGTTTTTATATACAATTTATCAGCAGATACAGTTTTGAAATAAATCTAATGCTGACCAAGTTGTGTTTTGTGTAACATAATGAGGAAATGTTGTCAATCAATGTACCCAACAAGTTAGCCCAGCCTCATGCTGAAGTATGTTTTAAACTCACCAATCCACCACAGGATAGTACAACAGTTTGCCTCACCTACGCTTGAACATACATGACTTTCATCCCAGAGACCAGGGTTCCTTTCCTGTGTAAACCATCACCTGACATGTCTGACATGGTTACCTGCACTTTCACTACTGTCGTTCAACTCCAGTATGGTACATAACATATACTATTTCATTGATTTGCAAGAAATATCACTGGCTGTATATATGAAGTATTACTACCTTCTAGGATCTAGCAAATGAAACAGGAAATATAATCACTGATCACACTGTTTTCATTCACGTGTAACTTCATCAAGACTGACAAATTTCAGCAAGAAAGTGCAACAGGCTTTTTTAAACATAACCAATTCTGCTGCTGTTGTGCAAATGTGAGCTACAAGCATGCTAAGCATAGCAAAAGGCATGACACTGCCTTCGACCAAATAGCAGCCTTTGTCTGTCACAACTGGAGAAACACATCCTTTTTCTCTGAAATATCAATGAGTTGCATGAAACTACCTGAAGGTAATTTTACACACCACTGATACAAAACATGTTTCAGCTGTTTCATACAGAATTAGACAAGCTGTGGTGTTGGCAAGGAAAATTGGATTATGGGGGATATATTTTAATCTCGTGTGTCGACAGGTTAAAATACCTCACGGACAGACAGGGATAAGAGGACAGTAGCATGCAGACCTCAAGAAAATCAATCAAGAATGCAACACAGCAGTGGCGGTTTGGACATTCAGTATTGAAAATGACCTGAGATAAAATATTTTCTGAGGATTATATAGTCCCTTCAGGATATGCTCTCATGGCTTGAAAAAAAAAAAAAAAAGCCAATTCCTTTTGCTGAAGACCCCACATGCAGCATACATTAAAAGCAGCATGCTCGAGGCCCGGTTCTTTCGAATATATAAATTGAAATACTGTATATTATATATTTTATAGAAATATTCATTCTTAATTATGTGGTTGTGATCAGCCTTTGTGGCACACATTTATAATTTTCGTTAAAATCTTTTGTTAGCTCAATGGGTTTTTAGAAATAATAATCCTGAAGATGTGTTTAATTCTTTCTTTCTTTCTTTCTTTCTTTCTTTCTTTCTTTCTTTCTTTCTTTCTTTCTTTCTTTCTGTCTGTCTGCCTGTGTCTTTTTGTGCAGATACAACACAGCTCCTTCTTGGTCTCATCAGTGGTGGACCATCATGACTACTACCTGAATGGCAATCGAACAGACCATTGGGATTCCCTGACTGTTGGGAGTTGAATGAGCCAGAGATTGTTCTGCTCTTCTCTGGGAGCAGAGATTCGGGAACTCTATTAGAGGTTTCTGCCTGTCCTCAGAGATGTAGGTGTACAATCCTTAAACTTTATTTCTGTGATTTTGAATGAAACCTGATGCACACAGTGACTTAGAATAAGCATAGTGTTGACACCTGCCATTATATCTGTCTATTTTCCCCAGCCCAGTTGTTTATTATCTACTTGTCAACTAGTGGCTGGTTGGTTGGTTGGTTGGTTGGTTGGTTGGTTGATTTGGAGCCTTAAGCAAGCTGAACAACCTTATTTTCATTGTATTCGAAAATAGTTTCAAATGAGCTCCACGTCATCCAGCTATAACAGCAAAATCCAACATGAATGTTTGAGAAATAATAATTGAATGATACAATAGTATATCAGTCACAGGGGCCTTTTTTTTCATTGAATACTTTTACTTTTAGTACTTCAAATAGATTTTCATGATTATGCTTGACATACTTTGATGGAAGTAACATTTCAAATGCAGGACTTCTACTTTTCTCTGTGTGGTATTCATGCTTTTACTAAAGTATAGGCTTTGAATATTTCCTATTGCCACTGCTGCTTACAGTGTTTTCAGTTTTATACTTCTGTACGACCTTGTCTGACGTGTCCGAGGCCCACACCATCTTCATTTCTAATTGTTTGCACTTTGTATAACTTCCACTGGATTCCTGAATGATGAAGTGCCTGCAGCTGTGAAATGGAGGGTGTTTCAATCACATAAGTACCAAATGCAAGAACTGACAGATTAGTCTGCTGGCAAATGTTTGCTTTGCTTTAATGCCCTTTGATAACGAATGAGATAAAAGTATGTGAACCTTCTGAACTCGTCTGACAAGTCCTGACCATATTTTCAACTTTTGATATCTGAAATTAAACTGCAAATTTTTACTGTCAAGAGGTTGTTGAACCTACTCAGCTCAAAGGCTACCTAAAAATAATGTTTAGAATGTAACTGTGTTTATTATTTTTGTGCTCAGTGAGAGACTGAATTGATAACAAACTGTGTGTGAGTGTATGTATGATTGCCATGTGTACACATGAGTTTGTGTGCTTCAGTCTAAATTGCACACCTGGACCAGATCTGGATTGCAAGCTCAGAAAGATGCAGATTGCTAAACTGGGAAACCAAAAACATTATTAACAGCTGGATTACCTGGGGAATCGACACTGACGTCTGCCAGCCTTGGTCCAGAATGGAGATGAACATGTGCTCCCACCGAAGTCCGTCTGGTCTCCTTCAACAGGAGAGACTCCGCTATCCCATCAGGTGTTGACACCTTCTGCCCAGCTCGCCAAACACTCTGTCACACTAAAAGTCATTTGGAATCACAGCCTAGCTGAGAAGTATTCTGAAAATTAGCCTCAGTTTTTAACTCTGTACCTCTACCCTTTTGTACTTTTTATCCAGTTGTTCTGTCCTTGCATGTGGTTTAATGTAGGCTGATAGTAATATGTAAAACAGGTTGTGTAGCCTCTTTAAAGCCTTCAGGATTCTAAACGCACAACATAAAATGGGCTGCATGAGGTCAATAGGATTGCACCAGTGCCTGTCCTTCACCTTATTGCCCACCAATGCCCTTTTATAGGTTTGGCAATCAGTTTAACTGCAGAACTGGAGCTGTCAACAATTCTCATCAACATTATAGTGTCTCTGTTTCCCTATTTGAAATGATATCAAAAAAGCTCAGAAAACACTTGCAATTTGCACCTTTTTAATTTGCATAACAGCCAATTATGGTTAATCACGCCCACGCTGTTTGTGGACTGAACGCAATGCTAAAGCAGTGGGGAGACCAAACCCATTTTTCACATGCAGCAGACAAAATCAGCACCAGTAAAGTAGATTTCTTTTACACAGTGGGATTCCTAAATGTCAATGGAGCCATAGTTGGAATGCATTAATTAAATCCATAATACCATCTTCTGAAGATCACTTTATTTACCAGAGGAGAAAGCATCTACTCCATTAACACCTAGGTTATCTGTAATGCTCATTGACTCAACCGTAATGGCAAATCCACAATTCATTCTACTAAAAGGAGACTGAGACTGTCTGAGGTAACCAATGCTGCAGGTGGGTGGTTGTTGTTGCATGTGTTATCCAACGTTCTTCATAGGTCAGGTAAAATCACTGTTATTAATAGAACCAATCAAAAAGTTAATTTTATTGGAGCTGCAATGGGAAACTATTCACAGCTTTTAAGATGAATAATAGGGTCCTCTTGTGGCGAGGACGCCCAAATGATAATCCTGCTGTTCCCTAAAGTCATATGTTTATTATTCAAAAAAATAAAAAATACAAGACAAGTACAAATACTGAAAAACTGATAACCCCATCCATAAAGACCCAGAATTAGAATGTTGTCTTCATCATTAATAGCTAATAGAAAGATATCGCTCGCATACAGAAGTAATCATTACCCAGAATTTAACATACTGGCATAAATGCATGTAGCACAGTGATCTCCCTCTCTCCCCCGCTCCATCACACACAAACATGTACACTCACACACACGCACACCCACCTGCTTCCAACTTTTCTGGTGTCCAGTTTGTTGCATGCATTTGGGTGTCTGTCCTCTTGAGTAGACCATCTGCTCCCTCCTATTTATTGCCTCTATCCCCAGTTGTGCTCTATCCTTCTGGTGGTCTTCCACCCCCATGCCAAAGCAGACACCAATTAGAGAGTTATGCATTAGACTTTTCACTTCTTTCTGGCACTCATTATGTCATATTCAGTTAGAGTTTGCTTTACTATCTTCCGCTTCTCTGAGCACTTTTAAGACTTCCAAACACCCACAAATTCCAGCAAGATGGAACTAGGTAAAATGAGCAACAAACCATATGCTATTTCAGAGTCTCTTTGTCTCTTTGGAGTTTCTTCTGACATGGATAAATTGTAATTATATGCATCATTTTTTGGGCCTGAATACATGCATTCTCTGATGCTGCAGTTTCAAAATAAATTGTGTTTTTGAAGTAATCTATTGCATACACCGTTAATGTTTTCTTTTAAGACATTTGTTCTTATGTTATAACCTACATCTACTGCATTCATGGATGAACAATGACCTTTGGATTGATTTGTTTAGCAATTTTTGTAGATTTGTGGACCACCAGCTGAGGTTTTTCAGGACCTCGCCTAATAGCAGATATGTAATTTAAGAAAATTGGGGAAATTGTAATCAACAAGCTGATGTTAAATGTTTCAGCAAAAAATTTACTCTCATTTTTATTTAGCTGACTCTTCCATCATTGGCTTATGTGGTCGTCCATCCCCTTACTTTTGCATCCTTTCTTGCCATGATATATGAACATCACAAAGTTTCCTACTTCAGCACTCTCTTGCAGTTGCCACTGAATTTGACCTTTTGTATGTAAGCAAAGAGTTGGTTCTACTCTTCTTGAATGCATAAAGCCAAACAGGCAGCTGTGGATCATTCACAGTGAATATGCTTGTTGTTGTTGGCTCGTAGGTAGTTTTGCAGATGCTAAGCATTCTTTTCCACCTCTAGTGTTTTTATAGCCTCACATAGAGCAGACAGTGGCAGGAATACACTGTCAAACACCGTGAATGAAAATATGTACGACATTATGCCATCTCAGGAGATAATGGAGTCTTATTAAGTCCTTTTCATCCCTCAAGAACCCCATTAGAGAGCTGACTCTGTCTCTGTTAAAAAACATGCTTTAAAGTGTCTATGATTGGTTCATTATTAAACCATTTAAGTGCCAACAAAACAAAATCAAGACATTTAAAAATGAAAAATAAATATTTACATTTCAGGGTTTCCAGAAGAAACATGAAGTACAGCCTATTTAACCATCATGCCTGCAAACTGTCCACTCACACAGAGGTGGTTCATAGTAGGGTAGCTTTGACAACCGGAGCGTGGAGATCCACTAAAGATCCACTAAAATAAGTCAAGCCTTAAATAACCAATTAGAAGTCAAAGCCTGTGTGAAATAGAACATTAGAGTGCAAGTGGCTAATGGACTCCCCTCACAAAATAATAACACATTTGATTAGGTCTAATTTTACAATTGGTAACACGCATTTCTCAATACTGAGCTCATTTTTTCCAAACTCTTCACACAGTCAGCACAGCAGAAATCAGTGTGGACTAAAGTGCAGATTTTTCTTTTCTCACTCAAGCCCAACCACTATCAAAACTCTGTGTGTTTAAATACTAGTGTAAAAGTTGTTATATTTACTTTCCAAAAAAAATTACTGATAATTGAAAAGATTAAAAATGATAATTATAAAAAATGCATAACCTCCCCACTGGGACACTGAGTGTCTATTTTTTCATTCCTTCAGGACCTCTATGAAAGACTTCCCATGGTAGTTGGTACAGATATCCATGCTGCGTATTATCCTCATGACTTTGGTGAGCCATTGACTTTTCCTGTAGTGCCACCAGCAGGTCAGCATTTTTACTGACATATTTTACATCTAATAAATCCGATAAAAGTGGAATGGCACAAAAATGTATACAGACATTGATGGTAACTATAGATATAAAGAACACCAATATGTATTTAATTAATTGTTTTTTATATAGTATTTTCTTGAGACTCTTGAGACAAGTTTGGTGATCATTTTTCCTGATCACCAAACCTTTTTCCCTAAGCACATTAATTAAACATGGCAGCCCCTGCAAACAGCTGTGTCTGTGTCTGTCCCATGTTTTCTGTAGAGAGGTGTAAGCGATGGGGGAGAGAATCCAAGAAAGAGGACCTTGACAAAATATCTTATTTTCTTGGAAGCACAAAGCATGTGTGTTCATGTACAGTGTGTGCTTGTGTGCGTACGTTTATTCAGACACAAACAGTGTGTGCATACAAATTGTAGGTGGTGTGTGAATGTGTACATCCGTGTGAGTTTATGTGCACACGTCAGAGCTGCCATGGCTCGACATTACCTGCTCCTGACAATGCAATTAAAGCTGTGGTGCTGCATGTAACCTTCTATTCACTGTCCAGGGAGACCAATAAATTGCCACCATATTTGTCACAATAAAGGAACCATCTGACTCAAGGAAGTCGGTACATGCGTATGAATCTTGATGCTGAGCAGCTGTTCAATTAAACTGGTAAGGTGGCTCTGCACTCGAGGCACTAACGTGGCACCATCTCTGGGTGAGGCTAACACACTGTAGCTTGAAATGACACTGACACCGGAGTCCAGGAGCAAGGTTGCATATGCACTAATTGTCTGTGAAACTTTTCAGCCTTCTTTTAATTAAATCTCCAGCTGTATGTGTGTGTTTGCAGCTTTTAATTATAGTATCCACTGAGCATTCACTAATATACATAAAGACAACAAAGCACTTGCCTGTGATCTCAAAAAATGCACCATATATTTCCATGAAGAAAGAAAAATATAAAAGGTGGATGTGACCGACCTGTTGATGATGATTTTTTTTTTTTTTTTTTTAATGATTGTTATGACAGCACAGAACAGAGCCTCTTGTATCTAGGGAGTAACATTGTTGAAGTTAGAGGACAGCCAGATTTATCAAACATTCAGCCGCTTGTTACTGATGGTTTCTGCAGATGAACTTGTGTGTCTTATTTATCAAGCAGGAGATTAAGCATCCTGTAAAACTATCTAGAGAGCTGCACTAAATTTGTGACGACATTAATATTAATGAAGACTTAAGCAAAATTTAGAGAGTAAAGGAAAAGATAGGTTCCAGCAATCCAAACAGAGAATGATTCAGAATTATTGTATGTAATGTTTACACTTTATTATTGTATGGTTTAATTCATTCATATGCCTACCTTCACTTACCTTATACTTATGCTTACCTTACCTTTTAAAAGTAAGTACACCGAGTTAGACTGTGAATGTGGCAAATATAACTTGCCAAAAAAAAAGGATTTTAACATTGTTATTATTATTGTTAGCATGTTGATGCTTGCTCAAAGCATTGCTGGTCCTAACTGCAGCCACACAGTGCTGCTAGCATGGCTGTGGACTTAGAGAGTGCATGCCCACCTCCAGGTAAATTTAGCACTGTCTGAGGCAAATGACTGACAGAGGACAGCTTACATTATCTTGAATCTGAACAATTAAAACTGATTTGTCACCATCAGTGATAAGTGTAAGGGAACATGGATCAATAATGTCAAACAGTGTCTGCACTTTCCAAATTCTATTACATCTTTCTGTCTTTCTGTCTGCCAAGTTGTCATTCTCTCACTTGCACTCCTTTTGGTTTTCGTTGAAAGACCGGCAAATTGGAAAGGCTAAAGCATGTTCAGCCAGAGGAGAGCCATTACAGACAGAGAGAGAGAGAGAGAGAGAGAGGGAGAGGACAAGTGAGCATGTGAATGGAGACAGAGGAATGATATTTGGACAGTTGTATAATTGACTCCTTATCCAATGCTCTTTGCACATCAGAGGCTCTCTCTCTCCTTTGACTCTGTGACTGATCAGATGTTCTCAAAATGTGGTAACTCAGGCAACAAAAATAAATCTATCCCACAATGAAAATGTATCTTGACAAGTGACTCTCTTGTTCTTTCCTTCCCTTTCATTTCCTGTCATTGTCTTTCTTTCCTCTTTACTTTTTTTTATAACCTCATGACAGCCCAGAGTCTCACTGTCTGTGATGTCAGCGTCAGATGTAGGCCTGCAGTGACTGTGACATGCTTCAGCTAACCATGGCATTTGCCTCTCGAACTGAGAGTTGGGTAGTGTTTAAAAGTTATTTTGAGCATGCATAGTCATTTCTCTCTTTATGGCTGAAAAGCTATCTGGATTGTGTCAAAATCAAGTCACTTCTAGACCAAGGCTGGCCAAAGTTGGGTCTGTAAGCCAAAGCCAGTCACCATAAGGTTCAGTTTGGCCTGCCAGATGTTTCTAGCAAAAAAAAAAAAACCTAATGATAATTTAAAGAATTTTAACATAAGTCACCATTTAGTGCTGTTTTATTTTTTTGTAAGGTAAAAATGGATTGAATGGGTCATGCGCCAGCTTGGCCCAGGTGAACTATACCAGCTGACGACCCACCCATTTCAGCCAAGTGCGTGCTGGGGTTGGCCAGGACCCCACAATAGCGGGAGGGGTGTCACGCCCAACTGCTCCTCAGCAACTAAAACACTATCAGCATAACAGAACTGTCTTCTCATAAAACAGCAGAGTCAAATTCTTTTCCAGGCCACACAGTCTAATCAATTCTAACTAGGTTATCTTAATAGAGTAGCATATTGAATTTGTCAGCTCATTTAAGAGTTAATGCTGTTTGTGTCCTTCCTGTTTTACTAAGACTAAAAGCATCATTGTTGGTGATTTAATTATGACCATAAAGGATACAAAATGTGCCATTCACACCTCACCTTAATATCAGGATTGCTGCATTATGCTGGAGAATGGTGTATGTCTAGTGTTATCACACATCTTAAGGAAACTCCAGCACACCAACTCATAATGCCTGGAGAGGTGTCACCATCTGCAGTGTAAGCACAGCAACAAATTATCACAAGACCTTGTATTTCCAAAATGTCAATGTAACAGGTACTCCAGAAAGAAATAATCAGTCAATTGAAGTCCATTTTTTTTTCAGTGTGCTCACTTATGATTAAGTATGTTAAGTGTAGTGGAATTTACTACACATACTGGAAGTCAGCATGGTTAAGTTTAACCCAGTTTACCTTCTTCAGTGTGTAAAATCTCAACATGCTGACACATTATCTTAAAGGGTATTTGTGTCTATGTCGATGTGGCGGCAGACAGAATGGCTTCCTATATCCACTGAAATGTAACTGTCTTTAACATGTTCTGTTTTTAATGGTGGCTGCTTTCCTCTCGTCATTGCTCAATTTTCAGATTTTTTTGGCACACAGATGCCTTCATGCATAGCAATGATGATTCATTCTTCCTAAGTTGGTTCAATGCCACAGCAGTGCCAATTAATACTTTCCTCTCTGCCCCTGCAGGTTGCCTCGTTTGGCATGGAATTCATTTAACCCAACTCTTCAGCAGCAGGCCAAATCATAGTTTACATGAGATTTATATGTTTCACACAATGAACTTCAGAGTATATTGACAACATTGCAAATCAGGTCACTATTTCATTGCTATAAGAAGACTCTATTTGAGATATCTGCTGTATTCTAATGACATATCATCTGTCTGCCTGTCAGAGAAACAGAAGAACCTGGAGTCATGATGACATGCACAGGACAAAGTCCTGTGCTTTGGATTCCAACTGACTCCCCATATAAATGTAATATTTAGGGGACGGGGTTATCTTGAAATATTTAGGTGCGTGCCTGCTGATGATGTAGGATATATAATGCAGTTTATTCATCGTAGTTCATTTAAGTTATTCAGCAGGCTGACCAATTTTCGAGAGATTGAGTGGAGGAAGAACATGTTTTAATGCCACATGATTGAGGTTAAGATTGAAGAGAAACTGACTGTGACAAAAAAAAAAATGTGTGAGACAGACTTGAGCAGAGGCTCAGAGAAGGCGGACTGCTGAACTGATATGGAAGCTCTTTTCAGCAGAGTTCAGACTCTCCCACACAGGAAGAGGAAAAATGTGCTTTTTCCTCACAGTTATTATTCAGATGACATCTTGCCAATAATGAGTTAAATATGTATTTATTGGCTTGTTTATTGTATTTGCATACTATATAAAGCTTGAATTGAATCATGTACTGGTGGTATGAAACTTACAACTCAAGCTTTTTACAGTGAATTGTGATGTCACCAAGCCTAACTGTATTGTGTCTTTCTATTCTCTCTTTTTCTAACTTAAGCTGTGCGGCTGTCCACGAGTAGCACTTTCCAATTTGCACCTAGTTACCACTATACCAGGTGGCCTCATGAGGAGGATAGATTGGGGTGCTGACCTTTCTGTGATGTTATGTTGACAAGTATGATGGCATTTTGAAATAGATCGTGTAGAAAGGTTGCACAACTGCTCCGCCAAAATATATAGTAAGTTCTACTGCATGTACCAGGAAATAAACTGAGAGATGAAAGTCCCCGCAAAATGTCAAGAAATTAGGAAGGAATATTGAAATACTCAGTGAGTCAAATATAAAGATGTTATTATTCTTATCATCATTATTATTATTGTTGTTATCATTATTATTATTAGTAATAGTAGTAGTAGTAGTAGTAGTAGTAGTATTAAGTTTCCACTGGTATATCCTACAAATGGTCTGCCTACAGGCTGCTTTACTTAGACACTTACAGTTTAAAGTCCAACTGAAATCACATTCAGCATCTCCTTTGCAGCAAAAATGTCAGTGCATTTTGAAAGTGTGCTGTTAATTCTGTTTTTATTATTAAAACAGTGGAAAAAAGATCGTATCAGAAATGTTCATTTTGGTGTCAGCTGCTGTAGGGGTGTGTCCGTGTTTGATTGATAGCAGCTGTCAGGCTGAAACCCAACAAGGGAGTGAGGGACAATACAAAATGAACTTGCGGTGCAGCTGACAAGTCATTGGCTGAAAGGGTTTTGTAAGGGGTGGTATTGAAGAGTAAGCATCACGTCAGCATCTAAGTAGACTAAAGAGACACTTACAGGTAAATTTATATGCTGTTTAATGTGCTGCAGTTGACCAGCTAATTAGCATCCAGTCTGAACTGACATTAACAGTGCACTTTTCCCAGTTTGGCGGCTCATTCAACAAGCTAAGTTGCAGGATAAGATGTATTCATCTCTGTGGGTTAGATAAGAAGGAGATTTTAGCAGGGAATCTAATGTGGGCTGCTGTTCAAAGACTGCAGTTGCTATTGGTTTGTGCAGTAATGGTTTAAAATGAGTCAGCTGGAAATGGAGTGGCGACCATAGTCTGATAAATTAGCACAGTGATATGGGCTTCCATCATGAAACCAAAAAAACTCAATATAAATTTCTCCCTTGTGGTTCCTCAAGGCAGAGCACAGGGTGTGTGATTTACAGAGCAGATATGTATACCACAGCAGACTGGAGAAAAAGCCATTCAGTTTAAGTTAGATCTCAAGATAAAGTATTATTTTCCAACACTTTCATGTGGGTACAAATCAGTATGAGTACATAAACTCCTCTCATCCTCTAAAGGGGTCAAGATGAGACTCCAAGCTTCTCCAAAGAAATAAAAAATCTCTCATCCAGGAGATTCAGGATCTTAAAAAACAAATATGTAGCATCTCAGATATGCTTCCAAAGGCAGATGATGTTTCTGTTATAAGAAATGTATGGTTCAAGAGACATCTTGAATTATCTTGAGTATCTGCGTGATCATAAAAAGTCCCACAGTTATGCTTTCAGAACAAAATCTTGCTTGGTCCTTTTTAATATCCTGATGAAATCTCTTTTCCTAGACATTTACCAGGCTCATGATTGTGTTTCACAGACCCTCTGGCCTCCTCCTAAAAACTGATAACCGCCCTCAGAGTTTGCCAAATCAAAGGAACTGTTTCCAATATCCACAGAGATTTATGTGGCATATCAACCCATCCATGTCCATCTCTTTCAGCTTAGATTCAAATAGTGTTAAAAGCATAGACCTGCAGATTGACTTGCAGTCTTTGCCTCATAAGTCATTGTCTACTCAAACAACATTATGCAAATGACTCTTTCTCTATCATTTTAATGACACTCGTGGACACTGAGGCTATTACAATGGAGATTGAATTCAGTAAATGAAAAAAAAAACATTTTTTTTTGCTTTTTAGTAGAGCCAAATGAAGATGTCACTGTTCCTTTGCCCTCACTTAAGTAAAAATAGACTAAGAAATGGGGCAGCAAACAGGGGGAATCTGCAGTATAACTATAACAAAAAAGGTGGCACTAGAAATCCAGCAGACTTGCAAAAGACCAAATGAAAATGATAATTTTGAGAATTATCAACTATTGAGATTATTGATATATAATATTAAGATGGTGCAACATAGCACAAAAGTCTTCGTGTACATGAGGACTCTTTCTGTGCTCTGATGTGCCTCGAAAGAATTGAACTACATTTCTTAAACTTGAAACTTAAAAGTATGGTATAACATATAAAAAAAAAAAACTATTCAGAAAAATCTGATCTCAACAAATATTTGATATATGTCAAATATTAACATTTTATAGAATAGCCAAGTTTGGTTGCAGATCCAGGACGCACATTTTACTCAGAGGATTCAGCTGGATTTCATATTATTTCACAAATTTCACATTTCCACAAGAACCAAAGTATAAATTCAGTTAAAAATGTTAGCAAAAAGTAAAATATAAGTTCTGAAGATATTCCTTGTTGATTCCATGTCCCCAACCTCTGGTCTTGGAGAAGTGTTCTCAGAAATGAGAGTTAAGAGTGACACAGTCTCTATAAAGGTTAAGTCCTTCAAATCTGAGTCCTTTATCGCAGGAAATCATTCACTGCAGCATGGTGTAAAAATGCAGTTGTATATGTCCCTGTCCTAGTCATAATGGCATAGAATTAGCAGAAACTAGTGTCCAACCCAAGTCATAATAAATTGTACATGAAAGGGTTTCTTTGTATTTTTCTTCATTTTACTTTTTAACCAAAAAAAAAAAGACAAGAAAAAATCACCCTCCCATGTATAATGAATGATGGTGGTTATGGTGCAGTAATCTGCTGAAAACAAAGATGTTTTTTCTCTGAAATTCAACTGGAATCCATGAGGAGAACCCAAACCTGGACAGGTCATACAGTTTGAATAGGAATAAGCTTGTTTCTTCTCCGGTTGCATTTAATTTAATTGATTATTCATTGTATATGTTGCAAACTCAGCTGACGTGTTGTTTTAATCAGGAAGCAAAATGTACCAAGAGACTGTAGTTCCCACTGAAATCTCTTTCAGGACAAAACAAGGCATTATACTATATTAAAAACACAGCCGCAAAAAAGATGCAGAGCTCATGCAAGTGATGACGTTTTAAGAGCTCTTTGTATGTGTGCATGTGCAGGAGAGGCACACTGCACTGTTCTGTGCTGTCAAAAGTTAGTTTAGATAAAAAATGGCATGTCGAAAAACAGATTTCTGTGTGACTAAGAAAGTGAATATTTTCTGCAAGCTGCAAAGAACCAGTTAAGAAAAGAGTAAGCATTTACGACTTCCATCAATCTACCACTCTTTATTTCTTGACACCATATTACAAGGGGAATTTTCACTGTCTCAGTCCATGATGTGTCTTGTATTCATATACCAATACTTCACTACTCAGAGATAGACAGGAACACAGCACTATTCTCAAACTATTTTTCTACACAACTGGGTACGAATATACAAAGGTATCATCACTCCTGAGTACATGTAGGTTAAGGTCTAGACTTGCCCGTCTATGTGATTTATGAGAGGTTGAACATTTACACCTTGGCTTTCCCTTACTGTCTGACCAAGTCATTCATCAGGCTCCATATAATGAATGGACTTGTTCTTTGCAGTGGAGCTAACAAGACGGTGGGGTCCTTAGAGTTCAGTAAAACGAGATTACAACCACTGGTCAAGCCCAGGAAAAGGGAGCAACTCCTTCTGGAGTTGGAGCAGGAGCATGATGCCACTGGGGGTGGTGGTGATGGTGGTGGGGGTAGAGGCATAGTCTCCAAAATAGGAATTCAAGATCTCAAAATACTTGTGTTAGCAGAAAGAAATGCCAAACCCCATGACAGATAAAATGCAAAGAACAATACAATTTGTTGAAAAATCTAAATAATAGCCACGATCTGCAACTTTATTGATTTCTGCAGGATTATTATCTTTTCACTTGGGACCCTCCTGAAGGAGGTCGGTGGTCACAGACAGCCTGCAGACCTGTTGCAAAAGCAGATATTTCTGCTTATTCTTTCAGTCTCCTCATGGGAAGGGCCAACTCAACATGTGTGGTTCCCTGTCAGCAGCCTCAGCTGAGTGTCTGTAAATTTGTATCTCGTCACCTCTTTCAGAGTAATAAATGAATTCATGAAAAATAAAATAAATGAGAAGTTTGACAGGTAGGTCTTTTCCAGCAGCAAGGGTCCCTACATTGTACTCACAAAGAGTAGCGATCCCTTAAAGAGCTAATTTCTCCTGTCCCTCACCAGGCTCAAATAATAATGAAACTCACTGGAATAAGAAGAAGGAAAATGTGTTCATGTAGCATTTTTACTAAGCTGAACAACAAAATGCTTAACATAGAAGACAGCCAGCTCATGTCAACCTTTAAAACATCCCTGCACATTGGGCAAAAAACAAAAGCAAAAATAAACAAAAGCTCTGGAAGAAACCTTTGGTGAGGACCATATAAGAGATGGCCCTTTTAAGCAACATGTGCAACCACATGAAAGCACAGACCCATGTCAAGAACAAATCACATCACTTTACAAGGATGATGGAGATCTCACATTGCATAGAAAATATGTTTTTTCATATCCATATACACTTTTGAATTAGTTGTCAACAGAACAGTTAAAATCATTCCTGTCTGTGGCAAACCAGAGATGAGGCATCGTCATTGTGGAAGTGATAGAACTTTGCTGGAACTTTACTTTTCTTTGTGTTCAAACTTTATGTTTCTTATTGCTTCAGTTGTCAATTTCATGTTGTGAAATTGTTAATTGGGGTGCACAGTGTCTGGTTAACACCATTCACAGCTCTGTTGTAACACTGTGTCACCTACTACAGCTGTAAAATAGCTCAAAAAACACTTACATGTTGGTAAACATTCACAGTTTGTTTGACAGGAACACAATGGAAAAATATCCCAACCTCTAATTAAAAACACCCAATCACGATTTGAACAGAGGTCTGCTGCTTGGCAGTCATCTTGCCTCACTGTCACGCCACCACTATCACCTCCTCCTGATGAAAAACTCAGCTCATATACATGTACCAATAATCTGAACTACATTACTTTGATACCTATAGAATACACATTGATCTAATGTCTGTGAAATGTACAACTTCAATGTATCAATGGTTTGCAGAAAAGTGCATAAAGTTTGATGAAATTGTTGTTGTTGTTGTTGTTGTTGTTGTTGAATTTTGATTCTAAGAATGTGCATAGTAAATTCCAGTCACCTCTGCACTGTACACCTGCATGTGATGGAATGAATATGAATGAATGGATGTGTAGAAAAACACAACTAATGTACAGTATGTACTGCAACTAGCTTGCATTTATTTTTAACCTTCCAGTTAGATTTTGTCCAAACCTCAGAGGATCATGCAGCTATGCCTATTACTGCATCCCTTTAACAATGTATCCTGCCCCCTCCTCACTCCCTCCAGCTCTGCAGGGACACGATTAAGAAGACAGGTATCCATTACCTTGAAGCAGAGCAGTACACACTAGCTCCAGGCATTATGTCACACTCTAATATATACAAAGCCCTGTGAATCTACCCTCTTGAAATCCCCCATGCCCTTTATCTGCCAATCCCATGACTTTCATTGGCTGACTTGAAGGATGATATCCCTAATGTTCATGACAAATTAATCCACAGGGGGAAAGCCAATGACAGTGAGCTGCCAGTGGGTCATCCCTTTGGCTAAGTCTGTCATTTCACATTTGCAGGAACTCATGTGCAGGACTGCATAACTAAGCAGCATATTTGTACATCCTGAATGAAGGGGTTGGTGTCTGAACATGCATACAGACAGCCGGTAAGAATTCATATCGAAAGAAAAGGAACATAATTGGACCTGGGTGTTCCGCTTCAGAAGGAATAAAGGTTCCCGAATGAAACGTAACAGTGCACCTGCAAAGGCTCTACAGGAGCACTGCATGTAAAACAAGCTTAGTTATTAGGATATACCTGATGTTATTTGTAATTATATGAGTGCGATCCATGCAGGAATTGACAAAAATGTCCATGCAAACAAACAGTATGACTTAAATAATAATGATTTAGAATTCTAGTAATATAGCCCGTCCACCTTAAATTTTTTGAAAAGTTTTTGAAAACTTGCTCTGGCCAGTTTGACACATCACAAATCTATTGAAATAGATTACTTAATGTTTGTTTTGCTGTGCAAAATAGATGTTACAAAGACCTGATTCAGGCATACATTTATATTATGTGAAAAATAATCAATATGAACATTGTTAAATTTAGAAACATCAGTTGGTATGTTACATGCCATCAATGAATGCTCACGTTCACAAATTGGCAAAGTTGGCCAGTTGCCAATCCATTACATTAGCACTGTATTTAAATTTAGGAGTATGTCAAAATATGTATTTGACCTCTTGCGCAATGATGCAGCTCACTGCATGTTGTTTCAACATTACTGCTAAAGGGCGATTTGCCTTCATTGAAGATATATACACCCTGTGTTCACAGAGGCGATAAAGAGTAGAAAGCCATTGTCTGTTGAGTGCTTCAAAAGTACAAGGCTTGATGAAGCATACAAACACAGATGCCAGGGCAAAGTGTATTTAGCTCCATATACTGTACATTGAAAGTAGCACATGGCAAATTTTTTTTAACTAGAGTTTCCCAAAGCTTTATGTTTACTGTGGGCAGTAAAAATGCACAGAGCTATTGCCACTCTTTGAAATAAATGTGCAAGAGAACGTCATGCTAATTGCATCATTTCTTAACAAAGCCAGTCAAAGTCTGAGGGTCTAAAAACAGTTCTAGAAAGGTTGAATCCAGCTGCAGCCTGGGAATCCGGTCACTCTTCTTTTCACACAACAGAATTGAAAGTTACACTGCTCACACAGTGCAGAAAAGCTCCTGTTGGCTCAAATGTATTCATTTTTAGCTTGTTGCTATCAGTGCTGCATAGCGAACAAATGCATAGAGAATTTTAGAGACTCATGTTGCAGAGACACCGTTTCATTCTAAACAAATCTCCCACCAAACATTGTTCAGACATGAACACTTTAATGAGGGATAAACCATTTATAACAACAAAGAGTGATGCGGTTATTCATTCTCTGCATTAAGATATTCTGTGCTTATCCAGCATCCATGCTGTTGGTATGGAGGTGGCATGATGTGCAGCAGCATGGTAGCAATACTGTGCTGTATAATCACTTTAAGAGCTACCATAGGCTCAAGTTGATATGCTGGCACTGGTGGAGGCTGGGTAGGTGTAGATAACAAGCAACAGAGAGTGCAGAAGTTGATGTATCAGGAATGTTTTTGAATAGATTGTGATTCATGTGCACAGTAATCAGCTGGTAAATTAGCAACAAATTATGTCTCTGTCCTGCCTGAACAAATTCTCTATGAAAGCACCATTTGTGGTTTGTCAAAAAGTGAAAGCACTCAGGGTTCATGAAACCATGGAAATGAAACCCTGAGTTGTTCTTTTTGGTTGTTACGTGGAAGATCTCTGTAAAAGCTGGGTGCAGGTTTCAGATTTATCAAATGTCTGAAAGTGAAAACGTAAGCAATTATGTTTTAGTGCATATATTTACTGCCATATCTGTTATCCAGCACTTTCAACATACTTACACAAAACATGTACTCAGGTGAAACTTGTATTTTTGTAACACTGAAAGAATAGAAAGAATAATCCCACATATGTTATTCATTCATCTGTCGTAAAATTTTGTCTTGTAATGAAAACATTAGATTTAATTGTTGGCTGTGCATGTGATTTTCTATGTAAATTACCCATGAATCCAGACACACTTGCAGTGCATATCTCTTCTGGTCGAAATCTGGCTGCTCACTCACTGAGCAATGACTACAAGCATGGATTGGTTTTGAACTTAGCTTTCAAGATTAATTATTAAGAGCATTTTTTGATGGACCCCTGAAACTGCTTCTCCTGTTGCAATATTAATTGCCTTGCCAAAATGTATTACAGATTTATTTTCAATCATTGAAGGGTGTCAAAACTCTATCCGCCCCACTCCCCCCTTGAAAAGGAGCAATGCAAACAGAGTGGGGAAAGCAACAAAATTACTGACCCAATGACTGTGATTCTGTGAAGCTGTGAGGCATGATGGAAGTGTCGACAAATTTGTGAATTTGTGCTGGGTGCATCATGCACACACAAACATACATATTTCTCTTTCTCTGTGGTGACTTTGGTACCAAGAGCGGCAGGCAACACATTTTAACCTAAATGGCTGCTCTTACAAATGTCATTTTTGTGTTCTTTATGCCTCTTGGTGTCTGCTTTTTTTTCCTTGCATTGAATGGTTCCCCTTCTTTTATTCATAACATTTTTTAAAGCATTCCCTCTATTTGATAATTGAATGTTGAGAGTGACAAATGGTGCAAGTGGAGACATCACAGCTACATAACAAGTGTCTTGGACCAGTGGGACCCCTGATAATAACCCAATATATATAAGGTTAAGTTACTTTATTGTCTCGGTGGGAGAAAGTTGTCTTGGATAATGGCAACTGTTGCATCAATCAGACATTGCAATCAATCGTGTTAATATAAGCCTGAATCAAATAAATGAGAAATGTAATCCAAACGTCATTCACACTGTTAAAACACACAAAAATTTGAGGCATGCTTCTCAGAACATACACATCTTTGTACGTAAATTACAAGCATCAACACATCTCCCTTTTCATGCTCACAAGCAAACAAGCAACTGATGAAAGCTGCAGTTTTCTGAGATCTGAATGTTCTCTTCTGTCTGTGCTGCAGGAGGTGGAGATTAGTAAGTTTAACTGAGAGAGGGGCACATGACTGTACTTACACAAAGAGACTCCATACCTCTTTCCAGAAATCATTAGCACATACTCAGAGCTCAGTACATGCCAACAGTCAAATAAGATCAGGTCAGTCTGCCAAATGGTGGACTGTTCAAAAATGTCCTGGTGGTTGAGGGGTGAAGGCATTCTCACAATCTTCTCTGCCATCTTAACCAGACGATATATTTGACTTTCAATTCAATGGTTTCTAAACCAGGTGGTAATACCATAACGTAAGATGGATTCTGTAGCCGCTCTTTAAAAAGTTTAGGTAATATTCCTGCAGACACCAAAAACTCAGAGCCCCTGAAGAAAATTGACACGTTGATGGATTCTCGCACAGACACTTGCCAGATGTGTGTGCCAGCTAAGCTCACAATCAATGTGGACTCCTAAATATTTGTAAGAAGTGACCTGTCTGAAGTCATGGCCATGTATGGCAACCAAACAGTCTGCAACTGATCTGGGATCAAACACGATTTCTTCAGTTTCATCAGTTCAGTATGACCATGAAAGTAGCAGTTGTCAACACTATGTGTAAGTAGGTTAAGACAAAGAAAATCTTAAGTTTGAAGAAGAGATTTAAAACTTGTTAGTGAAACCTGGTCCTCCTGAGGGAGGTCATCCCAAAGCTTTGCAGTCTTAATAGTGAAAGCAAGGTCACCCTGAGTTTTCAGATTAGATTTGAGTACAGCTAAGAGTGACCTTCCCGATGATCTCAGGCAGCAACCGTAGACACGTAGGGACTTAAAAGCTCAGCAATATAGCTGGGAGCCAGACCAGCCAGTGTGTTAAACATGAACAGCCGAATCTTTAATTTAACCCTGAACTGTAGCTGCAGTCAGTACAGAGCAGCTAAAATATGCGTGATATGCTTTCTCTTTGTAGTAGTTTTCTGGCTGTGGTGTTCTGTAGAGTTTTAAGAGTTTTACAAGTATGTAATGAATTGCAGTGATCCTGACATAAAGACAGCATGAAAAGCAATTTCTTATGATTGTTGATAATGAAAGACAGAAACTACATGAAAAGAAGAGCCAGTGTTCACTGGAATTATTGTACATGCCATGTAAACAGAAACTTACATCAGGCATCAAGGTGGTCAGTGTCATTGGGATCAATACAGCTGTAATGTAAACTATAATGTGCCAAAGATGGATCCCTGAAGTATTCCACATACTATCCCTGTAGCAGGTGATCTGGCGTCCTCAATGGCATTTTTAAAATGGGAATAAAAACAGTTCATAACAGGAGCTGGATGCACACATGCCATTTAATACGATTACTTAGAATTCTGTGATCGGTGTTGTCATTTTTTCAGTGATGATTAACAAGTGGGAAGTCCATTTCCATCCATAAAAGAAACATTTCTCAGTGATTACTTTCTCCAGGACCTCAGCCAAGAAAGGAAGTGCAGAATTTGGCCTTAAATTATATAAAATAGTTGGACTTAATGATGGCTTCTTCAGGCATGGTTGAACAACTGACTTTTACAGTGAGTAGGGACAGTGCTTGATCTAAGTGAGTGAGTGAGTATTAATTCAGGTTAAGATGAAGGAGGACAATACTCCTTAAAAGATACCTCCTTAAAAGAGCAAGAAACATTGCAAAGATGAAACATTTGTTTAATCTTTGCAATGTTTGTTGCTCTTTTGTTTGCCATCAGCTCAACAATAGAATACAATTTTCTGAGAAAAACAAGAGGTAATATGGTGTCACTTACTCAGTGATTCAGAAGAATGGTCAGTTCTGTAGCATGACAAATGGCATTAAATTACTTTAATGTTTTTGATTTGATTTCAATTATAAGGGCAGTTACCATTACAACAATTGCATGTTTTTTGTCCCCCCAGGTTTTGATTCACCCATTTAAGAAAAAAAATCTAATTTAGGTTATTTTACTTTTATTCTTTGAACAAATTCATGAATAATTTGTCAACATTTTCACCAGAAGTGTTTTTTAACTACATATGTTTAACAGCTTTTTAAAGTACTCAGATAGCATATTAGCAGGCATCATTGCATTAAAGTAAGCAGAGCTTTTTCAACTCATCTCTATTTTGACACAAAGCCATGCTCACGAGTGGTATGTTTACACACTATATGGGCATGTTTGAGTAATGTCTTACCATTTACTATAGCACATAATGTTGTGTTACATGCTCTGTTTCATTGTAAGTGCCTCGATTTACCAAACAGAAAACCACAGCACAGATAGTGTTTGATTGCAAGTTGTAAGAAATGAATGTTTTAATTCCAGACTGAAATATTGAGAGCTCTCTTCTATTTATAATATATTAGCAGGAAGACAGAAGTGTCCTTGTAGATGGTGAAAATCTGCTTCTTACTTTTATTTACTGGAAATAACAAAGTGAATGAATTAAAGACTCTTTTAGTTTATACACATTAACTAGAACTGTGTATTATGCTTTGCAAGACTATAGGTTACAGAAACATATTAGTGTGTTAAGTATATTCACTGACTGTACTCAGTTGCCTTTCAAAGCCTTTTTATTTCAAACATGGGTAATGAATTGAGATGTTCTTGGGAGTTTGATTTAACTATTGAACCATCATGGGCCTGAACCCAATCTCAGGTAAGCTCTCTTAAGTTTTTTATATTTGTCAACCTTTTATATGAAAAATAAGGGACAACAATGCTGATCTCTGCAGTCTCCAGAAAAAGTAATTGGAGAGAGAGTAATTTATTAATATAAGGAGGTGTAGCATTGTTATCCAGATATCATTAGGCAGCCCAAGAAGAGTGTCAACTGCTCCTGTATTCTCCTGACAGAGGTCTTAAGTGTTTGGTTTCACGCCTGAGAAATACAGTGCATATATCGCCTGACCCTCACTGATGAATCATGCAGCACTGTAACAAAATGTACCCTGGGACCCATGTTAACAAGGAGAGTGAGGCCAACATGGAACACAAGTAACATAACCTTATGCTTAGCATTAACAATTAAATAACAGATGCCAATGGGATTTGTTCCTCTACTTCCCACACAACAGTGAGCACAAGATAAAAAGAGGTATAGTGTTATGAAAGAACAAAACTATGCCCCCAGTCTTTCATGCATAATCAGGAAAATTACAAAAGTTTTGTCACTGTTTCATGAACTATTAAGAGGTTAACAAGGGAATGCAGCACTGGGATACTTTTTGGGTTGAGACTGTCTTAATTTACCTTTTTTTAAAGACTGATTGACTAGAAATCAAATCATAAGTTGACCAGCAACTGCTGGTTAACAATGACTTAATTATTAATTCTAATAAATAAGTATAATAAATACTATTGCTTAATCTTTGCTATATTATATATGTGCTAAAGGCTACTTAGAACTGAAGTGAAACAAGGACTATGTTCCAGAAGTAAGAAAACTTCAATCAGGATCTCAGTGAGATTTGAAACAATAACACTAATATCTATATATCGAGCATTAAAACAGACCCTTTCTGAACAGTGGTCCAGCAAAGAGAACAAGATATAATCAGTACAGCAGAAGTAGGCAGATTTTATTACCTTTGGGTAGAGTGAGGCCAGCTGTTTCCCCTTGTCTTCCATTCTTTATGCTAAGCTAAGCTAACCAGCTCTCGGTAGCAGCTTCATATCTACCGTAAAGACACGAGTGTGGCATTAATTTTGTCATCTAACTCTTGGCAAAAAGTGGATCAGTGTGTTTGCCAAAACATCAAACCACTCTTTAAAATTGGTTTCTGATCTTTCCAAATAAAACCTTCACTAAGACCTTATCTTGGATTAAGCACATGGTGAGACTGTTAATTTGAATGTCAGCACACAGTGACACAATATATCTTCCCTTGGTTTCTCTCATTCCAGCCTCCAGTTGTTATCGTGAACTGTTACACATGCCTCCAAAAAGTGTGAGTGAATATATGTGTATCTTTTATTGTGGTTTATTGTGTAGTCAATGCCAGTATGCTTGGCAAAGAGAATGTAGCAGTCACACATCTGGCAAAGTGAGGTGCATCTTCATATAAGTGAGCTATCTTCAATGCAAAGCGCCACGAAACTCTGCACCTTGTGAAAATCATGTGCAATAAGAAGTGAGTACCTGGAACATCCTGCATTTCTTTCAGAGAGTGAAATGGTTTGACTTATTCTACAGACTGCACTGCAGTAACTGGAGCTTGCCTCTGATTACATGCAAATTACATTCTGTATTTTGATATAGGACATAAATCGGGCACCAGCTTATAGCAACAGACTTTCGACGTTTTTGGGGGGAAAAATCTCAAATTAAGTTGATGAAAACTGTAGTGTACAGTCTGCAGCAAGGATGACTGGATAATGTTTCCTATTTTCCCCAGTGCAAGTTACCTTGGTGAATCAAGCAATCAATCAATCAGTTTTATTTAAAGTGCAAAATCACCATCCAGCATGGTCCCAGTATGATACAGCATAGTGTCTTAGAAACATTCTTTCAAGTGACTTAACAAAGCTTTGCCTCTGGCCTCCTTTGTGTACAATCATCATCACCTGATTACAAATGAACACAACACTGATACACAGCCACGGGTCCCAAAGTCTCATGTTTCAGGATCTGATTAGCTTTGATGTTAATGAGAGCTTGGCCTCTTCTGCTAACCCCCAAGGTATCAGGATGAAGCTCTCCATCACCCTCTGTTGAATTCTGACACCCCTGCCCAGATGGTGGTGCAGTCTCACCCCTCTCTATCTTTTTTTTTTCACATACTAAATATGCCAATGGAGTGTTGCTCATGGGCATTTACAGTGCATATGGACACCATGACTACCTGGCTGATCTCATTATAACAGACACACACACAACTTCATAACAAAGGAGAGGAAACACGTTATGTGAACAGCTGGCTTGCCATCCTCACTTCATCACAAACTCTGCTAATGGTTGGTTTAGTAGTTGATAAGCTGATCCACGTTTTTGCCATTGAGCAAGAATTGAAAAGAGTAAGGGAAGTGATTTAAATTTATAGATAATGTCTGCAGCCATACTGCTTTTGACGCAATGAAATGACACAATGACTTCATGTGACATCTTTTATCTAAGATGCGTGATTATACAGCCATTTGGTGTTGCTTTTTCCAGGAGAAGTCAAAATCACAGAAAACATATGGTACATGAATAACAGCAGGTGAATGGACAACTCCCCATAGGCTTTTTCCCCCATCATTTTGCTGAACTCCCTCTTCCTGCCATAATTCATCCATGTCCGGTACAAACAAGTTTATGATAGGAAAATTCAAAACACCTCAAAAAAATAATCTGATACTTTGGGCAGCTGTGTAAGTTTATGTAAGTTATTGTTGTTATATAATGTTTTCGATAACCACACTTACGATAGAGCTTTACAGCCACATAAAAAGAAATGTCCAATAAACGGAGTATAAAAACAGTGAAATTTACATACTGTATATATACACATAGACTGCACTGTCTAGCATAGTGCAGTGCTAGACAGTGCTAAAATTCTAAAACACTATAACAAAGCAGTGACTACATTAAAGGCTGTTCTACATAACTTTAACAATAACTACACAGAAAGACAATAGATAGCTTTTTTTTTTCCATTAATTCCCTCTGTCTTTACGATGCTGACTGCAATAAAGGTAGTATCTGTTTCAGCCATACAATACTTATAATTCAAGGTCAGAAAACATCTCTCTGTGAGATTGATCATTATGAGTATAATGACACAAGATCAGTACTTTTTAACTACAGCCAAATCCCCTACCTTTGCCAGTAAAACATGTATAAGCCATCCTTTCCAGGGTTTTGTATTAAGACTGTCTCAGCGCTAATTCCCAGCCTTACCTTTATAATATTCCTAATGAGCCCCTAAGCCCTGAGATCCCTCGTTCTGCTGTGTTCCACGTTCCCTTTGATCCTGACGATCCCTTTCCCAGCATCCTCGGGGGGTCTGCACATAGTGTTACCTGACTGCGTGGTGCTAATACATGGAATATTCATCCACACTCTGTCTGCACTACCTGTCCTCCACAACAGGAAAAAAGTCAAATGCAGTTTTTTAAATATTTCAAGGGAAAAATTGCATTTACAGTCACAGCACTCTTACATGACACATAAAGAGTGATCCAAAAGTGTCAGTGAAATCCTTGTTTTTCTTGGTTTTGGTGGCAGGTTTGGTCATGAGTGGTCACTGCTGTCTAGTTACACACTGCAATTGCCTGTGATTACTTTTTAACAGTGTTACTAGTGGTGTGACATCGCCAGACTGGCAACAGCTCTGAGACCCCTGAGCAAACAAGCATAAGCTGCTGAGTCTCAGCAAGCTATTACATATAAGACAAGAGCAGCAGCTATGCTACAAATATATATATCTGTATGACTATATATAAATACAGCATGATAGGATGATTAAAAGGCTATTTGAGTGTGTGGTTACATTGTTGCATTAAGTAGATAGTAAATACAGGCCTTTTTCCTTGCTTTTACTATGTCAGAGACTGAGGGCACAGTGATGAGTTTACTATGCCACCAAGGTGAAAAATAGCCATAGGTAACTCAGTAACGTTACGGAGCAGCACTTAGGGACTCAGCAGAGGAGAGCAGTAGTTGCTGTATTTTGGAAGGCCAAAGGAGGTGTGAGATGAAGTATAAATACATATTTTATTGCTGACATCAAACTTAATATTTGCTGCTAAAAAAACAAGTCCATCCAGTAGAAAACCTTGTTATGTGCAGTTTAAATAAATAGCTAACAACAGCCTTATGATAGCTGACCAGTGTGTTCATTTTCTGATCCTATTTTGTTTCTGGTCTGTAAACATGGCTTCTAGGAACATTCACATTGTAGTCTTAAATTTATGACGCTGTCACATCAAAGATTTCTCCATGTTTCTGTCACCAATGTCAATTTTTGGTTGTTGACAGCCTGATATTGTGCAGTGTAAAGGGACCCTTAGACTGTCTGTGCACTTGTCTAAACCAGATGCCCTGACATTCTCCATTGATAATAATGTCTCCGCAACTATGCAGCCACTCGACTCTTAGTCAGCAGCTTCCACCACAAGCACAGATTGTTAGCAGTGGTATTCCACATAGCAAATATGTGCAAATTGCTGTGAATGACCTCGGCCAGTTACTCATGCCACTTGGACTTCTACTCACTGGGACACACAGCAGGGCTTCATGTTGGAAAATAGATTTAAAATGAAATGTGAAACTTTCTGTGCAGTGATAGTTGGCTTGTTCCTGCCAGTCAGACTGCATTCAACTTTTCATTTAGCAGCACTTGATCATGCAGTGTTTATGTGTGTTTTACATTTTGATCAGTCATGCACAGTTGTATAGATATTGTTCCACTCTATCTGTGTGTTTTTGTTGTGCATTGTGCATTTATCTTTATCTTTTGGACCCTGTGCTCCCTCACTGCCTTCAGTGAGTTTCCTGTCTTGAATCAGCTCATTAGTGTTGGAGTTTATATGTCATTTGTCAGAATGGCTGGGTTGCTTTCTTGCTTTTAGTGTTCTTGCCTCTGAGCTTGCCTTGCCTGTCCTTAGTTACCTGCTGCCTCCCTGCCTTCCTTTTGCCTCCTCTATGCTAGACCTACAGACAGGTAAAAAGCCTCTTAACCTCAGCTGTCCAATCTGAGACTGCTGTGTCCAATGCTTATCCTTGATTGTTGCAGCGTGAATACTCCACCACAGGCACTGCAGCTAACCTGGTGCTGCATGAGGCAGAGACTTTCTTATAGGCCTGTACTGTACTTTATTGTATCAACGTTGCACAGACATCTCCTTGCCCAATATGCTGCCCCTTCTTTCAACCACTCCCCCACACTGTTCTTCAGAGTGGCAACTGGTAATGAAAAGCATTGAGAAGCAACAGGGCAAAAAGCATAACACCACTGGGATGAATTGCAGTAAATAACATTTGTCATCCACAACTGATCATCATCAGTCATCATCATCATCGAGTTGCATATCTGCGGCTATTCAAGCAAAAAACAGAGATTCAAGGTCTATTCCTGTATTTCTCATCTAAATTAGATACTTAGAATGCATTTGTGTATATATATAGCACACACACCATTTCTGCAGTCCTCATGTAATGTGCTGCTGGTGATATGTACTAAATCACCTTTGGTGTTCAGTGAAGCAGGCATATGACTTGTCTCTGATAGTTTGGGGGCTGTAGCATCACATTGTGTGTGCGCTTCGGTAGAGGCCTGTGTCTTGTGGGACCTTTTGTTCCATCGTTTTTTTCAACTTCCTTTCCCAGAATCATCTAGCCTGTACTTCTGGATTTCCAACCTGTTCCCAGGTTGCCAAATATCAATGTTTTTATCACGCCCCTCGGCAACTCATACAGACGCACACCTTTTAGCCTCTGTATGAGATGCCTGCCAAAAAGCCATATCTGCCAGAAATTCTTTTGAACACATGGCTTACGTTGTAAAACAATTGCAGTTCGGTTAGGTTTACACAACAAAATCACTTGGTATAGGTTCAGGAAAAGATTATAATGATATGTATGCCTGTGTGACGTAATGTAACGTACTCTATGTACACTACGTAGGCCTATGTAAGTTCACTTATGTACATAAGTTACTCAAGTCAATGTTGAATGTTGGGACACAAAGCCTATTCTCGAAGGTGAAAGCCCTGTCTTTTTCCCATCCATCCACCCTGGCCTTCATGTGCAGATCTTTTCGCTCTTTATACTACATCACCTCGTTCTGAGTGTCTAAAATTGCCATTAAAGCCTGGTGTATCTCACACACACGTGAAAGGGTAGCATGTGCGTCTATATGAGACACCGAAGGATGTGATAAAACATTGGAATATGATGCCCTAGAAAGGAGAACAGTCTGGAATATCTTAACTTTCACCTTCTTGAATAAATGTTGTCCAGAGATGGTATGTATATAAAGGACTTGAAATAATACTAATGACTGGAGACACACACACACTTCTTATTTTCATACAGTACCATTGGAGATGGTGTACGAAGTTGGTCTACAATTTGGAAAGGTGGGGGATTAAGTGGAAGAGAGATAGACTGAGACACAAATGAATCTTTGCACTTCTATCAGTTCACCTTGCAGCTACTTTCTTTCCCCTCCAGTTATTATTTTCTCTCTGTTTTAAAATTTATTGTAAATAATCACAGAGTAAAATTGGTGGGAAGCTCAACCACATGAGCCCATATGACAGTCTTAGTAATGGGTCCCTTTGTGTTTTAAACATATCAGTGTTTAAATCAGGATGGGAGACCTCTGGCTGTTTGAACTGGCGCGAGAGCCAATTCATAAACACAATAACGAATAAAGCAATTACTTTTTTCAGCGGTAAAGCGAACAACGTCAATTAGTATACAGTAGTACACAGTTCTTCCAAGTGGTCCTGAACGCAACACTCACGTAGCGGGGAAACTGATATCACGTCAATGCATCATGGTGTCGCGCTTTTCAAGAGACATGCGCAAACGTTTTTTTTCGGTTGCTGAAGAAAAAGGCAAACCAATGTCCGTAAGTTAGTTTGTGAGGACGCGCTGAAACGGTTGAAAAATCGAAATGTTGAGCGTCATGACAGCTACGAACATGCGAAACTGGATGAGCTGCAAGAACAAATGCGCTTGGTGAAAGTCTTCAGCGGAGTTTGTGTGGCCAAGAAGCAGCTTTCACAAGACCACGTTCTGACAGAGACGGTGTTATACGGCCAAGTTTTGCGGTGAGCGAGCTAAGAGCTAACAGCTAAGAAGCTAAAAACCTCATTTAGGAGAATTTGTCAAGGAGTTCCTTGTTGCTGCTAGCAAAGGACACTGTCAGTTGGCTCTAAAGTGTCACTTTGGAGTATTTCACGGAGTTGAGGACAAACTCTGACGCGGAAAAAGCAAGCGCGTGTGTGATTAGGCCTTCGTGATGGATATGAATTACCTCTCAGAGCTGAACGTCTAGCTCCAGCCACCTTCTCAGCTCTCTGCTTTCAAACGTGAAATCATTCAAAGTGAAATGAAAGCTATGACAAGTGCAACTGGAAAGAGGAAACACTGTGCATTTTCTTACTCTTCAAGATTAAAAGCCTGCTATGACATCTCAATATGCAGGTCAGTGTCTAAAAACTCCTCCGGGCTTTTTGTGAGAGGTTTAAGGACATGAAAAGTAAACAAAAGGAACTGAACATATTTGCTACGCAGTTTAATGTGGAACCTGCTGATGTGCCTGACAGCCTGCAATAGGAAATCATTGAGCCGCAGAACAACGACTTACTAGGAGTTCTCTTCAAAACTGACTCTTGCAAAGACTCTGTTCCACTCAAGACTGACCCAAACCTGGAGAACCAGCTGCCAGTATCATCATCATCATCATCATCACGACCATCTGACATCAGACACCTCACCAAGCAGCTCCAGCCATAACAGAGGTTAGTGAGATATATGTGCTAAATAACTTGCCCCCCTAGTGAGCTCCCTCGTAAGCTACATCGCCTATGCATAATGAGCTTCTCAGGTGCGGCCCAACCAGCGTCCCCCTATGAAACATTTCTGAGGAGTATGACCCCCGAAAGATGTACTAAAAATTAAAACAGCCCTTGATAGGAAAAAGGTTCCCCACCCCTGATTTACATGCTGCAAAGCTAGCTTTTGTTTAGCATTCAGTGTGTGTTTATTGTGAATGAATATTATATGTTGTGTTTTTCCTCTGCAAAACCACTTGCCTTAAATTAATTTGAATTTCCCTCGTCATTCAGCTTTCTTGCTTTATTTACATGATTAATTCAACTGCATTTATTTTTTCAAACAAATCTGCATCTCCACCTGTCCCTGGTGGTTTTGTTGATTTAAATAACAGCAAGAGGCATCTGTGCACGCATGCAGGCACAAACATAGCCCCTTGTGGCACTTTTTACATAAACCTCCATACAAATGAGTTAAATACCAAACAGACACAGGTGGCCCATGAGCATCACAATCTTCCGTTCTTTTCCCACCTTGTAATAGCCACAGAGATTTCCACAGGCGGTGGAATGGAGCTGGGAGAAGCGGCTCTGCAGAGGGGAAAGTGTTTAGTCTGCACTGAGCTTAGCTATAGCAAAATCTCTCTCTTTTTCTGTTGTGCAGTGTTAGACTATCTACCCTCCCAGGCCTCTCTCCTCCACCCTTCTCCCTCATTACTAACAAACTCTCTCTGCCAGGCCTTACCTCAGGCGGCCCCCTGTAATTATTCCCCAATGCCACAAACTGGTGAGATGGGTGTCCGTTACACACTGTGTGCCGAGCTAAGAAAAACAACAACTGTGGGGCCATTATTTGTCAATCAAACCCAGGGCCAAAACAAAATGCTGTCTGGTACATCCTGAGTCCTAGTTATCATCATTGAAAACTGTCAGGCCAAAGAGCATTTTTATTGATTTCCTCACTTATTTATTTATTTTTATCATCCTGGCATTTCCCCAGATCTCTGTTCAGCTTTGCTACTGAGCCTTTTCTACAATCACATGCCTTCTTTTGAACAGTTGAATGTACAAAAGTTTTTTTTTTTTTTCTTCAGTATTGCCAAAACATTGTAAGCGGTTCATGCAGAAAGTAGAACAATGAGCAACTGTTTATATCTGCAGTCTTCAGTGCAACAGGATGTGTTTCTGGAAAAAGTGGAAAAAGATGTTAAAAACCACAGAGTACAGTGTATAAACACAGCTTCACAAGTCAGTCAATCTTCAAATGAGTATATTTTTCAGTAATTTCTTGTGGGATTTGAGTATGATAAGACGAATTTGAAATGCAGTCATCAGCAGTATAAGATGAATGAATCTGGATCAAATGAATGAATCAGTGAAATGGTGGAAGAACTAAGCTAACACTAAGCTTTTCTAACCAAAAGAAAAAAATCAATCTGCTATAATAAGCTTTGGCTTCAAATAAGCTGCAGAACTCTGTTGTTCTGGGCTGAAGCATCTTGGTGATGGATGCCAGTTGGACGAGCCGGGTCGTTGATTCTGATCGGGATGGAGTGGATTTCGCTGGGCTCTGAAGCTGGTCCCAGCGGGTCGATGTTGTATCTTTCCTGAGTTTGTCTGGTCTTTCAGACTGCTGTCGCTGATCAAACAGACTTTTGTTGTCGTTTGCAAAGGTGGCAGATGTGCGGGTGATACATGCACAGCAGGGGAGGTCATCGCTTTGGCTGCAGGCAGAGTCTGTTAAAAGTTTCAGTAATGTGCTGCTTATGCACAAACACAGCTGAGGATGTTCTCCTTCGGTGGTTGTCAAAGTCTTCTCCTTAGGCAAAAGGCTGGAGGAGCAGATGCATTTTTTTCAGGATTTCAGTATCACTTATTTAAAAATTAAATAACTTGCTACCAACATCATTTTAACATTCGAAGTGGTAGCTCTATTAATACACACTCGCAAAAACCTTGACTAAGGTTAAACAGAAACCTGCAAAAATGCTGTTTAATAACCCTCTTGTGATAAATTCAAACTGTATTATATTACTGCATTTAACAGTAAGTAATATTTTTAGATCAAGTACAAAATTTTAAAGTGTTATGAGGGAGTAAATGTGGAATTAAATGCTATGTAGGCAGCTTTGACCAATGAATACAGGACTGAAAGTGCATACTCTCCAGCATGGGAGTAGTTTGATATTTTTAGTCCTATGTGCTCTTCAAAAAATTAAGCAGACCAAATGTAACAATAACAGTGATTTTACTTGTCGTCATGCACAATTCTCAGGTTTGTAGACACACACTGACTGCCCCAATCACATGAATCCGACGGTACTTGTCTTCCAACCAACTGCATGAGTTTCCACTGTGCTTGTGCATGCCGCTTTCCATTCACAAGTCACCTTGTGGGCCACAATACGTTTACAAAAAATCCCACTCAAACAGTTGTACCAAACAAAGACAGTAAATTGCAATTTTACTTTCCATCTTAACACAAACCAAGCACAATCAACTTGTTTACAATTCTGTTAGCACACTCACGATCCATAACACACATTACCACATCAGAGAGATAGCTTGTGGGACAAGCAACTAATTAGAGCGACCCACAAACATTCTCAGCCCAAACTTATGGCTAGAAAAATACTTCACACACTTAACGAAGCTGTGTAGCACCAAAGCAGCGCTTGTAGAAAATAAAAACGAGGCTTACCAGTGTTGACAGAATTTTCATCATGAGGAAGGTGTTTGTGGAAAAGTGCTTGATGAATTTGTCCGCTACCTTTTCCAAGTTTACATCCCTTGTGATGCATTTGTGGCAGTGAAACAATACAACATGATTATGTCTCAGATTAACTCATTATCCAGATGGGGTTGGAAAATTATGAGCAGGATGCATCTTTGCTCAGTGATGTCATTGCATACATCACTGATGATCCAGTGTGAACCTTTCTGTATCATTATGGATAATGGTGGATAATGCTGTCACAACTGCCTGCTCCAGTAAGGAAATACATTATCCCTTTTGCAAACTAAAACACTACAACAGCATTTCAGAGACACTGATAATGGGACCCATTACCCCATAATTGTGTTGCTTTTATGATGACCAAAACAGAGCCAAAATGTCAGTGAATATGTATATGACTTGGCCAGAAACATGATTTTAGTGAGATGAAAATCTTGCTCAGTGGATGATTGGAAAATGTTAGAGCCACAACAAATCTAATAGGAGACCAAATGTGTCAGGGCTGTGTGTCTTGCAGTTTCTTGAGGTGAAATATATTTCTGCAGCTTTAATTAAATTGTTTAATTTGCCTAAACAAAACTTAACCATGCACTGTTGGCCTGGAATTTTCTTCTATTTCAACAACTTAAAGGCATTGTTATTCATATCGAATTTGAATGCATTACTTAACCAGTTCTGCTATATTTGTACTATTATGAAGGTATCATAGAGTTGTGCAATGAACATGAGCAGGGCTTGTTTCATACATCCTTTTCACAGCAGACTTGTCAGTACAAAGCGTATGTGTTACGAATAACATTAACAAAGGCTCTGTTCTGTTCAAGTGTCCCAGTAAGCCATGACAGTGAGCCAGCATGCAAAACTGAAGCAGCAAAATGGGATTCAGCCATAGTTCATTTTATCATTTACACCTGTGCTTTTCCTGCTATGACATGTCAAAATGTCTTCTGTGGAAAAAGGCGTGTGACAAAGAAAAGAACCGCCATGTACTCTTCACATCGTCGGCAGTGGATAACTTGCCTGGAGTAGCCGAGATGTCTGCAGTCTTTCTGACTTCCATTTTCTTTTTGTAATGTCACTGGACAAAATGGGCCAGTTTGACTACTGAAATTTGGTAAATTCTAGGCTGAACTGGTCATCTGAGGAATGATGCCATCCCTGTCATTAGTAAAATGACCAAATTGTTAACCTGCTGTAGCCCCTCTCCATCTCTTAGTAGCAGGGAGAATGCATAGGCAGAGGGGTTGTTTAGTTGAATAAGTAATAAATTGAGTCTAGTCTGATTGACCCATTGATCCTTTGTCTGACTGAGGTTCATGTAAGTGAGAATCTATGGCCTCGACCATGACTCTGAAATATCAGCAGCCTAAGTGTGCTGTGAATTGATGAATCCACGGCGCTGTCCGTGGTGCTGAAGTAGCAGACAGATTTGTTATTGTGCCTTTTTCTCTCGGTCAGGCCCTTCTGTTAGTTTTTTCTCACATCTGTAATGTTCTGTAAACTGTATACTGTAAGTACTCAGTTCTACACTATATTGTAGCCTATTCTACAGAATAGTGGCACCTTTGTGATCAAAGTGGTAGTCGCAATGTGTGGTCATAGAAGAGTGAGAGAATCATAGAGGCACACTGCTGCCTAGAGTATTTCTTTGATCATTCAGTAGGATCTGTGCTGCTGACTTTAGTTTGAATTTTAATGTGACTAAATGACATCCAACAATTCATATCCGCTTGTTTGAGTTATATAATTAATGTTAGCCACTTTCGACCAGTGCTGTCTGAAATTAGGCTTATACAGATTTTCTTTTTTTTTTTTTAGTGTGAGGCCAAGTTTAATTAGTAGATTAGTCATTAGTCTTGTAGTTGTTGTTGCTTTTGTTAAGTGTGGCATACTATGTATTCTTTGCAGATTACTGCGCCAACAGAACCATCAGCCTGTGTCTCACAGGGGCTTCTTGTCATTTTTGGGGAAGGGGGCTTCTAACGTCTCCAAGAGTCGCTCTGCTACTTAAAAATGTTTACTGGCAATATTATGTCCAGTCTTTCAGACTCTGTTAGGATATTGATGATGAAAACACATCAAAGATGTTGGGAGTCTCACTGGAGTCCTCTACATTCAGGAAAAAATGGCCCAAAACCTAGCTTCTCCTCACGTGATACCATTAAAAAAAGAGGTAACACCTTGTTGTTAAGAAAGAACTGAAGAACCCACCTCAGGCAAAGTGCCTCCTGTCTGACCCAATGTATGAACTGCCTCTCGAGCACCTATAGTGCATCAAAGATGTTTTAACTTTATTCAACAGGTGATTTTGACCCTGAGTAAAGGTGAGCTGACACCAAAAATAAAAATCTAAAAAAAACTAACTGAGGCTGGCCTTCACAGACAAAAAGTATAGAAATATTTTTCAGGATGGGAATGGTACATTGAATGTTTTTTATGACATGCCAGCAACAAACAGCGTGTACTTTATTGCTGTTATGACTTAAATTTTAGTAATTTGACTTTAAATACAAGTATTGGGCTTTTAGTGTCTTGATCTTTAATTGTTACTATTATTTCTTCCAGTCTATTAGCATTAGTTTCTCCATATTGACCACTTATTTATTTCTTTAATTAGTTCATGGCAATTGGTTCCCTTAAATCTTCTAAGTAAAGTTAACTTGTCTGGGTTAGCAGTGTGAGGGCGGCTTATAAAATGCTCATCGTCACTGTCAACAACCAACAGCCAACAGATAGACTGACTCATTAGGAAAACCTTCTCGTACTCCAGCTTGAGATATGATTTTGTCCTTTTTGTCAGTTTTATACACACTGCATATGGGTCATCTGCATGCTCTCCTTCAAATCTAATACTGGAATTAAGACACTGGCTACCATGTGCCTTGTATACACATCTAATATACTTAGCTAGATTGAGACAGCATTTAGGGTCATGTCCTTCGTGACAGAAAGATAATAAAGCACATTTTTGAAAAGCTTAATTTAGTAAAATGAAAAAAGAGAATAGTAATTCACCTCATGCAAAAGTAATTTAGGTCGTTACAGCCTTTAGTAAACAATCCTAAAGCCTACACATACCTCTACATTACCTGCACCTAATACATAATTTTCAAGGAGATCTCAGCTATCAATTATATCACTACCGTGATGTATTTTCTTCTTTATGCCTATGCAGCATTCTGTTACAAATTGAGGGAAATGAACGCAGCACAGCAGTGTTTGTATTTCCACATTGATTGGATTGAATGCATCAAGACAGTCCAATTAAATCTTTTATTATATACATCAACTAAATATATTCTGAGATGTATTTTAATATTACATATTATACAGTATGTTAAAGAAGCACATTTTGTGTATTTTTAAAGCATGGTATGCAGTTTCTTTACAGCCTACATCGTCTCCCAGGATCCAAAATGCACTGCCATGGAGACTTTCTATTTTCAGAAATATATCAGGAAAAATCCAGACTTTTGCTTATCAAGTGAAATTTCATAGTTAAAAAGAAGCTCAAAGACAGTCCAACAAAGAAGAGAGACCACAGGTCAACAATGGCACCCCAACCTTCATCTGAGAGACTAAAATTGCTAACAGATGTTTAATAGCGAACACACAGCACATTTCACACAATCAAAGGGGTCCTGAGACTGTGCTGCTTTTACAACAGAAACATCAAAGAACCGCTCAGCAGCTGATGTGGCAGAACTCAGGGGAAGGTGTGGAATACATTACATCAGTATTCAGAGATGCTACTAGTGAAGGAAGCTTTCTGCTAATAGAGGGAGTTTCTATACGGTACACGTTTCACTGTGAAAACAACCGATACCTTGTTTGACACTGCAGACTACATTCCAGTGGTTTGAACATCTACAGCACTAGTGTGGCATGACATTTAATTTGTGTTTGGTTGTTCGTTAAGTATAGCAATCATAATCTCACACAACTGTGTCACAGAAATTGTACAAAATACAGTTTATGCTGTGATACGACTGCATATTGAGTTAAAAAGTTTTACTGTAACAGGTTCCCATCCTGGTCAAACAGTGTTCAAATTAAGCATTTTTTGTCTTGAAAAATCGTGATGACTCTGCCTAAAATAATCTTGATTTCAGATGGGACATTTAATTTCTGAATTAAAGAGCTGTAATATCAAACACCCATTCTATTACATCCTATCTCCTGCTTTGGATGTGTAATTCAACAGTGTACAGGATGGCAAGAAGCAGGGTGCTAGGAGACTGTGCTCCAACCAGGATGTCAGCAGGCATCTGCCCTACCGAAGTGTTCTTGAACAAGATACTTGATCTCTTCCAGCTCTACTTATAAAGCTGACCTTGGATTCTGACCTCTCTGTGCAGGGACAAGTCAATAAATCATACTGTTTTTATTGCAGGCAGTTTTCTCTAATGCTTTGAAGGTATAACCCCAGAACAACTGTCATCATCAAAATGAATGCATGAAACAGATCACAGAGGTTAAGTCAAAGGCTCCAAATGTTGCCAAAATCCATTAAAAAAATGTGAAAGCTTAATTTTTGGTTTTCTTTTTAGATTGTTAGCTCTCTGGTACATACACATACACATACGTTCCTAATTAAAAAAAGAATAAAAGCTATTTCAAAATACATATTTAAATTTTTTACTCTATTGTGACACTGAAAACAGCATTGGACAATAAATACAATACTAGTGATTACAGATCAGAAAACATTCCATAAATAATTTAGACCAAAGATAACATTATTATAAAAATGAATTAGTACACAATGCAGTAAACTGTATTCATTAAAGAGGACTAGCTGGGAAATTAGTTACCTTGTGCTTCATGGCTGGAAGAAATAGTATCACCAGTGTAAGATCCACATTAAGTCACCGTATGAAGTGCGTAATAAGCAAGAAGCGTAATAATTCATCTTGTAGTAAACATGGGTAGGTAGGTAAAATGCTATCTTGGCTACACAGGCTGCAGCCTTGGGCCTCACCATCAGGGGGAGTCAGAAGGCCTTATGAAATTAGAATGATTTTGATTGAAAATTTTAAATGATTTTTCTATACCTTTTGAAAGTTTTCCTACGCCGTTATTTGTGTAGTCATCATGGAAGTATATAATCATAACTTTCAACTGCCGTCATTTATTGAAAATCGTGTAAGCATAGTTTGTTTTTAGTTTCGCACTTGACGGCATCAAGATGAACCCAGCACCCTGTAAGCGAACGAACGCATCGCTGATGATAGTCAATTGCTTGCAGAATTAGCCTCCTCACAAGCAGTGGCACCGCCTCGGCAGTTGAAATGGAGTGTCAGTCAGGTGGCACTACCACCTGTATCACAGCAGAGGAGCAGGGAACTGGAGATGCCTGATGGAGAACAGGAGTAGAAGATCACCACCACTGGTGGAAACAGTGAGGAGCTGAGTGGGAGGACAGCAGGAGGGCTGAGGATGGGAGGACCACCGACATGGAGGCAAATTAAGATGAGGAACAGCCTGGAAAATGGTCACCCATGCCATTGCATCAAGAGATATAGCTCTTTGGAGCCCTGTGACAGAAGAATCACCCTTTTTCAGAGGGTCAGCAAGAGGGTGAAAGCACTGTTGCTGTGTGAAAGCAAAAGTGTGTCATGTACCCCTCTAAAACACATTTATAAAAATCAACTCTGGCTGCTCAGTAAAATCCATCTCACATGTTCTCTGAAAAAGTGCAAAGGAAGTGCTTGTGTTATTCCTCATCAATTGGCAAAGCGTATTGTTTCTTCTGCCGACTGTTCAGTGATGCTAAATTGGCTCTCTGTGAATTGTGGATTTTGTGATTGGAAAAATCGGTTTGAGGAGCACGAAATGAGACAGATCTATCACAATGCATCCCTCATCTGGCTTGAATGAACTCAGGCTCACAGTATAGACCCCCAACTCAAAGAAGAGTGCATAGAGGAGAAGTCCGAAGTACTGGTGAGGCGTTTGGAAGCGTGTTGTGTCTGTGCTACAGTTTCAAGGGGATAACAAACAGCTGGACTCTCACCATCACTGGAATTAACCCTGAATCTTTGAGCTTAGCAGGAAGTTCAAGCCATTTTTTGCTGAACACGTAGAAATATGGAAACAAAGGCTGAAGACCACCATCTTACCTGTCAGCTGGTATATGTGAGGAATTCTATGATCAGATTTATTGCTCGAAAAAACCAAATACATTTCTATTATGGTTTACATCTGATTTAGCTCGTATTGATCAGCTACCGCAAAATTTGTAAGCAAATTATGACTTATGTTTGGTCCAGTCAGTCTTCAGCTTTTGCTCCAGTTCTCCTTGACAGTGGAAATGTTACAGATGGTCTTGAACAAAATGAAAACAAACACATTGAGTCTCTAACATCTGTTACCAGATGTTGAGTTCATACTCAGGCCACTAAGGCCCTTTACCTGAATAACACAAATACTTGGCTGGTCTGAGTAAATAGATGATGAAACACAGAGTGCTGCAGCAAGAAAATGAATTTACTAATGGAAATATTAAAATATTCTTAAGCATATGCTTTTTTATTCAACTTTTAACCACAGCCATTGTATAGCTTTGTTCAGCACTTTTCACCATAAGCATTCCTTGGCCTTGACTGCTGTATAAACCACATTATGTTCATCATCTGAAATATAACAATGGATATTCAAGCGCAAGATGTAGTTGAAATTATTTGACCCCTTTGACCTATGCTCTGTGGTATTTTGTTGTCATTGTTCATAACAAGGAGAAAAGGTAAGAAGTTTTATAAAAGAGAAGAGAAGTTCATATAAAGTGAAAGATGAAAAATGATGAGGATGCAAAGTTAAAAGTTGTCGAAATAGCTTTAGTTAAAACAGACAGATAATGGATCTAATTAACCAATTAAAATAATTTAAAAAAAAATACAATGCATAGATGGAAATGGATGGGTGGATATAAAGACGAGGTAAAATATGTTTGTTTTTAGAAAAACGTGAACTAGAGAGAAGTTTTGATGACACATTAAGAGGTCAAAGAACCCTCATTGGAAAAAAAACAAAAGCAAAAAACCCCCATAATGTTTAATGGATTGATATGAAGCAAACTGGCTTTTAAAAAAGTGTTGTGAAAATAATCACTTTATCAGTCAGAGTACCTTTTGCATGAATTTAATAAAATTGCCTTGATGATAATTAAAAAAATAGATTAAAAGTGGGAATCTGCCAGGGGGTGGGGAGATTCTGCTCTTCCCGTGGGAAAAAGACACACACTGGACCTAAAATGCAAATCAGATATTATAATGCAATTCATGTCATTAGTTGTATTAGTTTGAGAAATAGGTTTAAAGACCAGTCATGTCAGCATCCTTTGGTTAAGAACTAGGACACATTGTCCAATGTGGCTGAAGTCCATGCAGGTGAGTGTCAATGTTTTTAGCAGTTATGTGAGGATTAGTGTTTACACAGATGGTCCATTTAGTTTGGAACAGAAGGAGTAGGGTAGCATGGCTGTTACTGTGAAACATCAATGGTAAATGGTGAATTAATGGTTCACAGTTTGTGATTTGATTGTTTAGAAACAACAGCAAGACTGCTGTAAATGTACGGCCCTGTACAGCTCATGGAAACGCAGTAGCTTGTTGTTATGATCTCAATGAAAGTGAGTATTTTCTGAATCAGTGATCTTAAATAAAACTATAACCCATTCCATACAACACAAATGCTATATCTCACTTAGTCTTTAAACCTTAAGCAGGTCATTAGGTTCGAACACAGCGTCAATCATAATCTGAATCCTAATCCTAAACTCTAGCCCAGAAATGATTAACCAGGCCAAAGTTAGGACTCTTCAACTCTCTCTGGACATGACTCATTTAATCCTTGTTCATCAATGTATGCTTTTTGCTCACCACAGGTAGATAACTGTTGGCCAGTTGCCTTTCCTGCCAAACTGATTACTCATATAGCACAAGCACAGCAAAGCATAGGCCTAATTATCCTCCACTGCACTGAGCTGCAGTTGTCTTTGGCTGTAAACAGTGCAATCAGGGAGGCAGCAATGTGGAACGCATCAGAGGTTCCTCACTCACAGACTCCCAGGTGAGTTTGTTTCTGTCTGTGATGGACATAAATGAAGAGAGGGGTAGGCAGAAAATGGAGTTGAGTGGAGGGGGTGGGGACTTGCAAATAGCATGAGAGAAAATATGATTGAAATGTTTGCTGCCCATGCTTTGAAAATTGCTTTAAAATCAATCCCACCTCTTGAGGGAACAGTCCAGTAATGCAAGAAACGGTTGTTTGTTGATTTACCCAGGCCTTAGATGAGAGGATCAATATCAATTACATCTCTGTTGGTCCAGTACAGCGATAGGTCCGGCATGTGTGCTTAGCTTGGCACAATTTGAATTACTAAAAATGGAAAAAGATGCTTTCCAAAAAGTCAAAACATGTTTAACTTAGATGTCTGTCATTAATACAAATTCTGATATATTGCATTACAGCACTGTACAAACCTGGCAACCCCAACAGGACTGTGGACTGTGCAATCACTGCACCAAGTCAACAAAAGGTGATTGGTCAAAATTTGTTCAAATGAATAACTGGTGCTAAAATCACAATGTTTTGTTTTTACATTTCTGTTGAAACTAATGACTGCCCAGCCACCCACTGCAACACAATAACAACAATATATTGCTTCAACATGGAGGCTTTGATAGGTGCCTCTCACCTGACAACTGAACAAAACACAGGACTTTTAATTTACTACGGATTTGTCTTGCTTCCTTTTCATTCCAGCCTGCTGTGAAAGTGACTGTGAGGTTAAGCTCTGACAGCAGCTTGTTCAGCTCAGTTTTCTGTGATATGGCAGCAGTTACCATGTAGCTGATACAGCATAGTGGGTGTAGCAACACTCAACACCAGACTGTCAACACTCCCCTTTTTCCCATGATTCTCCCATAAGTTACCCTCCTTCTTGACTGGAGGCATAACTACCTATTTGGTGTGTGATTCCCTTCCGGTACAGCAGGTGGCAGTATGTAGAACATGAGCTGTTTGATCTATTCACGAGGAATCATTCATGCAAAAAGAAGAGGAATAAACATGAGAAGAATGGAGTCGCTCCCAAAATGCTGTAAGCATCAGTTAAAATAATACTGCTGTAAGTGTTTCTTATAATTAAGCTGCTTCTGTTCTGGGTAAAACTTTACTGAACACCATCTGCTTTCCTAAGCCCTTGGACGTCACATGGGACCTCACAGTTATTCATACAGAGTGAACAGTTATGTGATGTTAGTATAGTTGAGCAGCATCATGTATTGAGTCATGTGAAGTGTCTGCAGTTTTGAAAAAGACTCAAATAGTCATTACTTAGCATAAGCGGGCAATGATGTATCTACCCTAAATTTTTAAATAGTTCATGCATAGACTTTGTGTATTTTGGTTGCTGTAAAGCACAACTAAAGGATCTCAAGCAAGACCAAAGTGAAATCCTCATTAAAGCTGCTCACCACAGACAAAGGTGCGCCATCACTGAGCCTTACATTTTTTGCAACAATGACCAATTCCATGAATATTACTGCCTTCACCCTGCTAATGTTGAAGGGCTTCTTCTTGATGTTATTCTATTTTTGAGAGTTCTTGAGACTCCATAACCGTCTGCGGCCACGAACAAAGGCAACATGTTGTTCAGTATGATGATTACCTATTTCAAGCAAGTTTCAAGTCTCTCCAAGTTAATTATAGTAGAACACTATAATTAGTAGAATCATTTAATTTACATAAAAAGCATAAAAATAGGAAAAATATTAAGCTACCTGTACAATTTATGTAGAACTCATATGGACCTGTTAGGAGAGATAGATTTCTTAAAATCAGACCACAAGGCTGCACCTCAGTAGATACTATAGCAAGTTTAACAAGTTAAATAGCCATTCAACCTATTTGTCCACCTGCTTGTATGAATAGTTCTATGTAAAATTTTATCTATCTTTTTCAGCTTTGTTGGCCTTGTATTTACCGTTATGTATTTCTGAACATAACAGCATCATTATGTAAACCACTTTGGTGAATAGAATTTTTGTGTCTTTAAGAAAAAAAATTAAAAAAGATCTCACTGGCTGTTGTATGAAAATATTATCTGTAGTTTAATGTCAAGGAGACAAATTAATATTAGCCTGTCTGCAAAGCTTTGCCATTGTTACTCTTATATTCCATTTTCATCAAGGACTTGAATAGAATAATGAGTATAGAATTATACTCAGTCAGCCTGTTGCATTCTTGATAGTGATGTATGGCAGAATGTAAAGCCTGCATTGAAAACACAACTCCATCCACTTCCAACCTGGACTTTATCTCCCAATAGTTTTCCATCAAACCGATTGATTCTAACCTAATTCTTATAAATTGCTTCATTAATTGCTCCACTAAAGCTACTGACTGTACACCTGATTTGCCTTGATGCATTTCAATACAGTCTTACAGGGCCAGTCCACACTCAAACAAATCAACTCCAAAAACACCCAAATGCACGTTCAAGTCTCATTTTAAAACACTATAAACAGTGCAGCTGTTTTTTCTTTCTTTGTGTTCACATTGATCTAATTCAGTTGCCCATGTAATCCATACAGGTTGATCCTCCAGATCATGTCAATAATTTTCTCATCCGTCAAGCTGATTTGACATGCCAGTGTTATTCTATCTAGTACTTAATAGCTATTGTAAAGAACAGGGGGAGACTGTGGTTGTGGAGGGGTTACAAGCAGAAACAAACATCAGGATGTGGCAAAGGATGAATGAAAAACTGAGAGCTCAAATGTAGTGCATGGATTGACGTAGTGCTGGGCGGTATGACCAAAAATGTTTATCACGGTATAACAGTGTCATGGTATATGACAGTATTTTTTTTTCTTTCATCTAGAAGACAGATGATTTAACACAGGTATGTCCAGGTGCTCGTTTGGGCGCATCCGGGCAGAGTACCGTTATCTTGTCCAAGCATACGGAGAAACTCCTCTGTTGAAAACACTTCTTCATCATTTTTTTCTGCTTGCTATTGTTCTTATCTCTCATAAAAGGACGAAATGCAAATAAAACAGTAAAATAACACCTTGGGCTGGTCAACAGAGTCCTCTGGGAGCGCTCTGCCTATTCATGTGTAAAAGAGGCGGATCGGTGAAACTAACTGTGCAGTTTCACCGGTCAATAGCTCAGCAACCCATTGGTCTATTTTGGTGATCGACACCTCTATGAACCAGTCAGAGTCAAGAGATTCGAGGGCCCAAATTCACCATAGTAACACCAATGACGATCCAGAAGGAAGTAACCCCAGAGATAGGTTATCGCATGAAGAGCGCTCCCTCCACTCTAGAAGCCCTCTCCTCTTTATGTAAACAACCAGGACCTTCATGATCGGTCTCAAACTAACACAGTCACAGGAGGAGACATTAGCAGCGTTTTTTCGAGCTGGAATATAACTTTTGACCACAAAACAGCGAAGGTAAGACATACTTTATGATTTAGCGAAGTTTTTTTTCTGCTACTCTTTGGCTGCTAGCTTGCCAAGTTTCCATCGCACAGTGAGGAGGTAGACATCTTCGTGATCAGCAGACTCTCTGCTTTCATATGATACCAGGCTTGTGTGGTTTGCGTGAAGTGGTGAAATAAGCAGACGCTCTAAAGTGGACATACGCTATTTTCATCTTTTTGTTACATGCATATATAATTTATTGCTGTATGAATTATGTTTCGTTTGGGTGGCAATGCTTGGTAGAGGCTTTTAGCTGAGTCTCTCCTCATCATTCTGATATGCTACAAGTTAGGATTGGTGTTTCCTAGTGTGAGCATTGATCATCTGAACTGCGCGCATCTCACGCTGCCCCCTTTACTTTACATTCTTGATATTCCAAGACATGCTTGCGGCTAAGGTGGTGGAGCAAATTGCTTGTGTTTCTGCCTCCGGAGACAACTTCCCAACAACACTTGCTCTCTTTTTTTTTTTTTTAAACAAAAAACAAAACAAACACGGCTCCTCTTTTTGGCGCAAGTTCTTCTGTGTCATCACGTTCTACTAGTTCTGCGGCTTCAATTTCAGAACTTTCAATGTCTATCCCATCCATCTTCACCGTAACATAACACCAGAGCACTACAGTTTACCCTCACCACGCCCCACACCATTCGTGTTTGGAAGCGCAACATCGAAAACGGTCCCCTCTGAAACAGTGTTGTGCGGCGCAGCGTTCTGAACGTTGTGGAATCACATACACTGGTGTGGCGGTATATTAAAAACTCATATCATAATAAAAATATACACCGGTATTCGGTGTGTGAACCGATACACCGCCCAGCCCTAGACTGACATATAGAAAATAATTACTCTTTGTTTGGATCAAGAAACTGTAGCCCCAGTCTCAATTTAGTTTAAAATAATAAAAGTGGAGGAGCCAAGTGTTTAGGTTTCACTAAAATAAAAATACATATTATAACTTTGTTTTTGATCTTTTCAGTTCTTCATTGGTGAATGTTGATGGTCAGTCAGATATATCTGTGATGATTAGCAGAAGATGAGGAAGGTAGACAAGCAGTGTGAAAAAATATGAGTGGTCTACAGGTAGGACTGTGTTTGACTAGCTGTAGGAAAAACTGAGGTCAGTAGGCCATTGGCTGTTGGAGAGTGTCAGCAACAGGCGTACCGGACCTTCATCGTCACGTCATTAATGTTGTGAATTGGTCACAGTTTGGTTAGGTTTAAGCAACAAAACTACTTGGTTAGGTTTAGGAAAAGATCATGGATTGGGTTAAAATAAGTATGTTACTCTTTCGTACAAGATGTAATTTAAGTCAGCACTGACTTTTGGTTTCACACGGTACTTGAACAGCAGTATGCTGGGTGGAAGTCGTTTGTTTTTTGGCCCATTTATTAAACACACCCTCCTCCCTATGTGGACTTTCTCTCTCTTTATACAGCGTCACCTGACTTCCTTCTTTGTTCCCGTCATAATTACTGCTGCTGCTAGAGGTCGCCACCTAAAAGAGGCTTCTCGGCTGCTATCACACAAGCCATGTGCTGTGACATTTGTGTTTATATGTACTGTTCTTTATGGCTGTTACATACATATTTAGCAACTGAAAAATGCGGCGTCAGGATTAAAGGGTCCAAGGACCTATTGATTAGCACCGTTACAGAAGCGTCAAAGCAGAGATGTGATTAAAGTTTAATCAAAGATTTTGGAAACTATTTCTGAACACACTCAACTTTCCTGAGACTTTTGTCAGGTTTTAGAAGGACAAGGTCAAAACTGTTTAGTTATTCATGGAGAATGTTTATCTTTGTTGATATAATCTTGGCACAATGTTTTTTTTTTTTTTCCCCATTTATTAAATCTATTGTTGTTTAATTGCAAAGAGGAATTCTGAATCCCATGTCAGATGGACTATATCATATTAACATACATGTCTCTCCATATTAAGCAATGTTAAGCATGGCAATGAATTCACACCTAACACAAAATGTTATGGTGGTGTGAGGTATTGAGTGTCGGTGGAGCCTCTCTGACCGACATTCTAGAAACCAACAACATTCAAACACGGTAATACACAACTACTCTGTGATGTCAGGTCCAGCGCCGGTGCTTTTTCTGACCGTTATTTTTGTGCCATTGCAATCTATTGAATTATTGATAGTAAGCGGTGGCATTTTTTATTCCATGTCCATGCTTCCTTTAGACTTGTATGCAACTTCACTCAGCACTCAGGTAGTAACTGGCTAAAAGAGAACCTTGGCTCTTGGTGTTTTTGTTGGTTTTGTTTTTTCATTTACTTGTCATGTGTGTCCAACCCTCCCAGCACCCTCAATCGCTATCTGATATTTTCTCTCAAACTCCCCAGCCACATCTCAACCATGCACACCTTCTGTCTTCACAGTTGTCTATCCCTAATAGGTTGACAGGTTTGTGGCAGAAGATGCTGGTTGATTTATTGGGTGCTCCAGGTTCTAGTGGCGCGTGTCTGACTTGCATCTTCTTAGAGAGACATTTAGCTCTTTCTCATCTCTCTGAAGTGCCCTATATATAGCACACAACATGTGCTAACAAAGTAATGAATGGCATATTTTTATCATGAATAATTTGAACTTGTGGATCAGTAGCTCAGAATATGGCAGACAAACAATCTAAAATACCATAAAAGTCAAGGATGGAATCTTGCAAACACTGACATCATACATGTTAGACTTTTATTATTAAAACTGAATATTATATTTTTGCATAAATAAATATTTCAGGAAAGTGAACATTTTCTGCAGTAACACACAGAGACCCCTGTCATACAAAGGAAGAGATAGCAAGCAACTCAAGCCTAAGTATGTGCTGACGGCTGAAGACCCTGTTTTTTCCCATTCAAAAACCCGCTGGTTGGAACCAGTATTCTAAGTCAACTGCATCTTTTTTCGACAGAAACCTGACATTGCGGTAAGCTTAAGTGCTGCCCTGCGTTTTCTGGTTTTCATGCACAATGACTCCTTGGGGCCCTAGCACTAAAAGCCATTAGCGCTCCCAGTGGCGTAAAACTTGCATGAATCTATAAATCTTTCAAGGCGGTGGATTGAATTTGTACTCCTAATAAAAGATAGGTTTTAGATGAACAGTGCTGCAGCTGAGTCAAGTTGCCGACAGTACAGGCTCTGATGTTTATAAAGCAGTAAGAGAACATGAAAACTTCATTCTCCATGGATTTGTTATTCAAACACTGCAAAAGCCTCTTCAATGGATGGATCTTTAGCAGAAAAGAATCTATCTGTTGTATCTTCTGAAATATTTAGGTGTCACATTTTCATTTGCATGGAGTAAGGACAAGACTTTTTACAGCTGTTATGTTAGAAACATGATAGAAAGAAAAGAGAATGGAATAGCAAGTTCAACAGAATCATAAAATGTTGAAAACAACCACTCATACTCATGACTATTTGACTTCACAAGGATGTTCCACATATTGCCTAAGTTTCCCAAGATGTTCATCCCCCACTAACAAACCTGCTGTTTCTCTATTATGTCCCTGTACCGTTCTCTTAAGGTTACCTCTTATATCAAAGAAGTGCTGGGAGAGAGACAGCACAGTGTTTATGCCAAACTGTGAAGGACAGTAGGAGGGGCAGACAAATAGGGAGGTGGGAATCCAATCGCCCAGCACAAGGGCGAATTATCTGACCAAGGTGCTGAGAGTGGGGTGTCTTCAGCCACTAATTGATAAGAGCCTTCTATCTTTAGTAAGCAGCAGTGTTTGGCTGAGGACATCAAAACCTTGGCTGTGGCTGAAAGGCTTGTTGTGTCCCCCTCCCTCCTCATCCTGAGCTATCGAGGGAGGGTAAAAGTCAGGATGTCACCTTGCCAGGGGGTCATTTCTCTGCTTTCCTGCCTGAAACGTTGGAGTTGTTTTCAGTAATGTGAATTTGAGCCTTCTACTGCTTTATTATTTCCATAATTGAAAAGGGTTATGGCATCTGGCACACAGTGTCCCCATTAGTTTGCTTTCCCTATGATTTAATCGCAGAGATAAATGAAAAAATAAAAAATCGTGACACAGGGCAACTTTATAATTACAGGATTATTGTGTTTCCATTGGATAATTAAGGGGTGCTATATCCCAAAACAAATACACTCAGCTAAAACCTGTAGAAGAATAGTGCAGATTTATAATTTAGTTGCTTCCTGAAAATAATCAGACTTATGTAAAGCAACATAAATAATAAATTCAAAAGCAACATAAGCCATACTGTAGAGTTCAAAATCTGAAGGACAAACCGTATCACCCAATTGGATAAGAAGTCTAAAAGGCCAGTTGGAGTTTTGGTCCAATGGTTTAACAATCCAAAAGAATTCATTCATAGTTCATGCAGATGCAGATGCTTTCAACCCACATACCCATAGAAGCTGAATCTACTCTGTCTGCCAGAGTGATGTGTTGGAGACTCAGGTGATGTAAATGAGTGGCTGCTGGAGAAAGGCAAACATTTAGACAGATGGTACCACTCCATGGAGCAGTCCACTAAATGACATAAAGAGTTAATAGGTCTATTTTCTCTAAAACCAAATTAAAATTATGACAAAAACTCACAGAATCTCAATCTATTTTTTTAGCCCCACTCAGAGAATGCTGAAGGAAAAGCAGCATGATCAGTGGTGGTCATCTGTGTTGTGGAAATTCTCTGCTGCTGGTGAAGAATGAAATAGAGACTTCTGCCGGCCGACAAGGTTTTTATTTTCTTTGCAAAGAAAAGGTCAATCATCACCCGAGCGGTAGAATGAAGAAAGACCCCAAGCATGGGGAGAGCTAAACATTTATACCTTAGGAGCGCCTCCCCTACCCAAAGGTGTGTATTCACACCTTTGGGTCTGCTGGAGGTATCGGAGCCGACTCCCTAGGGGGTGGCTCGCACCAGAGGCATCCTACAGGACTTTGTATGTAGATGTTAAGAGGTCTAGACATCAGAATTTAAAACACAAAAGGACCTGATATCCTGGTGAGGAAATGGGAGGTGGGGTGTCTCAAGTAGATGAAGTACAAGGAACTGAAATTGCCATTACATCGTACATTTGCATATCATAGAAAAGTGGACTGTTGGTCTTTGGCGAAGGTCTGCGCTCTCCGAGTACCCTTCTAGTTTGTACCATGTCAAAATACAGCCTTTCATAGCAAAGAGGTCGTTCCAGCTGGCCTAGTTTCAGTCCCTTTGTCATTAGAGCTTTGCAGCCTTCTAGCTCCATCACTCACAGTAAACCCCTGCCTAGTGCCAGCATTAGTTGACAGAAGCCGCACGACTCACATAGAGTGAGACACANCCCTAGGGGGTGGCTCGCACCAGAGGCATCCTACAGGACTTTGTATGTAGATGTTAAGAGGTCTAGACATCAGAATTTAAAACACAAAAGGACCTGATATCCTGGTGAGGAAATGGGAGGTGGGGTGTCTCAAGTAGATGAAGTACAAGGAACTGAAATTGCCATTACATCTGCCACACTTACATACTGTGGGGTGTATTATTATTATTATTATTATTATTATTATTACTACTATTATTATTGTTATCTTTTTGACATGTCTATTGTGGTAAACAAATGCTGTTAACCACAACATGTATCATCCATTGCAAACCATGCTGATTCTCTCTACCTGCCTAATCATCATCTTCTGCATTTGCTTCAAATTTGAACAATCCACCATTGCCACTCTGGAATAAACATCCTGTTTTAGTGTTTTTATTTTATAATAATGTGTCTTTTTAAGGCCTTTAATCACTTGAAAGAAAACCCAGTCTTGGATATACACCTTTGTCCCCACACACTATTTGTCTACAGACATTTCTGTGGTGCAGAATAAATAGTGTGTATGTTCATATTAGTGTACACTACAACAAGACTAACCCAGAAAAGTTGAAATTGGGCCAGTATAACCTCATAGTCACAGTCAATTCACGGACCAAGTTGGCCAGTTCATAAGACTGTTAGCTCCTGACACATCCAAACAGCCCACACACTCACCAGTCCACCACGCTTCCTGCTGGCTCTACTGAATTACCATGCCTTTCATGGAAATTGTAGCACAGGTTGCAGCCATGATTTTTATTCTGACCATTTAATCAAATTTTGTTTGCTTCTGTACTCCATATTGTAAAATAGATTTAAAATGGCACACTTTTGCAGTATTGCATTCGTTTTCTGCACCACTGTTATTTTTCTTACACTCTATATGTAGCATTTAATTTATATGAAATTTGAAATGAGAGGAGTTTTAAGGCCATTTCAGACCATATATATATTTTTTTGTATCTCACATGTCCTACCATTCCTTTTATTTATTAACCTTAGCAACATACATGTCATGTATTTCTATATTGAAAGATTCATACATTTCTAAATTCAATCCATTTCCCACTGTTTCCTCTTCCCAATGCCCCATCTGTGACAAAAAGGAAAGTACAAGCTACAGTTTGGTGTATGCCAACTGCTGCAAAGACAGGCTCATTTCTCTGAGGTCATGGCATTGATTACCCACAGATGCCCTGGAGCCCAAAAGCGAGGCAGGTTGCAATCTGACCTGAATTAGACAGTAAAGTCGACATCTGAGCCCGTTCAATTAGCAAATTCTAATCCACACTGATTACTCTAAAGCCACATCGCTACTGATGGCTAACTCCCTTCTTGAATGACAGTCAGACAGCCAGAGTGCTCCACATTTGCTCGCTAAATGCTAGAGGAAACTTTAAGATTTTTTTCAGATTATGCAAACCATATATGGTAGGTACAATATCTGTGTGTTTTACTGCCAAGCATCTGAAACTACAAAAAAAACATCAAATAGCACAGTGTACTCTGACATTTCTCACATAAGCATAAATGCCAGGATGGTAGGAGTGTAAGAGCAGCAGAGAGAAGAAGAGAGACATGTTAATTATGCATTACCAACAAGCTGTTTAACATCACACATCTGCACAATGCTGTGGCTATAATGGTAAAATATAGAAGTAACCAACATAGCTTCACTGCCGATTCACAACTAATTTGGAACACCGTTGCATGGCTCCACAAAATGCCAACAATGGAGCCGTTGCGTCCTTCCCTAAGTCTTGTTTACCTAGTCCAGTTTTCTTCATATTGAGTCTTGGCTGAAGTGTGCATTGAATATAAACATCCCTTTTCCTCCTGTCATGGAATAAATTGCTTAGAGTTTTTATAGTGGGAAGTCCAAACAATTACACCTGTTGCGCCTGTCGCTGACTAATGATCAATTAATAACGCACCAAACATACCCAGCGGAGGCCAGTGCTCCTCCTCTGACAAAATAATTCACAACTGTGCAAAACTAAACGTTCAAGCCAAGATGCTAAAAATAAGTTAGAAGTTAAACATCTACATTTTCTTGCGGGTCTGTCTACATGCGTATACATACACAGTCCAATGCTAAAATGGGTTGTTGTGGAAGGATATGACAATTTTTGGAGAACTTGAAACTGAAGAGGACTGCAAATTTCCTGTTTTGTGTGTTCTGTTGTGATTGATGAGTAAAATCAATACTGCATTTATAAATCAAAGCCATTGTTATGTTACGTGATATGCTGTGGTGTCAGTTTTGGGATGCAGATTAAGAAGAAGAAGAAGAAGATATACTTTATTAGTCACTGCACACACATGCTACAGGGGGGAGACTGCACACACGCCATGTGTAGTGAAATTATTTTTCTCTGCATTTAACCCATCCTGGAAAGTCCTTCCTGCGCGGCAGACCAGGAGTGGTGGGCTGCCTGCTGACAGCGGCGCCCGGGGACCCAGTTCCTTTCGTCACCATTGGTCAGGTGGTGATCTTCTTGCATGTTTTTAGTGGTTTTTTTTATGGAGGATACCCCAGGTGAACACGGGGAGAACATGCAAACTCTACACAGAAAGGCCCCTTTCCTCGAGCAGTAGGCACCGAAGGCATGGTGGAGGACACGCCCCTGGCGCCCACAGTGGGAATCGAACCATCTAGTTGTGAGGCGACAGTGTGACCACCGTACCACCGTGCCACCTAATAGCATTCATCTGTAAAGGCGTTTAATTACGGATCTCACTTCATCTGCAGACCCATTCTATTGTTTTTGTAATGGTGAAATTGTGACCAGGAACAGATGCGATTTACACCATCTGTTTTGCATATTGACACTTCAGCTCTGCTGGTTTTGTACATTTGATTGTTAAACAGTAGTACGTTTTTGTCAAAAACAAATATTTTTACTAATATGTACTTAATTTTTTTTCTGCCTTTTGTGAATGATTAATAGGATCCATTTTTCAGCATTACAATGTGAATGGCCGCTGTAAGTCCTCTAATGGCCACTCAGCTGATGGCAGCAGACACTAAGGTATGCTCATGATGCCTGTAAATTCTGCCTTGTTCTGACATCAACTAACATGCACAGCAAATCACTATACTGGCAGATCTCAGTCCTCCCTTATTCTTCACAGCACTCCTTCCTCTTTTTATTGCTCCACCATGATTAATGCCTCACTGCCATCAACAACATACACCACAAGTTGCATATCTAATGTAAAAACACTCAATGAGCCTTCTCAGGTGGGCTTGAGGGTCAGACGGAGTTTAAGACCTCCCATCACCACAAATCCTCTCAGTGTCCTTCTGAGGCTGCTCACAGAGGAGAACGAATAAATTACAGGATGAGCAGAACTATAGGCTCCTTTTTTAACATGGAATTCCAGCCTTTTTATCACTATTATTTTGTAGCCTTCTTCTGTCTTTTGCATCCACAAAACCCCAAACCCCCAGCTTGACTCTCACAATCACCTTACTTACCCCAAAGCAAGGTGAAACGAATGTGACCGAACCAATCTAACTTCTCAGATAGCATGAAACCTAAATCAGTCAAGTAAAATACAAAAGGAAACCTCTCTTTTTTTTTTTTCCTCAAAACTTCACCAGCACACAAATACTGCTGCAATTTTCACAGATGCTTGCATTAGTATTCTGCAGGGATGGATCCCAGTGACATGTAATACATCATAGTCACCAGGAGGCACTTCCACTGCAGAGTTGACGTCCAAATATGGGCAAAGCATGTTTCATTGTTTTGCGCCATGCTCTTTATCCTAAAAATGTCCTCTGAAGTGTCAGGATAGACACCTCTGTACATGCGTTTATGTATGTGCAGCCACATACTGCATTAAAATGCTCTCACACGGTGGGACAGTAAATGCATTCCACACACCACCAACCCCCACCTGCCAACGCTCTCACACACACCAACTCGTTGCACATCAGGGTCATGGAGTCTTCGCATCATGGGATATTTGTAAAATGTGATATGAAGGGGTTGTGGGAGTGTGTGTGTGTGTTTAGGGACAGGAGTGTTCTCACCTCGAACATTGAGCCAGGCAGGAAGGCTGCATGCCCTTGACTAACCTTGTAGGTTTTACTGTGCTTTTATGAGAGGATATAAATCATCATGATGTTTTTTTTTTTTTTAAATGTTCTGTTTTACAATATGCGGCCAGATTGACAACGCAAATGTGCACCCCTATAACAAAACCTATTACAAATACTGACGGGAACACACTGGGCACTGAAAATCAATACAGCTCAAAAATAATGAAAGGATGTCTGTGTTGTCCTATGTCAGTTAGAATGGAGAAACAATGAGAGATATTTTCAGTGGACACATTAAAATGAATTACTCTTGTGGGGAACATAAACGCAGTGCAGCTGTACTTGCAGGTGAATGGAAAATGCACAAATTATCATATTGATTGCTTTTCGCCTCAATGAAGAGATTTCCATCTTTACTTCATAAAATGTGTACATACAAACAAAGGTTAGAAAGAAGAGGGGTGTAATGGCATCCACTGAGAGAGACTTTTCGTCTAGACACACAGTTTTCAACAGAAACCATAAAAGAGTATGTCCCCACTACTACTCTCTACAATGTAAACAGCTCAGGCCCAAACCTCTCCACTCAGGAACACATTTGCTCGCTACAGCTCCCACTCATATATTCATGTATTCATGTGTTTATCAGAACTTGGCGGCTTACGTTGCCATTTTCTCCTTATAATGGTGAGCGAATGCACTTCCATAGTGGAATGGAAATAATCATGGATCCCACAAAAAACTCACATTTGTATTTTTTCAGGGATGGGGATAGAGAATAGGCAAAGGAAGTGATGAGAACTGGAGTGAAAGGCCAAATTTAGCCTGTTTTCCATACCTGCCTCAGAAAATCTTACATCCAGAAGCCCACAGGTTTAATCCCCAGTGCTCTGCGTGGAACCTTTTCCTTGAATGAGATGTATGTGCACCGCTGAATTCTGGCTGTGTAGCTGTCTCCAGGTGGGAGAAGTTTGTTTTTGAAATGAATTGTGCAAAAAGAAGAGTGTGAACAGGGAGTGAGAAGGGGGAATAATGTGCATTTTCATCCTCTTCATTAACCTTGTTCCCCTCAATGTTCACATTTGTTCACATTCTTACAAGTACATAGGTCCATGTAGTTGATATTTTCCTCTCACCTTATATTTCAATGTATTTTTGTGATGTTTACACTCCTGACTATCAGTACCTTGATGGGCTCTGCACCTTCGTGCCTCAAACATTTCCATCTCTAACACTAGTGGGCAGTCACATTCCACACAGGCTCAGTGTGTGCTATACCTGAATACCAGCATGCTGCACACACCCATGCACATGTAGCTTTTAGCCCTCTTCTTCTTTTTTTGTCTTCCTCCCACTGTCTCTTTTGTGTCTTTTCCTCAGCTCTTCACCATCTGAATTGCTTTGTGTAGTAGTAGAGCAGCTGCAGCCACTGCTCTGCCAAGCAGAGCAATCAGCAAACTGGTGAGGGAAAATGTCATCCTGGTGAGGACTGAGAAAATGGCTTTTTAATTAATGTTTTGATTTAGGGTATATCACTCTTGAGAAAAATGATTGAGCTGAGTGGCATTTAAATGAGGGGGTTACAACCACTGAATGACCATTCAAAGTCATCATGGAGTTTATTGGATATTAATTAGGAGACGAGGAGGAGGAGGAGGAAGAGAGAGGATGCAGACAAATGCCCTCCCCAGATGTGAGAGAAGAAAGAGAGGAAACACCAGTATTAAGAGAGGTTAATGTAATTTGAAATTTGAGTAGTGCTTATGTATAGGTGGTGCCTGAGTGTGTGGGCGTGCGTGTGTGTGTGTGCCAAGACATTTAGCATGTTTTCTTGTGTTTGAGTAGGAAGCTGTCTGCAATCAATACTGCCATTTGAACTTTAGCATTTGATCAGGAAATACAGCCACTGCAGAGCTCCATGGTAGGAGGAAATGTTGGTGTGGAAATCTGTACAAGGATTGCTAAACCATGCACATGGATTAATACACCAAGCATGCAGATTAATAAACCATGCGCTCAGTTTAACAAGATAGATGAGAAAACTGTGCAAACACATTACTAAACTGAGTGCATGATTTTTATCCATTTTTTAAGGGGGAGTTTAAAGCAAGACATCCGGCATCTGCCGTTGAGAATAAATGAGAGAAACCATCCTCCCCCTCCACAAAAAAGTTATTTAAGTAATGTTTTTAAAGTAAAACACAAACAGCAGTCTCATGTCTATGAACTATGGAGCTACAGTGGGCAGTCCGTTAGCCTAGCCAGCGTAAATACTGAAAGCAGGGGGAAACAGCTAACGTAGCTCATGCCAAACTTCCTAAGTACACCAATCAGGCACCTACCTAACAAGACTTGCTGGTTGTGGGTCCTGGTCTGATGTTACTCACCAAAGCCCGGCAGCATCTGACCACTGTTCAACCCTAGGTCGACACTAGAGAGGGGTGTCAAATGAAAATGCCATATTTTTCAGTCAGCTCATGAACATAGGCAACGGCTCTGCAGTGTTTACTGTGCATACACCCAGCATTTTTGCCTTCAGCATCCAACCACTTAAATGGTCAAAAGGTCCACACAAGTTCCAAATCAATAGGTAAACTGGCAAGAAGATACATAAGGAGAGTGAACACATGAATCCTCATGTGATCTATTTTATGCAGACTTTGGTTAAACAATTGGCAAGTGTGCCACAAACTGTGAAGTAAAAAGTTTTAGTCTTTGTAATGCCTGAATTATGTTGTGCACCATTTATCCAGAAAGGGTTTAAAAAAATCCACTCAGGTCCTGAAGCATTGCATCATATGTTAGCTACCACTTCTATATGTTACAGTGACAGAGTTCATCAGTAAATAAAATAATGTGTTTTCAAATGAATAACATGATACAAAGCAATATGAAGTTGTCAGTAATAGAGCTAAACCCAAGGTCTCAGCACAAGTTGTTATTTTTGCTCACAGGTGGACACTGCATAAGGGGCTGTGTCCACCAAAGCGTTTTTTTCCTGAGACTTACAGTACACTACAAGTACCAACAGTGTGAAGACACTGAGCAACAATTTGGCACTGGGTGTTTCTTTTCTGGTCGCTGAGAGTTGAAAAATGTTCAACTTTGTGCAAAGTGCTGCTATTGTCACTGTCTCCTGTCTCCACATTTCTCCTTGGGGACAATAAAGTTTGCCCTACCCTAGTCTTATTAAAGTCAGAATAGGTTGTGTAATGAAGATGTCAATGTAGAGGCTCCTTGAGTCCCTAGTGACACAAGTGGAGGTACTGTAGCATCACTGTGTAAGTCTCTGTTAAGAATTGTAAGGATTCACACATTATTTCTCTAAAAGGAAGGACTTATTAACTGTAGTACACTTTATTAATATTCTTTATTTATTATTATTTACATTTCTCTGATTTGTCCCTCAAGACAACATGAGAGCACACTTATAGCTGAGTCCCTGACCCAGACCCAGACCCAAACTCAGGCCAATACTGCACAGGTCAGATCTATTGATTCCCTTGATGTGCCACCACCCTGCACACCTGAAACACCTACTCGCCATGCTCTGGGAAGGGCTGAGCCAGATATTTCTGAGCATCAGCGCTGTGTCCTCAGTGCCACTAATAAGTGGCTAGAGGAGGAGGAACATTTTCTTTTTAGTTTAGCTGGAACTTTGAGACATCTTACTCCCCAGTCGATCAGAGGTTAAAATCAAATTCCAACAGATTCTGCGTGAAGCAGAATTCAGCTCTGACGATCAGTCCAACATACAAACATACTGATGCACACAGCCTGAATAAATGTGTAGCAGTAGCTTTATTTTTTATATCTGTTGACACTGTTTTTCTAAATCTATATTTGATAACTGAAATAATATGATTAAAATGATTCTTCCTTCCCATCAGTGTATTTTCTTCTTTTGATTTGGACTACTGTTTTATGTGTTGCATTGTGTGGCTTGTTAGTGTAAAGAAAAAAACAAAAACAAAAAATCACTGCCACAGGAAATATGCTCAAAAGAGCCTTTTTTGATAGTACTGATGGTGGTGGTTCTGATGTTAGTGCTGAAGGTGGTGGTGGGAGTTGGAGAGGCATAAGATAAAAGAATGATGCCATGCATCTTCGCCTACAGGAAAGGAGAAGTAGGTGGCGTACCTCTGTCGAACTTCCAGTACTTCCCTAGAGATGTCGTTGCTGCCTACACGCTGGATAGGCTGCGTGGCAAGCTGCGGCTCTGATGACAGTAGAGCGCACCTTCATTTCTCTTCATTCTCAGCTTCCTTCCAGTGTAGGAAATGCAAATGGCAGTCACCAGTGCATCTGCCACCTTTGGTGAGACACTTTGTGGTAGAGTCTCCACTGGGCACAACAATCCCAAATGTGCACTTACCATGCCATGTTAGCACAGAAAAGACAGTCACTGAACACAAGATACCTGTCAAGGTGTTTTCCTGGGTAGGGCCGGAAATCACCCACAAATACACGCGGCACAGGCAGGAGGTCGTCAGCTCCTGATAAAGGAGCATCCTCTGAAAGGTCGAGGGTCCCCTGGTGGAGGGTCTTGCCAAAGTCAAAACACAGAGGCTCCCACCCCCGTTGCTTTTCCTGTATGCCTCCACATCCATCATCCACTCTGATGATGGGGTCTGTATTGCAACATACTTCCTCTCTCCCAGGCAGTTGAGGAAGTTCCATAGCTTATGGAAGTCTCTTGTGATTCTCCTCCAGTGGTGTTGTTCAGGGAAGAGCATGTACTCCTGACATCATGGTACCCTGACAGACAATATAACACCGATATTTCACTATTCTTTCCATTGTACAGTAAATCCACTCTGTAGCTAAAAGCTTTCAACCTGAATTAATCTCCTTTTGACAGATACCTGAAATAAATACAGAAAAAGTTGCAGTGGGTCAATAATCCAATAATAATAACATACATTACTCTGAAATGAACCTTGGTAATGAGTACATTTACTTTTGGTCCTTTAATTAGCCAATATTTTGATGTCAGTAGCCTAGTTTTGTGCTTTTACTCATGTAGAATTTTTGAATCCAAGACTTTCACTTGAAACAGAGTATTTCTGTGATACTGCTACTTTAACTTAAGTACACAATCTTAATACTTCTTCCACCTCTGCACATACGCTGCCTCAGACAAATGGAAAGACGTCCCTCCGAGCTGACGGCCTCTGGCTAGTTGTATCTCTGAGCCCACAGAGACTGGCAGGTTGATCCTCTCATATTCCCTTCATCCAGAGCAAGGGTGAGGGCAAGTACTCTACCTAGTGCTGACATATTTACTTCCATATCATAACCAGAGCGTCTCTCTTGAAAAATGCAGTGTATTCAGGACATTCAGCTGGGAAAAAAACGTTTTGGAGGACATGGCCTCTAACTCTTGCATGTTGTTTTATTTATTTATTTATTTTTGCAGTTCACTTTGATCTCTCTTTCTCCATATCAGAGCAATTCAAGAAAAAAATGGTTTGTTGCATATGTTGCATGATGTAAGATTTAAGGTAAGGGCATAGATTTATCGATGGATTCCAAGTTTTGACTTGACCTCTTCCTTCTCACTTTCACCTTTACCTTAAGTCCTCCACACAGAGTTAGGTTTAACATGCACCATGTATGAGGCTGAGTGCATCTCCATACAACCAGTTTAAACCACATCAGTTTCAAATATGCACCTCTTGGTTAATAGCTTTCACAGTCCCTTTTTTAATTTCTTTACAAAGACTTAAGCATCAGATGTAGTTTGTTGATGAGTGACTTTATTCTTTCGCTTAAAAGCCTCAACAAGGGTCATCTGCAAAACGTCTACTTTTTCTGTGTATTTTTGATTTGGTCGTCACATTGTTAACATCGTGAAACTGTTGCGTTTACTCAGGTTTAGGCAGAGAAATTACTTGGTTAGGTTTAGGAAAAGATCATGGGTTAAAGTAAGTATGTTTCTCTTGCGTACATGATGTCATTAATTATATTATGTAACTTAAAATCTGTCTTTTGACACAAACAGCAGTCACCTTAGTGAAAATCCTGTGTTTGTTTGACCCATCCACCCACCACACCTTTATACTACATCACCTAACTTCCCCCTGTGCTCCCATGATAATTTCTACAGCCACTAGAGGTCTAACAATAAATATAAATATGCGTCGTAACAACCTGCTTAGAAAGTCGACGTATATGGTAACTTTTCTGGTGACAATGGGCTTGCGTTTCTAGTTTGGTGAGACCAGAGGAATATACTACACTTGCCATGTTGATCACAGTATGTCATCCAGTGCAATCGTATTGCATTTTTGCATGTCCGACTATAGTTATAGGTGGAAGGTCTGTGGCAGACATAACTACTAAGCTACAGTATATCTGAGCAGCTGTTGCTACACAGGCAATTTTTAAAAGTAGGGTACATTTGTCTTAAGTTTTAATCTCTGTCGTGCTTAATAAAAGAAACATAGTGACCGACTACTTGTATGCACTCTTCTTTCCGTTTGGCAAGGAGTTTTGGTTAAGCACCACTGTCATTAAAAGTTTTGAAAAGAGTAATGTCACTGGATAATAGGATAATGATTAATCACCTAATCCTCTGATTTATATTCCACTTCATGCAACCTTTGTGCTTACAGTGCATGCATATGAATGAATGCAACAAGTGCTTGGATCCATGCGACAGCAAGATATGGAAATTCCAACAACTTTAGAGGAAGAAAACGGCCTTCTCCTGTGCTGTCAAAAAATCCTGACTATCCTCTCCTAAGCACTATACAGTATATATAGTCCCTGCTAAACTACAGTGGCAAGTTCCTATGTGTGTTTTCTTTGTTACCTTGAGGGAGGGGTACTGCTTTCTGGTCTGTGAGGCAATGATAAATCACTAGTCAGGTGAAGATGAAAGCCTGTGGGCCAAACTGCTTCAAAGTGTGGCCTTCATGAGTCGCCAGCTTATCTTGAAAGGACTGGAACAGTCCTCGCAAACCAGACGGAGTTATTCTGATTGAATTTCAGCTGTGCTTCAACCCGAGGAGTTTTGTGTCGTGTTTCTGTCCCAAATGACAAAAATCCCTTTCTTATATCTCATAATGTCATCCTAAAATGCTTTCTGACTGCTTAATAAGACAATGATCTCAGTGATACAGACAGATGCACAACTGGGTGGACGTCTGATCAACTATCTTTTGATTCTTGTCTCAATCACTTAAGTTCCTCTGTAAACATCACAAATGTATTCATTAATATATTAAGTGACCATTTACTAAATCCCTCCAAACAGCAATCTAATTGTATCTTTGTTTTATTTAAATTTTTTGCGTCATCACACAGCACTGAGCATTTTTATTGTGAATGTAGCCATCAAGTGAATATTGAAGTCCCTTGCTGGATTTTGGTTTTAATACTATTCAGATAGAGATATAAAAACGTCAGCCAGAGGACAGCAAGGGAGTTTGAGCTGCTAAAACTGGCCAGCATCAGTGGTCATTTCCGCTGGCATAAGCTACAGTCACCAATTAAAAACAAGGAGCCTGCTTTTGTCTGCTTATGTCCGCAATTAAGGACCATCATTTCAAAAATTACCCAACCCTGTTATCAGACAGGAACGTCTATATTTGATGCTTCTGCAGAACCCCAGGATATGTTTAATGATAGCTATTTCTATGTGCAGATGCAATGTTTTTAAAGATTTAGCTGTCTGCCATATGTGGATGGCTACTATGGAATGGTTAAAGTGAGGGTAAGATTGTTTTAACATCAAATAAAGTATGGTTATGGTATGGTTAAATATAAGCACAAAACGCGCTATGGGACGGGGAGCAACGTCCTTTATGTTTGACCTTCTCACTCCCTGCCTCTTTATGCTATCTGTAATTTATTAACATTTCTATTTGACTGACAAATCTGAGAATCTGTTTTCTCTGTACTCATTTTTTGCAGCAAGATTAGACATAAATAACAGTGATGCCCCCAGAAATACAATTTGTAGATGTGGATCCATTTTATTTTCAAAACAAAGGTATGGTAGAGTATATTGGATGTTGTATTCGCTTGGTGCACAGCAGGAAACCAATACTAATGGAGACAATGGGCCTCACAGCAGAACATTTTTCGTGTTCTTATCCTAAAAATGTGTCCATGTCAAGATTCAACACCCTCTCTTGAACACACAAATGTGTCGTAAATTGCTTGTTTCTGCCTGATGACTGTTACCTGCTCATGAGGAGTTGTGTGAATGTGAGATTTGATCGTTCACAAATTTAGTGCTCCATAAATTGCAGTGCAAGGTTACCTGTGCTGCTCCATTTGTGGGTAAGTTTCATTCACAAAAAATGTAATAAAAAATGCCAGAAATCACCAGTCAAAATGATAAATAGTTCAGTGGTGTCAATAGGCTTAGTATCAGGGGACCCAAAATTATTGGACCTGTATTAATAATACAGGTGTCAATGACCTGTCATCAGGGCAGCACTGTACTGTTACAGAAATAAAGAGAGAGTGTTCTCTCTCGTTAGACATTGAAAATAAGTCTTTAGAGCAAAGCAGGTTATGACCAGTATCAGAGGTGGACAGGAGGACAAGAAAAGCATAGACATATTTTAGACGAGAGAATATGAATATTAAGTTTTAATATCCGACACAATAGAGGATGATCTTGGACAGAGATCTATAAAAGGAACCTGAGGCGGCACATGCCCAAGTGTGTTTTGTGGTCAGAGTGAGAGATCAAGTAATTGATAAAAAGGTATGCTGTATCTTACATATTGTATTTGTATTGGCAAAAATGCTGTTTAATACATACTAAATCAAAAATCTGTATCAATTTGAACAGATTTTATTACTCAGAGGTTGACATTATGTATTTGTCATCAACAGCAAAATCTTGATCTTCTGCATTGAAGAACAGACTAAATTGCGACAGCACTCATCAACTTCTATTGTCGGACATGTGCTGCTCATCTTGTTCATTGTTCACAGTACACTATTATTCTCCTTTGATTCATTCAAATAAATAATAGAAGTCTGATTGCTGTGATGACAGCCTACTGGCAATGCTTTTCAGTGTATTCACTTTTCAGAGGAAAATGCAACAGGCTATAGAAGAGTTTTTATATGCTGTCTACAGCAGTGGAGCGTATGCTGTCATACTACATACAATAAATTGCCGATGAAAATACTATTTATTGCTGTACAGTAGGGCTGGGCGGTGTACTGGTTCACACCGAATACTGGTGTATATATTTGTTATGATATGAATTTTTAATATACCGCCACACCAGTGTATGTGATTACACAACGTTCGGAATGCTGCACTGCGCGACACTGTTTCAGACGGGACCACACTGGTGTTACCTTATGGTGAAGATGGATGGGATAGACATTGAAAGTTCCGAAATCAAAGCTGCATAACTAGTAGAACGTGATGACGCAGAGGAACTTGTGCCAAAAAGAGGAGCCGTGTCTGTTGTTTGGGTTTCCAAAAAAAAAAAAAAAAAAAAAAAAAGCAAGTGTTGTTGGAAAGTTGTCTCCGGTGGCGGCAACACGAGCAAAGCAATTTGCTCCACCACCTTAGCCGCAAGTATGTCTTGGAATATCAAGAATGTATGAAGTTAAGAATGTCACTTCAAGGCACATTTGCTAGAAGGACTCCCTACGACAGAAAAAGCAAACAATGGATTGAGATTACAAACTCTGTCACTGTCCACCTAGCCAAAGACATGTACCGGCTTAACTGAAAATACTTCAGCCAAGTTTCAGTCCCTGACTTGTACCAATTAACCTGTTCAATAGGAGCACCGCCTGTACAGGGGGCAGCGTGAGATGCGCGCAGTTCAGATGATCAATGCTCACGCTAGGAAGCACCAATCCTAACTTGTAGCATATCAGAATAGCTGGGATTATATGTGCATGTAACGAAAACACGGAAACAGCGTATGTCCACTTTAGAGCGTCTGCTGATTTCACCACTTCACGCAAACCACACAAGCCTGGTATCATATGAAAGCAGAGAGTCTGCTGATCACGAAGATGTCTGCCTCCTCACTGTGTGACGGAAACTCAGCAAGCTAGGAGCCAAAGGGTAGCAGAAAAAAACTTCGCTAAATCATAACGTATGTCTTACCTTTGCTGTTTTGTGGTCAAAAATTATATTCCAGCTCGAAAAAATGCTGCTAATGTCTTCTCCTATGACTCTGCGTTAGTTTGAGACCAATCATGAATGTCCTGGTTGTTTACATAAAGAGGAGGGGGTTTCTAGAGTGGAGGGAGCGCTCTTCATACGATAACCTATCTCTGGGGTTACTTCCTTTTGGATCGTCATTGGTGTTACTATGGTGGATTTGGGCGCTGCCCCTCAAATCTCTTGACTCTGACTGGTTGATAGAGGTGTCGATCATCAAAATAGACCAATGGGTTGCTGAGCTATTGACCGGTGAAACTGCGCAGTTAGTTTCGATCGATCTGATCCGTCTCTTTTACACATGAATAGGCAGAGCGCTCCCAGAGGACTCTGTTGACCAGCCCGAGGTGTTATTTTACTGTTTTATTTGCATTTCGTCCTTTTATGAGAGATAAGAACAATAGCAAGCAGAAAAAAAAAGGTGAAAAAGTGTTTTCAACAGAGGAGTTTCTCCGTATGCTTGGACGAGATAATGGTACTCTGCCCGGATGCGCCCCAATGAGCACCTGGACATACCTGTGTTAAATCATCTGTCTTCCAGATGAAAGAAAAAAAATACTGTCATATACCGTGAAACTGTTATAATTTTGAAAAATACCGTGATATACATTTTTGGTCATACCGCCCAGCACTACTGTACAGGGTGGTTGTGGTGTTTAGGAGCCTCTCCTTTTTTATGCATGTACAGTGCTTACACTGTCAAATGTGATAGTTAATAAAATGAATTAATAGTGTTCTCAGACAATAGTGATTTACCTTTGAGCCTACTTTGTGTTTAGTGTTGTTATTGTTAGTGGTGTTATGTTTCAATTTTTGATATTACGTCATGTTAAGAAACTTTAATTAATGCAACAATGCTGCATGATTGTAGACAACATGAACATCAACAGTAAACGCAAGGTTTTGGCCTAAATCCAACCAAATGAAGTGCATCCAGTACTTCTTGATGCACATAGCATTTTGCACAAACTAACTCCCATTTGCAAATTTGTTTGTTTCATGATTTACTGAGAAAATAGAATGCAAATGTGATGTAGCCAACTTGTAAATCCTAAATGCTTGACTTTTTATCCTGGCACACATCAAAGCAGCACCATTCTGGCTAAAAACCATAAAATGTTTGATGGTATAAATGCAGCACCTGGATCAGCACCAGAATCCAATCATCTGATGCTTGTGCTGTTGAACTCAAAGAGCTGCCTGCCTGGTTGAAGCCTTGGGTTTGGGTTCTGGTAATGGAGCTTTAGTTAAAGGATCTTATAGGCAGGTCAAGGCCACTGAATTTTTTTAATAAGATGTGTTAAATTCACTCCAGTGTCGTGGCCTTCACGGTAAAGAACTCGTCAGTGTCAGTATAATATGAAATGAGATGCCATTCAGTCGTGGGTTTTTACACAGCTTTTAGATCTTAGTAAATCTCACTCGTCTGGTAATTTTCCCAGTTTTTCTGCTTATGGAGGCAAGGTTGAGTTAAGGGTGTAACAAAATTGCTAATTACAACATTCATCACCAAATACTCCCAGAATGCTCTGAACAAAGAGATGATATCTCAGTGTGGAAGACATTCCAAGGGTGTATTTTTCTTTTAATTAAGACATTTAAAACAGACCTCCTCTAAAAGGGTTCAATGCTCTGTCTTCTCTTCTTTGTCACTGAATTGCCTGGCAGACCATGAATGACCCAGCTAATTTTCTTTTCGGGAGTAAATGAGCTTTTAATGAACAGATTGGACATTTTCATCATTGAGCTTATACCTCCTTCATTTGTCACTTTTTTCCCCATCTCTGAATCAGAATTACCATGATGTGTCTTTTGCTGGAGTGATCTGATGTTTCCCAAGAGTGTTTATTTTATGTCTTCAGCAAACAAATTAACAAATTGTTTATTTTTAATGGATGCAACCTTTTGGCCAAACCCCTAGTGTAATTTGTATGTGTACTCCTATACTTTCGATTAGCTTGTGTGTTTTTGTCTTTGACTTAATTCTGTCTGGAAGATCCCGCAATGCAACACAATGTCTGCAGCCTAGGAATTTACCACACAGTTGAATCAACACTTCTCTGACACATTTCCAAAAAAGAAAAAAGATTATGAATCTCAGAAGTCATATTTATTGCATGGCTATTGCATAGGATTGCATTTACAAATGTTGCCTTTTTGTGTCTGCCAACTGTAAGTTGATGCGAGATCCTCCAAATCAATATGTCTGTGGCTGTCTGTGTGTGAGCCTTCACTCCTTTTGAGGGGGAGAAAGAAGCAAACAACAAGCAAACACAGGTATCAATGTGTCTTTTAAACAGCGGTCTATTGGATTTGAGCATCATTTCTGGCATCTATTTTGACAGTAGTTTGGCTGGAAGGTTTTCATGCAGTGCATTTGTTCATTGAGATAACTACACTGTTTACAGCGTCTCTTTCTGCAATTAAAAAGTGTATTATTCATACCAAGTAGTTAACTCAAGTATCACACCAATATTATTATGTAAGTGTAATATCTACTCTGAAGAAATACACATAATGACGTGTTAAGAGCATTATTTTGCAATAATAATTACACACTGCTTTTTGAAATTATATCATGTTGTAGAAACGACTGTAACAGAAGTCTTACGGGATGTTAAAAGAAGCTGATTTTGGCTCTTAAAATGGGTCATGAAGATTCAAAGAGACTGACTCACACATTACTCATGGTGACTAAATATCAAAAACACGACAGAAGATAAACAATGATCTGAAGTGTGCAGACGTGTGCTTTTGTGCGGTGCTGACGGTATAAGCCACTTGTGTTTTGGGCCACCCCTGTGGGCTTGCTTGCGCTATGAGAACTTTTTTTTCCCAAACAAGCTCAAAAGACAAAACCTTAGAATAAAATCTGTATTTGCATTCTCGTCCCTTTTGGCATACAGAGGAATGTGAGGGTGAGAGGTGAAAGAAAATGAGGGAGAATTCATAATTAAAGAACAAAGGTGATCCTTTGGTGCCACCTCTCATTATTAAGAAAGTTGGCGTAAATTGCACTGCTTTTCAATATGAAGTGAACAATCCCAGCCAAAACTAATGTGATCAAATGAACATTATGAATCAATGGCATGTTGCTGTCTCAACGTCAGGGTACATTTTCTTTCTCTTTATATCTGGCTGTTGAAAAAGATAGCATTGCAACCCCTGCACTCCATGTGTTCATTAACAGTCTGATTTGAGTTTTGATTCATTTTCAAACACTTAACTGGTTGTCAGTGGTGGACAATGGTGCTTTGAGGGTACAAATCTCAGCTGGCATTTGATTCCTTTTATGGATTTTTGGCAGGATTGGGTCTATTTTAGAATGCTTCCTTAAGAGGAATTCACAATTTCATAATGTAAATGAATTATGTTTGTGAATTGATTTGTGGCATCTCTGACAAGCCTCTCATTAAAATGTATTGTTCATAGGTAGTGTGATATTCTTGCACTTTCTCTAAACCACTTTCATTAATAGAAGAGTGCCCCCTCTTTCTCCATCTGGCCTTTCAACAATTGTTGAATCATCCTGTAAATCTCTGTAGCATCTATCTCTGCCTGTGAAGGTGCCGCCAAAAAGCTATGAAGTCATCATGGACTCAGATCCCTTGAAAGGTTTCCAGCGCTTTGTTGAAGTCATCCCTCAAAGAGTTCAGGATGTTCTGAAAGAAAATGTATTTGTGTGTGTGTGCTGGCTGAGGCATTGAGGGGGCACCGTACTCACTGTGCCTAATAAATCCTCATTTTCGAGGGAACAGTGGTTATAATCCAATAATCCAATCCAATATTTTTAGTTTACTTTTCTGGTCACATTAACATAACCAGTTTCTTCATAAACATGCATATGAGACTCAAGATTGATTAAAATGCAAACCCAGAATTGACGTCCCGCTCCTTTTTCCTCTCTGTTGATTGGGTTCTGCTGCAAATCAGGTGCTGGGGGTTAAGTCCACTACATACTGTGTCAGTGTCTCTTAATTATCTTAACACAGCATTAAGGCAGTATGTTTTTGTGCACTGCCTGTTCGCTCCATATAATCAGACATGTAGTCACACATTCCACAGAAAATGAGAAGAAATCTCATCAAACCTGTTCCAGTAAAATAGCCATGAAAAACAGGAAGCGAAGCCTTGGCTCACACAGACTTAGCACTCACGCTAAGACAAATTTTTGATCTTTATAGCTCTAACTAGCGAGACACATTTACATTTCCAGACATCATTGACTGTAATCAAGGTTAAATGATTAGCTAAAGATCAAATATTAAAGAAAAGTGGCAGCTGTTCAGGATGAATTTGAAAGCGGGAGTGCATTTAATCCTCCCATAGCTGTACTAAAAACATTGAAATGAAACTGCTTAGGGATGCTTTGAGATGCAAAATGTGGTAAATCTAATTATTGTACTGTTGTACTTAGTGGCCGTCTGGGATGATTTTTGTTTGAACATTAGTGTTAATCCTTTAGTTTGCCTCAAATATCCCACTAAATATAAACATGCATGAATTCATGAAACAAACAAGTATAAGACTGGTAGAAGCAAGGCTGTGAGTGAAACAGAATTTGTTCCTTCAGTGAACAAATACTGTAATTGAACAGCACTGGTGGTTGAAATACATTGAACTGGAACTGGGGTCAAAGAAAATACTATTTCCTTTCTTATTGCTTGCTTGTCTGAGGATTAAAACTACTGGAACACTTTTATTGTTAAGCACTGCTAACTCCCATTTTGTAAACTATCAAGATTTGGAAAAATGTCAGCTGTAACTAAGGTTTGAATTTTGCTTCAGAAGAATGATTGGAATCATATTAACAATAACAGTTTAAAGTAACGTTTGTACATTTTGTAGAATAAGAGTGCTTGCCAATGCAAACATGTATATAACATTGCAGGTTTTAAAATATTAATGTCTTTGCTGTGTGTTTCATGAGTAAAGAAATGCATTTGGCTCATCTGATTGGCCTAAATGATACACACTGTGTTTCAGTGAGAGAAACTGAAAGATGCAACAAAAATTCCACAGGACTTGTATTTGAGTTAAAATCGAGTGAGGCTTAAGGTCTGCAATGAGATGAAATGTCGCGCAGTTACTTACTTATTCATTAATTTGCTCATTCATTCATATTCATTAACTCCTTTTTGTTTACATGGGCCAGTCTTGCCAAAAAGCCACTCTTTCAACACATAAAGTGGAACAAATTAACAGTGCTGTGCAGCCCCGGCGTAGCACGTTTTAAAGTTAATCCCCCGAAGCCAGTTATTTGATTCCGGCTGAACTCTGAAAGATGTTCACACATTCTTTTCCTCATCATACAACGGCCAACCCCAAAAAGAACATATACTTCCACTTGAACTGTATGCAGCTAGTAAGCAGACAGCTTTTTTTGGGTGGTGGTGGTAGTGGAAAAAAACCTAATTTACCCCAAAAGACCTTTCAGTTTAATGTATTTACCCAGTGTCTATAAAGTAAAACCATTTGAATATATTTTAAGTGGTTTACTTCCAAGTGTTGATATTATTTATTGTAAACAGGGCATTTTGGGGTGTCAGTTTGCATAAGCAGCTTCTCTGCTAATGAGCTACATCCACTAGTCTTCCACTAGTTAGACGATGCTGAAAGAGGGTTACGTTAGAGCTGATTGGTCAGCTTCAAACAAGTCTCTACACAGAGATGAGATCAAAATCAGAGAAGCTTGTTGATAAGAGTGTTTTTTTTGTTATACTATAGTCAGTGACTTGAGAATAGCATGACTAATGTGAGGAAACTGGTGCTTTCTCACAAGAAGTTTTATTGGAAAACAAATATTGTTATGGCAATAAACATATGTATTAGTGCTTTTTCAGTTAAACCTAACTCCAAATGAGTTCCCAAAATAACAAAGGTTCCTTGCAGATGCAAACCTTTTAAAATATCTGTTTGACATGCTGATTGGTGCAGATACAAGGACTTAAAGGCAAAATGTGCCACATCTTTAACACCTTTGTACCCAAACTAAAACATCTAGCATTATGTTTGATATTCACATCATTCCAAACACAAATTTTCAGTTTTAGCAGTGCAGCGTTTGGCACAATACCTGCTCTTAAGTAGTTTAATACTGAAACTGAATTGGACAGGTGAAGACTGATGAGGTGTATATAGCCTGTGGCAACTGTTTCTGAGTTGTTTGAGTGTGGAACAGCCCTGTCTGTCACCAGCAATGATCCTCAGCATCAGAGAATGGCGACATCAAGATTTTTCCATCTTAATCGCTCCTTCATCTGTCAGCTCCACCCTTAGGGGGAAACCAGTAGTGTCATTTATCAATGCAAAGCCCACCTCCTTGGGTAATTAATATATGAAAAGACCTGTTGTAAATGCTTGTGATATTAAGATGTTTGTTTTTCCTGTTTTCATTTGGGGAAAAACCTATTTGCATTTATACATTCTTGAAGACATTCTCTGTTCTACTTTCTCTGCTCTCTGCACTTTCACAGCATAAAAAGGGACTGCTCAACAATTTACAGATCATTCTTGTTAAAGTTGTTATGTGACCTGTCTTTTTCTATCAATGTAGGATCACATGACTACACATCACTATTCAAATTTCAAAGTAATACTAGGAGTAATTGATAGTGACAAATCCAGTTGTCATCTGACTATTTTCGGACAACTGAAAGACAGAGTAAGCAACTACTAGTGGAACATTTACAATCTAAAGATGCAGATATTTCTCACAAGAGTAGTAGAGACCAAAAACAGAAATAAAAGCAGAGTGAGCATATTAGACTTAGATCCACTTGGACAAAAAACACTACTCCAAATGAATGATAATGTTGCTCGGTGTCTGCTCGGAGTGTGAACTGGCAACTTTTTGCAAGTTTCACCATATCAACTTAAGGGTAATGTGTCGGCGCAGTGTTTAAATTTTGCTTCCACTGCCTCTAAATGGCCTATAAAATCTGTTATTGCAGGCTTAAAGATGGTTGTGCATGACAAAATTATGTAGCATTTTTGCTTTTATGTTTATTGATTTTATAGCTATTATTCTGCAAATTGCAAACACTATAAAACATAATTTTATAGTGATTCTATTATGTTAAAAATAAAAGTTGTGTTCTCGGTCATTCATCTAGAATTACAAATGCTTATAATGTTTGCTTTCAGTGTCTCAGCAGCTGAAACCTTTAGGCCAGTGATAGTTTAATGAAAGGACTCTCATATCAACTAAAATGGATGTGCTTCCTCAAGAAAAGTCTGACTGTGACAATGCTTTTTTAGTGAAGTAGATAGCTAAAAAATGACAAATGGATTCGACTGGATTATGGCTGGAATTTGACAAATAGGCTTTTGGCCCAAAGGTCAGTTAAACTGATCTTAGTCATAATGTGGTCCTGGGATTTCTGCCAGTAGCCATAATAATAGATTCATATTGCAATCCTAGTTGTGTGATCATAAGACACCCACCCTGTCTGTGCTCTGTGGAGGAGTGTTTAGGGTTGGGGGGGAGACGGTCTCAGGTTGACAACCGAAACCATTGCCAGATGTGGTACCATGGAGTAGAGATGCAGCAAAAGTTGCCAGGAGGATGATCACTGGACTGGAGAAACAGGCTGGAGTGCTCAGGGGGACTGCCTGGGCACTGGTAGCTGGCAGGGCAGAACTACTCAGGCAGTGGTAACAGTGGTGGGACAACTCAGGAAGGCAGCCAGGGGACAGGAGAAAATGCTCAGGAGTATGGCCCATATCCTGGAGAGGCGGGCCGAAACACTTAGGATGATGGCTTGGGGAAAACGGACAGGACCACAAAAGTCAATGAATCCAACCACACAGTCTACCCAAATTCAAGGGGCAGGCAGAGAACTGGACTGGGGGGCTGGATGCTGTAAGACTATGTTTAAAGGAGGAAGTACCATACAGGCCTCGGGGTAGGAATAAAGATAAACTGACCCTGGACAAGTTCTGAGGGGAACAGACTTGAGCAAAGGCTTACAAAAGACAGAAGCTTGCTCTGACAGTGCGACAGACACAGAACTCAGGAAGACACATGCACTGAGGGACAGCCTTTGGCTGAGGGACTGAAAAGGCAAGGTCAGACAATCATGATACAGGTTCCAGGTCAGGTAGTAAAATGGGAACTGGCACAGGCGGCAAGAAAGGAACTGACGTAGGCTGAGGGGGAAAGATACAGACTCAGAAGGCAGACAACAGAGTGACTGAGAGATGAGAAAGGATCAGGCTCTAAATATAATGGTTCATTTCTTCTGTATGCCTCAGTATTGCCAAATCAAGGTTTGATGACAAAATATTTTCATCTTTGTAGAGGGAAAATAATCCTTGAATTGTTCATTTGAAAATTATTTAACATATCAGGTCCCATGACCGCAGGACACAGAGCAGGAACCAGCTAAGGTTCGCAAAATTATATTTATGTACACCAACTATACAATACTGGATATAACTGTAACATAATTATAATAATAATAATGATTAAATAAATAAACTCACAACAGTTTTGGTGTTTCAGGAGCTGCCTTGGCATAATGCCCACCAGAAATCCATTTGATTTTATGTCCCAAAATTCTCACAAATGATACAACACTGTATTTTTTGGAAGCATTCAGAAAGAACTCAGTCTGCACAATAATGCTTTATTGTCATGTGCACAACTAAAACACTTTATTTTTTTTTTTTCAAATAGCAAATATAATACTGTGGCAGTAATTCAGTTTAGAGCAGCATCCTTCCTCGCTGAGAAACATTTCCTGGCTTAAACATACTGCTGATTCACACCCACGATAATTACAATGTTGAAACTCAGCTGCAGCGGAGAGAAGAAGCACAGTGTGTCGCTAATGTTTGCAGAAAGGGATATCAGTAACGTCTATCCCTGCTTGATTCTAAGTCGCACAGTCCAAAATTCTGCAGGAGGAAATGAACAGCATCACCTCCTCTAGAATGGACCCAAACCACTCAGATCAATGTTGACATGGCTGAGGAGAAGTTGGTACTATATTGTTGTTTTACCCAGAAGGTAAGGCCTTCTGGGCAGAGGTGACTGACACACTCTTTAGCACAGTGAACATAAATTTTGCTTGTCTTGCTTTATGCCTGGTGGGAGCAAGGGGCGCACCAATACACAGCTGGTCACAGCTTATCACAGACAATAGCTGGTTTGGCCTTTTTGGCTAAATGCGCTGCCTGCAAGTGATTTTGATAAATTTGGAGGTAAAAATTTAGATATTTCTCAATAGATGATTATTTGTATCACTGCTTATCACTGTTCCTGATGATCTTTACATAATGCAACTGACTGACTCACTGACTGACACATCTGTAGGGACATGTGTTGTGCAGTTGTTACTAATCATCTGTAATGTTCCTGCTAGTTTTGAACACTGGAAATTACCAAAAGAAATCCATGCGTGCTTCATAATAAATCAAAATAGAACTTACTCTCTCTGATGAGACACAGATGTTTTCACAGAGCATTCTTATCCATTTCTGGACTTCTTTTGAGGTGCAAGTTTGCCCTTAAAGCCAGACCAGACCTTATCGACTACAGGTCTGGGTACTGTATCACAAGTGTATTTGTAACTCATCTGTCAGAATGAAGGATCTGTCCACCTTCTCTTCTAACCCACAGGGACAACACAATTTCCTTTCTTCTCAATCTCATAGCATCATTGAAATAATCTCTTTTTTTTTTTTTTTTTTTTTTTTTTTAAATTTTGTCAAGACAGTACAGGCGTTCGGTGTTGAAAAGGTCATGGCATAAAAATCACATTTAAATGGCAGTAATAAGGATGAGTGACAGATCATAATTTAAGAAACCAAAATATGCAAAAGAAAACATAATCTGTGTTTCAGCTGTCATTAAAAATAATGAACTACGTCTTGACAGAAGCTCAATCCAATGAGCACAAAACAAATATACTCACAATAAAGACACTAAAAAATCTCAACAATACATTTTAATGCCTTCGGACCACAAAGTAGACCCAAATGTAAAACCAAGAATTAATAAAGTGCAGCCAATAGCGCCAAACACAAATAGTGGCAACTGATAGTCTGTCATCTGTGAAGACTGACAGTGCAGATGGCGCAGCCAGACGAACAAATCAGAAAGTAACCTCCCTAACCAAATTATCCATACCATGGTGCTCATAAACTGCAACCTCATTGGCAACATCCAAAACTCATAAATGCACAGCCAACTATCAGTTCTCATCTGACTCTGACGAATTGCATTAACATGATTAAACAGGTGTGTATGTTAACAACTTCAGATTAAAGCTGGAAGTTGGCACTTTAACCTGATAGTATAGTCATTGTGCCATTCAAATCAATGTCCTAGAGTACAGAGCCAAAACTAAACTGTCCTTATACTTATGAACTGCTTTGTTGTTCTGCTATCAGATGTTCTGCATCATCAACTCACTCTATTCACTCACAATATGTCTCACAGCATTACGACGCCTGAAAATAACAGGTTTCCAGTCAGAATTTCCAATTATGTTGATGCATTCTCTCTGTGTGAACGAGCCTTGCAATTTGGCAGGTTGGCCCGGTTATATGAGTGAACACTGCTCTGATTGGCACTCCTAATAGCGCCTTTAGTCATGAGTTTGGCTGCTGTATACACCCCCATTTGTGACAGATTATGTTGATAAACTGATTAATGTGCCATCCCCTCCACAGGGTGTTGAATTATGTGGCTCACCCCCGTGACCTCTGCTCCATATGAGACTTAGCCAGACCCTGATCTGACCCTGAATCTCTTTTTCTGGCATGCTTCATAGACGAAACATCCACAACTCTCCCAGTACATCCACTGGACTTTAAATGAACCCCCTACTACAGCTGTTCCTCTCCTGAAACAGAAGTGACTGTAATCAATATCTTCAACGCTTTGCTTAATCCTACCTCTGAGATATTATGAGAAACAGACAAACAAAACCACTTGTATACAAGTAAAAAGCAGTGCCAGAACAGTATTACTCATTAAAACAATCTGGTGTAACATCTGATAACACAAATTTTGTTTAACATAATACCTAGCCAGCAGAGTGATGTTTCATATTGTTTTTGGAGCAGGGATGAGATTTTGGTACCTTGGTAATCTGACATACAAATGGGCAGTTAAAGGCAAACTACACACAGATCTCCAATATTTTTCCCCCCAATTCTGAATAATTTCTATGAAGACATTAGTATAAACTGTCCTATAATTTCCATACATACTGACTAATCCCAAGACACAAGTGATTTCTTTTTTCATACAATTAACACCATCCTTCAACACAAACATTAATATCACAGTCTGTGAGGAAACTTCAATACGTTGCTCGCTTGTGTTTCAGTAATTTCCAATTAGTCTGCAGACCAGTTTAATTGTGCAAAATGGCCATTTAATTAATATAACTTTTGTTAATTATATTGAAGATTGTCACTGATTCAGAGCAATAAAACTGACCAAATTTTTATTGCTGTTTAGTTGAGATGGTAATACTATTGGTGTAATGACATTCATTCAGTGGCCCCTAATGTTTGATTCACGCTATTACCCTCGTCTCATTGAAATTTAGTTCTTAAATTAATATTACATTTTCATGTTAATCATACACCAACATTTTCAAGGCTTCATTAGTTTGTTTTTACTAAATTGGCATAGAGATGAGCACCAGTGACTGGCCACGCTGGTGATTTTTTTTTCATACAGTGGGATTAAACAAGCGATAAACTCTCACAATGCAAAGTCAAACCAGACTCCTTGAGTCCCCTTCAACATGACAAAAACTGGGAAGAAAAATAAATGAAGAGATGCTGATGTGCTAAATGGGTTCAAATGTGTGTCACAGTTAACCATTACAAGGTCACTGATACATTTAAATGCTCCAGAGGAGAGAGAAAGAGAGAAAGGATTGATTGAACAGATTCAATGTCCCGCTCTCCTCATTAGACTCATTTCTCAGATGCCTGGGGTTAATTACCACACACACACCTCACGCTGTTGTTCCACTTACATCATAATTACTGTGGCGAAGATCGAGAACAATCTAAAGCTCATGATATGAGGCCTTCCGCCACCAACCAGCCATGCGTGCACGCACACGTGCATATGCACACATATGCAGATGATCACACACACACACACACGCGCTCACATCACAACAGCATCCCCATCAATATTTTCTGCCTGAACCTCCCGGTATGATCCCAAATCCCCCCCCCCCTCCCCAGGAGCCAGCTGTTTTTGGGATTGATTTCATTTATTTAATGATGGCTGTGCTAATGACCCTTCGCACATGGCTGATGGTGTCATAGACACCACAACATCTCAGGAATGAGGATTGGATGGGGGCCTGGAGAGTGAGGGGTGGGTGATATTGAGAGGGCAGAATGAAATAGGGGGAGCACAACAGAAGGACGACAGAAGCTGGAGACATGTATGCAGGCGGTCTTTGTCTTTCTCAGACAAACAAGGACACTGGATGCAGAATAGAAATTAATAACCACACCATGGACTAATTTTTACACTGTGGCGAAGATGAAAGAGACTTGTCCACCTCTCATCAGAGACTGCTGGCTGGTTAGCATGACTCTTGTGGATTTTTGTTTTCTGAAACACTAATGTGGCAGCATTAGAGCAAGCCCTGGGTATCCAAATAGAAATTTTTGCAATTACCACTTGTCTTGGGGAGAAAAAGACATCTAATTTTTAAAAGATGTCACCATGAAGAATCTAAAGAAAAGAATGTGTACAACGCAGCTATTATGAGCTCGTTTTAAGGCTGAGTCTCTTGATCATTCTCATACAATAAATGCTACACTCATTCTGGTTACACTTTGTCAGACCAAGGATGTTGGTGATTATTCAATGATCATTTATTCACTGTTAAGAATTTGATTATCAAAAGTTTTTATTTATTTTATTTTTGCATCTGTGGGACATCTGTTCCATCAATGTGGTTGTTTTCAGGAAAATACAAAAAAAAGGAGCAAAATTCCTTTGCAGGTTGCTGCCATAGGTGATATTTTGGCACATCACAGTGGGAAAAATGCAGGTGTAAATAAGTGATAGCTGAATTTCATTTAGCTGCTTCGGTTTCAGGGTTCCATTATTGCGCATGCTGGTTCACTGTCACACTACCTTGGCGTACTGGTACACTTGTGGAGCCATTGTCAATGTCATTAGTAACACTGTGAAGAACACCTATTATAGGCAGTACCACATGCTATTCAGGGCACTAGCTATAATGTTAGCCTGTTGCCTAGTATATATGTGTTGCAACTGAATGCAGTAATACTTCACTAAACAGTAGCTTGTGCTTTTAGTGCTGACTGTATGATAAGCAACTCCAATCACAACCTGTGACACAGGCACAGCTTGAGCGTTTTCAATATTAAACATAAAAAAAGTAAAAATGTGTTTAAGTTAACCTCAGCTGAATTAAGTGCCTGTCACCTGAGGCTGTTGGATGGCTGCTGCTTCTATTACTATTCCTCCACTGCAATATTATATTTCAAAACTGATCTGCCGAACCAACAAAAGAGACTGCAAATCAAACTCAGCCTATGTGAGTGTTTCTACTGAGCTAAGTTCACATTAGTTCACGTCACAAAGTTCACATGTCCTCTGTTTTTAAAGAGCTGCAAAGGCTGCAGATCTTCTACAAATGTGGTCGAGTACAAGTTTGTCAACTTGTCAGTGGTGGAGTTTAGCTAAGTACATTTACTCAAGTACTGTACTTAAATACAAATTCAAGGTACCTGTACTTTACTTGATTTACATTTATATTTCTAAGCCATTACATCTCGGAGGCAAATATTGCATTCGTTACTTCATTATACTCATCTGACAGCTTTAGTTACTAATTGCTTTTCAGATTACATGGTTCTCACAGGACAGTGATACTACAAACTTATGATGATCTTATAGAATAGGGGTCATCACCTACATTTATCCAAGGGACAGTCTTTCTAAGCAGACATTGTGGGCTTTACACTTTCAAATAAAGTAACTTTGTCAGTCCCAATTAGCCTATTATTGTTCAATATTTACACTTTTTTACAAAATTGATGCCATTTTTATGAGCCTATATCAGTGTAAACCGACTCCTAAAAAACATGGAAAATCAATAAAGATAACTAGATACTTAACTAGAAAATGTTCTCCACCAAGGACGTAGTCAGTGCTTGATACAAAATCCACAGTTCAATGAAAACACCCTCTCTTCAAGATCCCAGGAAGCAAACCGAAATACTCGGTATGGGACTCAATACAATAGTAGGGCAACGAAAATAAACCCAAGTGACGCATTTTGCATTTAATAGACAAACATTAATTCTCCAGCAACTTCCTAGTTACCTTCAGGAGTGTAGCCAGTGTACTGCTGTCAGCTTCAGGGATTGGCCAGCCTGGGAGCTGTGCAGTTTGATGGTGAGGGAAGAGGATGGAGTTGGAGAATAATCTGATTCCAAAGAACACATGAACTGTGAAATATAAATTCTGCAAGGGATTCGCAAGCGAGTTGATGATCACTCTCAAACTGGGCCTCTTCTACTGGTATATAATGAGTGCATTTTCTGAAGTTATTAATATTTTGCGGGGCTGTAGGATGGGAGTTTATGTTCACTGGTAGATAGATTGATGCGTGGTCTTTCCTTTTGTCGAGGACTTCTTGTGATCATCATTCACCTGCAGTAATTTCCCAAGATTGGTCGGATGCTTCAATTCGGGTGTTCTTTCAAATTTGTAGCCGATGTGACTGATGTGGGCTTGTTTTTTCAGACCAGGCTCGCACAATTTGTAGAATATGAGATTTTTTCCTGTCGACATCTGCACTGAGTTGTTCATAAAACTTCAAATATTCAAAGCAGTGTCTGAATTGCCAGTTGCTCTAGTCATGCCAGCATGCTGGGTGCTGTAAAACCCAGTATGTGAGTGTAGTAAACTCCTGCGAGAGATAACAATGCTCACATTCATGTTCATTAGTTGCAAACTGTTCGGTTCAGCTCACCGTTCTCCAGAAACATGAGTATGTCCATGCACAGCACTGTATGTAGGGCTTGTCACAGGCTCTCACAGGCTCTAATGAGCTTCGTCACTCACATCCAGGCTCTCAGCCGAATGTTCATCACATCTCTTGCCCAGGTCCTCATCCTGTTTCTCACTCTGAATCTGGTATAAGCTCCTACACTGTTAATCACACTGACTCGAATGTAGTCAATATGAACCTTAGGACTCCGTATGCTTGCTATTAGATAGACTTCCAGCTACAGTTGTGTTTGCAATATGAACACTCGTGTCTAAATCATCAGAGAAGTCTGCATTCAACAACTTAAAAGAGTACATCCTTTACATCATATAATGATTTGAAGGAATATTTTTCTACAATGGCAAAAAAAAATCAGTAACAGTTGTTGTTCTAGGTATTTAATCAGGAAAGGTGGTTTGTCTTTTTTGACAGATAAAGATGGAAGTATACTTCAAATTTAATGTGCTTCTATATGTTGATACAGAGCCTGGTCTCCTTTCCAGATTATTAAATACAGACGCTTTGCCATGACCCTCAACGTCTCATACAGATGCACAAAGTACCCTTGAGTGTTTGAATGAGACACACAGTACTTTCGATGTACTCCACCATAAACACACTCAGAGCAACTGCTACAGCCGTCGAACACATTTTGTCATTTATAACCTCCATGACAAAGATTCAGTATTTGACGCTCAGGGAATGAGTACAGTTGAGATAGATGTGGTGTGTAACAACAAAGATTAGATCCTTTGCATTAAAGTAGAACTTCCAAAATGTCTTTTTCCTGAGACTTGGGTGAACGGCCTGTACATCAAGGATTTTGAATATCTATATCTTTACTTCTTATTGAGACAATAACACTAACATCACATGTGTGATATTTGTTCATTACATGTCGTGTCATGATGGTTGTTGGACAGTATGCAGTTTTTGGGTGGTTGAAAAAAAAATCCGGCTCCTTGTAAAATTTTTGTCTCTTTGTATTTTTTTTTATTTATAACATGTTCATTAATGGTCATTCATAACACAAAATGCCGGGTGTTACACTGCTACGCTAACCTAGGCTTGTGAGGAATCTTAAGTGTGTGGCTGGCAAGTCTGTAACCTTGTTCCTGAGTGTTGCATTAGATGTGAAGATATAACCAAAACTTCTCTAATTAGTATAGTGCTTCCTGTCTGAAGGGGTTCTATGTAATTACCTCATTGCCAAATTTCTGGGACCAGGTGATCTCTCTTGACCATCCTTGGCCTGCCCATTCCTCAATGTGGATGTTAAGTTTAAAAGTTGCACATACACAGTTCGTGGTGGTGGGTGAAACTCTGTTTTCCCAGTCTGTTTTTTCTTCAAAATGTCTTGCCTTCGGAGTCTTCCTTGTGGCGTGTCCAAAATGTCTGCCAGGCTACTGCAGGCTAATGAAATCAGAACCACCGCCCCCCAGGTGTTCCGTCAGGACCCTGCCTCTCCCCGCCTGCCTAAACAAAGCCTACTTCCATAAGACATTTCTGCTAAATAAACAGCATTAGGCATATTGTGGTGTGCTTTATTCAGGGTACTCAAATATCTAATTGTTGACTTTGGAGCAATGTATTAAAAGCTGCACAAACATGAGCCAGGTCTATGCTAGTGCACAGTACATTTTTTATTCTTGTGCTTGTGGATGAAAAACCAGTGAGGGTTCATGTGCTTGTCTCTGCAGCAGCAATTCCTACAGGTTGGTCTGGACAGCTGGAGGGTCAGTATTAAAAAACAAACAAACATTATTTTCCCTCTTGTTGTAAAATGCTTCATATAACAGACAAAACAGCAGTTTTGTGCACATATCATTTTTCTTTTAAAATTTTAAGTATATTAATATTAGATATTGCACACAGTTTGGAGCCAAGCAACTGTTGTAATAGATTATGAAAATACGTTCAAATCACACAACTGGACAACTCTGAAATGGCTGAATTACTGTAGGTGTTTTACTTGTTAAGTATGACGTCACAGTCAAAGCTGGTTTATTCAGTAATGCTAATAGCACCTGACAGAAACATGGCTATTTTCTGCTGTGTATAGCACATGTCCAGTGAAGCTCAGAGGTTATTCTCAATGTGCATGTGGTGGAGATGGCTTGATGCGTCCTGTTTAAATAACACATGCAATGCATTCAGCCAGATAAAATACTGAGACCAAGGGCTTCAGATTTATTTTCACTCCCTAACTCCATAACATAAACTCTGTGCCCTCATGTGGAAACTACATCTAACGACCTTATACCAGAGTCACAGATACTGTCACTGCGCTCATGTCCTCACTACCTTTTTACAGATAATCCTGCAAATAGAAGCTGCAGTGCATGCAGTCTTTAAATCATTTGCTAGTAGCTGTGCAGCTTGCAAGGCAAATGTGCATCCAGCCATGCTTCAGACTGCACACCAAAAATAAACAGATCTGCTGCATCCCACTACCCCTGGCATGCACAAACACTTTACATAAGTGGCATGGGCTGCTAGTGGCATATGGAAAAAAAAGATATATATGTGTGTGTATACACACACACACACACACACACACACACACACACACTAAAGGTATCCCGCGGTAACTAAAAATAGCAACGGTATCAGTTTCATTACCGTCATTAAAAAAAATGCTGCACATATAGGTATATAGGGGCCTAACATAATTGTAGCATTGTCATAATAAAATTCAAGGTATCTGGTTGAATTTTTACTTGAGAAAAAGGAGAAAGTACATGCTAAAAAAATGAACCTGAGCAGTTTTACAGATGTTTTAACACAGGTGTGTCCAGGCACTCATTTAGGCTCATCTGGGCAGAGTACCGTTATCTCGTCCAAGCATACGGAGAAACACTTTTTCAGCCTTTTTCCTGCTTGCTATTGTTCTTAGCTCTCATAAAAGGATGAAATGCAAATAAAACAGTAAAATAACACTTCAGGCTGCTCAGCAGAGTCCTCTGTGAGCGCTCTGCTCATTCATGAGACAGAGCGCTGAAACTAACTGCGTGGTTACGCCGGTCAATAGCTCAGCGACCCACCCAAATTCACCATGGAAACACCAACGCGATCCAGAAGGAAGTAACCCCAGAGATAGGTTATTGCGTAATAACCAGGACCTTTGTGATTGATCTCAAACTAACACAGAGTCATAGGAGGAGATCTTAGCAGCGTTTTTTTGAGCTGGAATATAACTTTTGACCACAAAACAGCAAAGGTAAGACATACTTTATGATTTAACAAAGTTTTTTTCTACTACTCTTTGGCTGCTAGCTTGCTGAGTTTTCGTCGCACAGTGAGGAGGCAGACATGTTCGTGATCATCAGACTCTCTGCTTTCATATGATACCGGGCTTTTGTGGTTTGTATGAAGTGGTGAAATCAGCAGATGCAGTACCTTTGACGTGCACTATTTTCGTGTCGTCGTTACGTGTGCATATAATTTCTTGGGATATGAATTATGTTTCGTTTGGGTGGTGATGCTTGGTAGAGGCTTTTAGCTGAGTGTCTCCCCGTCAGTCTGGTATACTACGAGTTAGGATTGGTGCTTCTCAGCGTGAGCATTGACCGTCTGAACTGCGTGCGTGTCATGCTGCCCTGCAAAGAGATTTTTAATTAGTCACGGTAATCCTGTATACCCCGGAAAAATGTGGGGAAAGTCGGTAAAGAAAGACGGTATCAATTTGGATACCGTCCAACTCTAATTATCTATCTATCTATCTATCTATCTATCTATCTATCTATCTATCTATCTATCTATCTATATGTATATATTTATATATGTAGTGTGGTGTGTTAGATGTTTTGGATTAGAAATTCACCATCAGCATTCAACACTATTACCACTTACATGAAAACCACCTTTCAGATGATGCATTTACATCAAGCACTAATTTGAACACAGATTTTGATTTATTGTATTTCTTCTAACCACCCATTGTTTCTCTTCTGGCCATTCCTAGGTATTCCCCAAGCCATTCCTCTCCCAACCATGTCTACATCAAATAATGAAAACCATCTGACCACATCAGACCAAAGCCACATCATAAAAACATTAGTACACCAAATAGTAATACATCACTGTAGTTTTTGTTTTTACATGAAAGGATAGCACGGGTTACCCAATATGAGTGCTATTACAAATCACACATAGTAGGCTGGCTGTGATAGCTTTCTTTCTTATTTACACCAACTGAGGTGTGACTACGACCACAAGTCTAATTTCTTAGCCTAATACTGTAAAGGATAAGGTTAATTTCAATAGAGCTTTCCTACTTGTATTTTTAATATCAGAACACCCATTGCACAAAATGCTGAGATTGTTCAAGTAAAAATGAGTTGATTTTTAACAGCGTATGTGTGGTACTCTTAACAGCATTGCTCGTAAAAATCTAGATAAATAATGCAATGCAATGAACTAAAGGAAAAATGGCAATGATTTAGCTTTATTTTACTATCAATCATTGAAAGTGGGTGGCAGGGTATATAGAGGCTAGACCATGGACAGACACAATGCAGTCTTCAACCATCTTTGTGTTTCATATTAAAAACTGTGTCCAGTGAAAATGTAAGCAGCTGTCAGTTGGTGAAATTCCACCTCCACACACCTCTACAAACTCCACAAACTCCACACACTCCACACTGTCCGTCAGAACTGGAGAATGTTGGACTAATGGGCAAGAAAAAATGAACCCTGTTTGTCAGTGCTTTGGATTCATCCCCAAAAATATATTCATCAAAGCGACTATGTTATGATTGGTCTTCCTCTGTCATACTGATTGGTTGCATCTTGGTCATATCAAAGCACTGCAGCTGTGACACTACAGAAAATGCAGACACAATGTCACCAAATCAAAAATGTCAGGTTTGGTCCCAGAATTGACAGGAAGAATAATAAATGACACTGCCACACACAAGCACAACACACTTAAACAAGAGAAAGAAAGAGAGCATCTTGGTCAAAAAGAAGGCCATTGACATTCATCAAATTCATGACTTTCCAGGAAAATGACCACTGAAAGTCTTATTGCACCATTTTAGCAGAATAAAACACAACCTCTTTTGAATCCACTGCTGATTTTTAGATCCTCACAGGTAAAGGTGAATACAGTGAATACACAACACTGTTTAAGACTCATGATGTCACACAGACTTTAACATCATGAACACAGCCCATAAGATTTTCATTCAGTCAGTCAATATGTTGCCTGATCATCATATGTGTTCTATTCAGATCACATTATAATGAAAACTTTTACATTTCCCCCCAGCAATGAAATTTCAGGTTGTCCTCCTCCATTTTAAATTTCAATCAAGGATGACAGTTTCATTAAACTGTCATTTTTCTGTTAAGTACTTTGCCGAACCCTTCCACTTAAGGTTGCTCTCAGAAAGGACATTAATTGAAATGTCCCACTGCTGTGACCTTGGAATAGTAATTTTAAACAGAGGCATTTGTCTCTGCCTGTGTCATGAGTTTAACTTACGTCCTCTGGTTAAAAAAAAAAAAAAAAAAAAAAAGGCTTCTAGAGTCAATCATACATCAAACTGATCACTGTCAGCCAAATGTGATCTGTACAGGGTAAAACAAGACCTTAACAAAGACAATCCTTTGTCAAAATAGAATTTTAAAACAAACTTAATACAATCTAGCACTCTTGTGTAACTTGCAGTTTACAATTCATAAGGCTGACCAAACTTATTGTTTATGCATGGATGTATGGATGATTATGTTTAGCTGTTTAGCTTAAGGTCAACATACATTGGAGTGCTTTTTTCTTGTAATATTTCCAGGCTGTCCTCACAAGAAAAACAGCCATATAGGACCCATAATTGTTTGTTAACCCAGGGGACTGCTGTTTGTGACCCATGTGAGTCATGGGAGTCATTGACGATTAACCTGTTCAGTCGTTTAGGTATGAGGACATGTTGGATATCTGTTATCTACTTTGTGCACATAGAGGTTGCCTTGCAGCTGCTTTAATTACAAATCTTTTTTACTGTTAATCATGTTACTAGAACGGGTGCAGGGATGCATTATTACACCTGTCGGTTGGTTGGTTGGTTTGTCAGCTGGTCTGCTGCATTGGTCCAGACTGAAATATTTCAGCATTTATTGGCTGGATTGCCATAAAACTTTATACATACATGTATCCCCAGACTAATGTGGTTCCCATCATCCTGAGCTGAAGTTTGTTTGGGATTATATTTTTTTAAACATCTGTTTCCTACCGTCAGGCAACTTAACAAGTATGCAATTTGATCGCAGCTCATAGTATGTTGAACAGCAGTCGACAGTTGTGCTTTTTAGGCCATGTTGACGTTAAAAACGAGTGGTGACGGACAACAAAAGGTTGTCATATTCAAGTACAGACACCAAGCATCTGTTACTTGATCTAAATGAGCTGCAACAACATGCAGTCTAACTCTTAAAGTTGCTGTGACAGTGACAAACTGTCAGTACAACACAGCAGACCCTTGACTTGTGTACTGCATCAAACACTAACCAGCCCCTGCATCATACATTGATATGTGAGGTACCATACTGTAACAACATCCAGAGATAAAAACCTGTGATGATTGTTTGCTGCCAGCAGAGATTACAGGTAATGAAAAAGTCCTGAACTTTTGACTCAGATCAGCCAACCAAACCCACTTGGTAATACATGACTGTCAACAGTGTCCACAGTCCAGGTCACACAGTTGACTAAGAGTAAACATCAATGATAAAATGACTAAATCATTATTTTGGGACAAATATACAAGTCCATCTAGTGCAAAAATAATTGACAGTGCATGAGTCTGAGCAATTTATTTCTGTTCCAGATCAAAAGGCATACTAAAATACACATTGCAAACGCTTGCGTCACTTATTATTTATTGGTGAACACAATGGCTGACCAACTCCACACAGATATTTTCTCTTTTTGAAGAATAAAGTTTGTCTTATCTGTAGCTTTCTAGGTTGCTAAAGTTTAGACATTAAGGCTTTTGAACAACAGTGAAATACCAGAAGAAAATTTAGTTTTAGAGTGGAGTGATGCCTGTAGGTCTGGTTTTCCTGTAGTTCTCTCTTGTTTTCTGTTGATCTGGACCTCAGGCTAAATTATTTAGCAGCACTGGCTTTCACCTGTTCTTGACATATTCAAGAATTATTTATCGATCAAAGTAATGTAGCCTCATTGAAAGCAAATATTTGGAAATGGCTTCAAATTAGAATGTATTCTCTGCCATATGTTTTCAATCAATATGTCAGCAGAACTACCAGCAACCTAACACTACTCAACTATTTACCAAATAAATGTTTGGGTTTTGCATTGTTAAGAAGGCTACACAAACCAGTTTTCAAACTTTTTTGCACTTTCCTTGTTTGATGTTTGTGTATACATCCATGTTATATGGTACTTTTTAGCCACATTTGGAGCGTGACCCCAGGGATCGCATTGTTGACTGGTCCATCTGTTGGTCGATCAGTCCAACACTTTGGTCTAGAGGGAAATCTTGAATTGCAGATTGGATTGCAATGTTTGTTTACAATTGAAAGAACTCACAGACCTTCATTTGCATGGATGTTGCTCTGGGAGGTGCTGCTGGCTTAATTGGTTAGTTTTTCTGCGATCAGGGTATGAAAATATTATTAATAAAATGAGTGCAAATGACCAACAGTGTGTGGGATTCTTTATGTCCTTCAAAGTCAAGAGTTTCTGATCGCATGCACCTGTCAGTAAGACCATATGGTACACAAGAACTTAGAGCATAATTCTAACAGATTGGATGAAATGAAATGTAGGACATGGTTTGATGGTTCTCAAAGGATATATCCCAATGACTTTGACAATTCTGGATTTTGTCTTGCACCCCTAGCAGAAAATGACCCCTTGTCCAACACAATATATTGCATTTCCTGTGTATGTATTCAGGGCAAGATACAAACATAAAATTATCACTTTACAAAAAGTGCCATACCTCAAAAACTAACGTATCTCATAAAGCAAATTACTGTGACAGTTAGCTAATACATCCGTAGAGGATGCATCCTTCCCGTTTTGACAACCTAATGACACCTCCTTTGGTGGTAGCCTCAGAGCAAAGAATCACCATCATTTTTGTATGCAACATACTGAGGTAATATTGTATCATAACTTACCCTGTAATTCCTACCTCTTCATTGGATATCCGAAGCCTTTTCCTCAAGAGTGATCAGTAGCTCTTGCATGCTTGTATATTAGAGATTTATTGACTTGACTTGTTCCTGAAGATACTGCTCATTTTAGGGCTTCCCACATATACTCAGATCCACTGTGCTGAGACAGTTCATTACTACTGAGCCTGTTACCTGGAACCTCAGCTCGACTCAAATTATAGTGATACTAGATACGGCTTATCTCAGTGCCTTAAGTTTACTTGAAAGATTCAGGATAGTCTGTGTTCAACTACTCAGAGCTGATCTCTTATTGTCTCTCATATAGTGTTTGTTGATTTGCCAGCAGCTACAAGTAACTAAAATGAAGGCTGACCAGAGCAATACATGTACACAATACCATTACAACTCGCACTATGGTTCAAAATGATGTTTACATCAGGGGATTTGTTTTTTCAATCAAAGACCTATGTGCTGAACATGAGTCATAAATGAAAATCTAGTTGTAACCGAGGCTTTCAGTGCAGCAGGGCATTGGTGTTTTTGAGCATTTTAAGGCACAAGATGGAAAGAGTTTACCACAGTGGGTGGTTACCAATACCCATAGTCCTACTACCAATTAAGTTCCGTACTCTAGAGCTTAAAAACATCCACCACACAGTTACACATTTTAATGGAGATGCAAACAAAAGCACAATAACATAATATGAAGGAGTTGTGAATATTCCTCTTCAACATGCCATATAAAGTAAAGAAATGACAACACAAATAAAACATCCCATTCCCATCCTCCCCTGATATTTTATCTGATGCAACTACCTGTAAGTTTAACAAGGTTCCCATGGGGAACTTTTTCCCAAACATCTTGGGTGTCAGAGACAAGGAATGACAATCAAATCCGTGAGTATCATGTCAATATTGTAAATTTGTGGAGAAAGCCAGAAAACATGGAACAGATGGACTATGTACTTCACATTGTGCATGCTATACACACTGTTCCTTTCTTCAGTTATTTCTGTTAATTCTGTGCTGAGCAGCTTTCTCAAATTTGTTCTCTCAGTGATCATATTTGGAAAAATGATCAATGTATTATTTCTGTATGTACTCAGAAAGAGCCACACAGGCTATGTGGTTCAGTATGGTTTCTTACAAGCAGTCACAACGCCAATGCTATTAAATCTTCCATGTCCAACCATGCCACCTAACTCCATTTCCCTTCACTCTAATTCCAGGCAAAAGCATCTACCACATTATTATAACTAGAATTTGGCCACAGAACAAGGAGCTGAGGCACCAGACTGTTCTTGATTGTTGGGTTGTTCTTTGCATGTCCTGACTTCTAAAAGAAGAACCCTCTCACATTTTGTGGCTGGTCAGTGCATACTTAGAAAGTGCTAGACTTGACAAAATGAGGAATAATAGCTATTGTGAAAATTAAGATAGTTAAAGAGTCCAACACCCTGTCGCAGCATTAAGCTCCACAACAATACAGCCATAGGGCAGTGGGTACCAGCTCAATCAGTCTGGCTTAGTTTTTTGATCAAGTACAACAGTCCAAGTGGCCAAGCATCCCAGTGTACAACAATCTGATAGAAAGGCTTACTGTGTATACAAAATAGATCCTTTTAAGAAATCACAATTTTTTACTGTGTACTGGAAAAGATGTTATCCTCTTGTGATATTGAATGTTTCCACTCATCACTTTTATGCACAGTTGCACACAATACACACAACCTTTCTGAAACTCGTCTCACCATTAGCTCTCTGCAGTACTGTTGTCTGTTGCTTGCCACCTGCCTGTATGCACATCTCAAAATGACAACACTGGGAAACCCCTCTATTGATTCCAACTTGGAGGCTCCTTGATGTGCTGTGTGATATTTTTGTTACTCTGTGGGATGTTGTAAACATGACTGATTGCAAAAGGACAAATACAGCATCCAGGAAAAACAGCTACTTGGTCTTGCAGCTAAAAATGACCGTTCAAAAATGACTACTGTGCACTGGAAATGATGGTTTATATGCTGTTAGCCTTTGTTAACCATCACAGTATTTTGCTTTTAATATCATTTGCCCTTTTAAGTGACATTTTAATTATTCTCAATACACTATTGTTCTGAATTCTGGTGATTAATGTGTAAGTTACCCAAGGTGGTGGGCATGTACAAATCAACAAACAATCTACATGTTGAATCACTGTAGATGGAGAAGCAGAGATATTCCAGTTTCGGTAGCCTATCAATGCCCTGTTGCCCATTACTATGGCACTAATGGGGTATTTTGAGAACAGAAAAATGTCATGAAGGGTCTGTAATTTGTTTCATGTTTTTAGTAATGTACCCATTTACCAGTGAAATATTTAACAGATTGTGTTGAGTATGAAGACATTGTCATTGCAATGTAAGATAATTCAACTTTAACTCTATGTGCCTATTGTCATGTTCTCAGGGGGGATTTTTGGTATTAAGCTGACTTTATGTTCAAGAGCTACAGTAAGTAAGGACATTGTCAAGATATTTCACTTGATATGTGCTAAAAACTCTTGACAGTACTTCTCAACTTTGGCCTTTAGCCATTTAGTCAGTCTGACATTTGTGCTGTTTAACTACGCAGAGTGCCTACATGGAAAGACTGATGTTGAAGAGAAGTGGGGAGGCTGGAAAAGCACTGCATGGTGCAAGGATGTAGGAAGCAGAAGAGAAAGTGGAAGGATTTGTTACTGTAATACTGATGAGAATTAATATATTGATTGATTGAAAGTTTATTTCAAATGCAAGAAAAGAAAGAAAGAAAAAAAACATGTCAACAATTGCCAAAGACAAAACAAGGATCTTAACACATTTGAAAAGGAGTGGGAAGAAGTAAACACTTAATAAAATACATACACATATATAAATATATATATAAATCATAACATATAGAATACTAAAACATGAATGGGTATAAATGTAAAAGTACCTGAGAAGATTTGCCAGTACATGTCTCAAATGTCTTAATATCAAAGGTGAAATAAAAATGACAGCTGTCCTCTGTACAAGAATAAATAATTTAAAATCCTCTTTATAAATTCACAGACAGAATGTAGCACACATGCACAAAGTAGAAGTAAATTACAGCATAGAAAACTTTTGTAATAAATATATTTATTTTGTCTCCTTACATGGGCAACCCATAAAGCAAGGCCAATGTATTTGCATATTACCTTTCAAGTAAAGAGGCGGGTTAAATTGCTTCAGACTAGACACAACATGCATTATTGACATTTAAAAACTACAGTGAAGAGGAAACTCAGTCAATCAAAGTAGAATGAAATGGGAATAAAGAAACATAGCAGTTGCCCAGCACAGGTAGGGAATAATAATTTTATTTGCAATTTGCTTTGGATGTTCCAGAATGTTGTCATTAAACATAATATGAGTTTTACCAGTGTTTTTTGTTTCTGGCTTAGAGTTGTGTACAGGTTGTATTTTTTTGCTTATTTTTATGTATTAAGGACTTCAGATATGTTTTTTGTGTGTTGGTTTGCTCCAACCTTGAAGCCAACACTTCCTAAAGTCTGCAAAAAATGTTGTTTAGGTGTGATTCTGGTGTTTGTGGTCATTCTCATAAGCAAGGAAAGGTGGAATCTTACTGTCTTTCAGTGTATCCTCTGGCTCAAGACACAGCAATGTCCGTTCAGCCTGTCAGTTTAGTGGTACCACTGAGACCACTGACACCGGTACAGCCACTGAAACATGTCCATAATAATCAATTTAATTATTATTAGAGAGAGTTTATTGCAAATATATACTAGTGTATTGCGATGTAGAACCAGTAAGCCTCAAGGTGTTGCATTGGATTGTTGTCATATATCGGCTTTGCTTTCTTCAAATATGTAGTATGCTGGTTTAATGTCATCAGCATTTGCAACCTTCAATCCTTGCCTTGGGTTCCTTTCTAAAAAGCTTTTACAGCTCACTCACAGGTTCACTGTAGAATCCCTCAAAAGAAATGACTCTAAATTCTTGTGATTATATATGTATCCATTTCCCAGCTAAGATTGCTGTCAAATTCTGTCTATTATGCATATATCGTTCACTGTAAAACAATTGCTTAGACACAGCATGCAGTCCATTAACTTGTGTTAAGCTTCCCATTAAACTTGCATAATGATAAGATGGGTAGCATGACAAGCACTGTAATGTAATGGCTTCTCTTCACTGCCAAATATGGAATGACTTTTTGTCATACATCATTATAAAGGCAGAAATGCTGACTATTGGGTAGGTGGGCCACACATCTGCCCAAATCACCATGCATGAGTGAGAATAAGACACAGTCTACACTCAGAATATCTGCATGTTGCATGCATGCATTGTATATAATTCACTCAAACACTTAGCCATTGTCAAGAAACAGGCATTTGTGCATATTCCCTTGCTGGAGAGACAGAAAGAAGAGGGAACAAAAGAAGACATTACTGTTTCAATTAAATTGGAACAAAATTTCACTTCCAGGCATCCAGTCATTTTGAGGATTCCCTTCTGATTTCAAGGAAAGACTGTCCAGAATGAGATGGACAGATGAAAAATGGAGAGCCACTTTAGTTGAGGGTGGAACCTGAGACAAGCCATGTTGTTACTTGAATCAAAAGGGTTTTTGTATATTGTACATTATCTAGAAGAGAGCAGTATGAGGGGAAAATGTGTCAGCCAAGCCATTTACCTAACTGGTGTTAGACCCTATCATGTACAAAGGCTTGCTTAATGGTGTTTTTCTCGCAGATATCAGATAATTAATCAGAAAAATAAATCAATGTGAAGAATTCCTCAGAAACTGGTTGAATTTCGTCTTGCTATTTTTTGTTTTTTGGTTCTTTTTGTTTTGCTATTGAAATTTGTGTGGCTAAACCACAGGGGAGTTTATCAGTAAACACAGTCAAAAAGATTAATCTTCACCAATCTTTCTTTCTTATCACAGAGGCAAGCTTAAATCAACACTTGTGTGCACAGATAGTGATTTAAAGGGTCAACTGAATGGCAGCAACCTGCTGAAGGTCAGTTTTTTTGTTTAGGTTCTTTGTGTTTTCTTTAGACAGAGGTCAACACGACACATTGTTTTCTCAAAGGCATCCATCAAAGCCATCTCCTTTGGCATTGATTACCTCATTAAGAGGCCCTCTGTAGACCACCATCTTTCTTCTCATACCCCTTGTTCCCTGCACACACAGACCACCAACACCACTGCCACACATGCAGCCACTTCAACATGTGTGTAAAATGTAAATTGATTTAAAAATGAGTGTGTGTGTGTGTGTGTGTGTGTGTGTGTGTGTGTGTATATATATATATATATAGCACAGTCCATTTCTTTTGAAATATTATTAACACCAACAACGAAAAAAAAAAAAAGTTTTTGACACATTTTATCCAAAGCGTCTGTTAAGACTAAATACATTGCAAGGGAGTAACATACACTCAGTGGATTTAGACACTTCTGCCTGTTTTTTTCATCCAAGCTAGGACTTATTTTAAATCAATAGTGCCAGCGATGCCTGATTGCATTCTGTAAGAAATGCAATTGAATGGTGACTTCAATACAACTCAAATCAATGCTATTTGTCGATCCAGGAAATTACTTGTGTCGTGAAACCTGAGACCGTAACAAGACAGGAATACCCTGCCAATGACATTTGTTTAAGAGGAAATTGTCTCCACTTTCCCTCCTCCTGACTGAGTGTAAAGGTTCGCTTTTAAGACATTAATATTGCTTTTACATCTAAGAAATATCCTGACTGCAAAGATTTAGACAAAGAAAAGAAGACAGCTTTTGCATACGTTCAGAGAGAAAACATAAGACATATTCATTTGTACTGCTTCAGCAGGGCCAGTAGAATAAAGCCATATTGACTGCGACTTTAGTGTGGTGACTTTGGGTCGGGAAGCATGGGTCGTATTAGGTTTTGGCACAGCCAGATTAGTGTGACATAGTTCAAGGAGAAAGAAATGGGACTGGCGAAGATGAGCCAGAAAAGTAGGCTCAAATGGATCAGGTAGCTGGCAGAAAGACGCGTCACAGAACATTGTCAAGGGGCAGGTATTTTTAGGCCCGGCAGCCACAGTTCACTGGCACTTTTACAAGAAGGATTGTAGGGCGACTGCAAAAGATAGGGAAACAGAGTGGAGGAGGCAAGAGAGAGAGGGGGAGAGAGACAGTGACAGGAGAGAGGGGCAGAGCAATAATAAATTGTCATTGAGGGAACCTTTGGTGTAAGATAACCAGTGGCGGAGACATGAGCACAGCATGGCTCCCTTGGGGTCTTTACACACACTTCTTAATTTCACAATGATGCTAGAACTCTTTTGTTTGATAGTTTAGACTGAGCTCACATATTTCCCTTGGCCACTGGTATCACTGCAATGATTTGACTCTTACTGTGGGAATGCACCACAGAGATATTTGTTTGAACACCTGAAAGCAATTGCATCTGTAATTGATGAATAAGTGTACTGACTGTTTCAGCCTGTGTGCACACTGCTGCACAGCATGACATGTGTCAGTCTCTCCTTAACTGATATTAAATGTCTCTTTACTGTACAGCTTTACAACTTTTCCCAACTTATTCACCTACTTCAATACAACTGAGACACTGGAATAAAATGTTGGCATTGCACGTCTCTGCAAACCACAGACAAGTTAAATTTGTACTTTTCATATGTATTACATCAACGTTTCTACAGTAGGTTTCAAAATGACTCATCAGGAGGAGGAGGGGACAATGGTTGTGTGACAGCTAGGCAAAGCAACTGCAAAGCAGCAGATGACGGATTGAGCTGTCTTCCTTGCATCAAAAGTGGGTATTTTTAACGAGACGTTGAAACATTTTCCGGCTTCGTTTGTGGTAACTAAACCAGGTGTTTCTAATGAGATGTCAGGACATTTTCCAACCTTGTTTGTGGTAACAAACCCGGGTATTTTAAGCCAAAACACGATCTTTTCCTCACCCTAACAAGTGATTTTTGTGCCTGTACCAGACCTTAACCACAGGGTTGTTCCAACACAATACTGACGCATAAAGAGTTTGAATGTCAAACAATGTAAAGTTTAAACATGTGTGCGGTTTGAAGAAATATATAATACCATTATTTATTCTGGTGATTGGCTTGTTCATCTATAAATAAAGCTGATTTAAGCAGTCGGCATAACATCTTAAATCTATTGTCAATTACCTCATGTATTAGAGGTCCAATGGCTCACTAACATTCACAAAGGGTATTCATAAGAAGTACAATACTGCATTACTGTACTATATTACTGTAGAGTTGCTTATGCTACTGTGGTGTCTCGTAACTGACATATCTGTATGCTACCATCCACTGGTGAAGATCCTTAGATTAAAGTATTAATACCACACTGTGAAAATAAACCAGTATAAGTAAAATTCTGGTGTTCAAAACCTTTCATGAGTAAAAGTACGTAATCATGATAGGCACAATGTAGTTAATGTATTAAAAGTAAAAGTAGTCATTGTGCAGTAAAATAGTCCATGTAAGCATTTTACTAATATATATGTTATTTTTGGATTAATATTACTGCTGCATGAATGTTTATGTCGCATTTTACTGCTGTAGATAAGTAACGCTATAAGACCATTATGCAGACAGAGGAAAGTCTACTAGATTAAAGCACAAATGTGTGCCATGTGAAAATTTGTAACATTGGAGACTGAAAAGCCATCGCCACAGACATCACATAACAACCCGAAATAAAAAGTACCGATCTGGAGAACACAGAATTAATGAAAGCAACTCAAAGTATGCTCTGATTTGCATAAGGATTGTGTAATTTTTCTTGCAAACCAGTATTAAAAAACTGGCCAATTGTCCCAAACCCAGAGTCCTCTCCTAAAATAGCTCCCAAGATTGTTACACCACTCACAATCAAAGTAAAAGCAAAAAAATTAATGCTATTGGACGTATTAAAAAAATAAGTTGTTAACCAGCTAACATCTCTTTTCTTTCTTTGTTTTACACAGGTCTGTTTGTCAACTCTTGTCTTAAGTTTATTTCTAAACCACAGTACAGAGGCAATATATAAACACCCTACACTTTTCAAACAATGGATAATTGTGCAAAGTTAAAAAGACTAGATATTCAAATCTAAATAATTCTCATCTGTGCTGCTGGGTAGGCTTGACTGAGCAGCAAATATAAAGCTTGGTCACTTAAGTCAGCCGCAAACTATCAGCTAATTAGAAGCACTCAAGTAACCAGTCATCCAGAGTCTCTCAGGTGTGTCATGACACAAGTATACATAGAAGCTTCTTTCCAATTTGCTAATTACTGCATGTCTCTTCATCTACTGTCCTCCAGCATGTAGCCCGCAAATCAATTGAGGTCTGCTGTCACTGACAATATTCTAGTTTGTAAAATATGAGTGGAAGTGAGGCTCAGAAAAGCAGCAGAATTGTATTTTTGCCCTCTATAACTGCAGAAACCTTTTTTCCAGGAAACCATGGCACAGGTTGTCCAAAGATGGCTCTTTGTTTTGGGTCTTTTTCTTGTCATTCTGCCATCCAAAAAGTCCCTACTCTTGATGTAATTCTTCATGTACATTCTAGGGATTATTGCAGGGGTGTTTGCAGTCCTGAACATCAGACATAGCAAGCCCTTACAATCACTAATAGTAGATCTTGGCATTGAAATTTATTGTTTCTTGTTGGCATTTTAATGACACTTATGAGGCTGAACTGTGAGAGAGAAATGAAATTTAACAAAGGAATCTAATTGTTTGAAAAATAAGTAGAAAAACCTCTACTTCTTTTGTGATATTTGTCTATTTGGTGTTTCCAGTCTCCCCTTTCATCTATGCACAGTTTCTTAATATTTTGAACAAACCTTCCTCTTTGCAATCCATTATCAGTTCAATTTGATTAACCTGTACAGCTCTTTACATCCAATATATACATAGGAATGTGTTGAAGACTTTTGGATTCTCATTTTCTTCCTTTAGTCCATGGGATTTCTTGGATACTGACAGTGTATTATCAAAAATACCCAATTATCACACCTTTTTGTTGGATAAATTAGTGGATTTTAAATTAGATATGGTCATAGAAATATAATATGGTCTTTTGAAGAAAAATGTAAGGGATAGTGTGTGTGTTTGCTTCCATTCCTGATCCATCTATTTTGAGAAAGTGACCTTTGTCACAGCATTGTCAGTCTTGATTGCCAGGGGCACAAAACACCGGGGAGACGCGTGGCAGCTCTGTCTCTCCTGAGGTTGACCGGTGACAAAAGTTTCAATGCACACCAGGAGATATTACCAGCTTGGCAGTTCATCATTTCCATGGACAGTAATAGTGAGGGAGAAATCAATTTCTTCCACCTCTGCCATCCAAATGTGGCAGGAACAGCTATGATAGTTTTAAGGAGGCAGCTGGCAAGCTGCAAGTTAGTGCTTCTGCTCATTAAATTGACCCTCATGCCATATTGAAGTTTCTGCTACAAACTGAGATTATGTGAGATAGACTGATTATTCTTCATGTCCTTCACAGATTCTTCCACCTTCCATCCATTATTATTTTCACTTGCATTACAGGTTAGCAGTTAGGTAACAACCACCAACTTTCAACAACCATAAGCTTGACTGAAAAGCTTTACAGTATTTCCAATGTGTCAGGAGAGTGGAATTGTCATTTTTAGATAACACAGCAGCAATAGTATCAGGCATATAAAAGGAGGCATAGAAGGGAATAAGAAAATACAAAATAGAAAATAAAAAATCAACTATATATGCATACATATATACAGTCGCCCTCAAAATTATTCATACCCTTGCTAATTCTTGTGATTTTTTTAATTTAGTGACGAAATATTACATTTTTTTTAAGTTTGTGTATCAGTTATATGTGAACAACAATTGAACGAATGACAACAATATAAAATTTATGAAAATATTCATTTCAGGGGTATTTTATTGACGGATTCCCAAAAAAATACCATGTTCAAAATTATTCATACCCCTGACAATATTTCAACAAAAATGTACCAAATGTGGTAATCTTTGTTCAGTAGTTACTTTAAGGTGTCACAATGGAATAAAACCCTTTAACATTGTTGACCAAATGTTAAACACTGATTTAAAAACAAAAAAACCCCATCCTTCCAGAAGAGTATAAATAGGGGAAAAGTGCTCAGGTCATTCCCAATTTCTGGTCATCATGGTCAAGAAGAAGGAGCTCAGCGAGGACCTACGTCACCGTCTTGTATGTGCCTACAGTGAAGGAAAGGGTTATAAGGCCATTTCCAAGCAGTATGATGTCCCTGTGTCAACCGTCCAGAGCATCATCAACAGGCACAAGAGGTTCAACACTGTTAAAAACCTCAGTGGGCGTGGCAGAAAGCTTAAGGTGTCCTCTAAACTTGCCAGGAAAATCTGCTGAGAGGTCAACAACAACCCACAGACCACAACCAAGGCCCTAATTGAAATGCTTGACCAGGCAGGGACACAGGTGTCACGGTCCACCATCGAGCGAGTTTTGCACAGAGGAGGTCTCCATGGACGTACACCTTGGAAGACGCCGTTGCTCAGAAAGAAACATCTGGAAGCTCGCCTGGCCTTTTCTAGATGTCATCTGAAGCAAGATCCCAGCTTTTGGTCAACCATCCTGTGGTCTGACGAGACAAAGTTGGAGTTATTTGGCCATATGGATACTCAGTATGTCTGGAGAAAGAAAGGAGAAGCCTACAGACCGAAGAACACTGTGCCCACTGTCAAGTATGGTGGTGGGAACATAATGCTATGGGGATGTTTCTCCTCCAGTGGCACAGGGAATCTCGTCAAGGTCCAAGGAACCATGAAAAAGGAGGATTACATCAGGATCCTTGATGAAAATGTGAAGGAATCTGCTGAGAAACTCCAGCTTGGCCACAACTGGACGTTCCAGCAAGACAATGATCCTAAACACACTGCCAAGGTAGTGAAGGAATGGTTCAAAGACAATGATGTCAACGTCCTAGAATGGCCAAGTCAAAGTCCTGACCTGAACCCCGTTGAAAACTTGTGGCATCACTTGAAGACCAGAGTGATGGCTAGGAAACCGACCAATCTGACCCAGCTTGAGGCTTTCGCCAAGGAAGAGTGGGCCAACATCCCACAGGAGACATGCAGGAAGCTTGTGGACACGTACAAGAATCGTCTAGAAGCAGTCGTAAAGAACAAAGGCTATGCGATTGACTATTAAAGAAAGACAAAGGACGAGGGTATGAATAAATTTAAACATGGCATTTTTGGGAATCCATCAATAAAATACCTCTGAAATAAAGATTTGTTTGAATTTTGTATTGTTGTCACTTATAACTGGTACACAAACTTGAAAAATTGCATTCATTTCATCACTACATTAAAAAAT
>JBBMOE010000001.1:9083178-9118469 GCA_037975065.1 Chaetodon trifasciatus | reverse complement strand
CCTCTGTGGTGTTGTTCCCCTGAAGGTGCTCCTCCAGCTTCCCCCTTTAGCTGTCCTTTCCTCTCCTTATCTTCTTTTTCAGCTCCCTCTGCACTCTCCTCATCTTTGTCCCCAGATCTAAAGACCCTCTTCTAAGTAAAAAGCAAATAATTAGTGTCACCAGTTGTACATCCATAAGTGTGTGTGATCAACCAAGACTAGTGACGGGAGAAACATGAGAAATGCCCAAAAACAAAACACGAAAACAAAGGTCAACGTCAAGACAACGGTCATGGCTGCTGTAAAAAGCTGCCACTCATGAGACACCAGCTTGTCTAGTCTTATTTGCTGAGAATATGCAATTAACTTTTTTCTATAAAGAATATATCCATTTGTTCACACCATTTAATGTGTTTTTTTCCTACTCCTGTAATGCAATACTCTTTGGTGCCCATGTCTTAAATAGTATCAGTATAATACAACTGAGAGAGTGTTCTCTTTTCATTTTATCAGATTTTATTTTACCAACTCAGTCAGTGGGTCCTAATCAAATGCTCTTCAAATAAAGGGGAAAGTTCTCTTTTGTAGGTGGATGTGCCTGTCACTGTCTGTAAGTGTTAACCTAGCAGACCCCGAAAGGGGTAGTCGGAGTATAGAAGATGAATGAATGAATGTGGGATGTTTTAGAACTACATATATGAAATTTAAAGAAAACACCATTCATGGTAGCTAAATGCAGTTTTGCCGAGTTTTTGCCCTCACACTGTAGACATCTGCAAAAACTTTGTGGGAATATTCTTGGACTTTCAGTTTTCAGGTGGACAGCAGGGTGGCGTGTGGTGTGTGATTATTTGACTGACAAAAAAATAGCTCAACCAGAGCCCAGAATCTGCCCAAACATCAAAAAAGTAGCCCAATGATGGAAACCAGTCTTTTATCACAGAGCTATGACCTAGTAATAATTCAAACGGAAGAGAAACGATTCATCCAAGTTTTAATAAAATGAAATGACATTTGGTCTTACTTTTTACTCCATAGCTTTTTTTTTTTTTTTTTTTTTTGACAACATTAGTTAGTGATTACGTACAGTTTCTTCACACTGTTCATGTCAAGTGAAAGCCAATTATCTACAAAGTCAAGCCTGCTGAAATCACTGCTCTTACATTCACAATCAGACTAATCAGAGGAGAGGAGTTGCCAGTTTATTGGAATATAGGCTAAATTTTCATTGGTGGAAGTGGCCCAAATTTTACAAGTAGTCTAAGTATTTACAACCAGCCCAAAACAATTTTTACCCATCCAATTAGATAAAAAGTAGCACCATTTTCACAGTACTACTACACAGTTTTATTCCCAAAGGATGGATTTCATGAGATCTATGATAATTGCTGCTGTAGGCTTCTTCTGTGTTTGTAGGCAGTTTAAAATCGTGCATGCCTTGTTTTTTTCAACAGTCTGTCCACCTCTTAACTTTACTTAAAAACTATGTGGGAATTGTCTTGGGATGAATTACAGTCATAATCCAAACCCCATCACCATCTGGTTTTGAGCATTCAAAAATAATGTGAGAAGAGCCCAATAGGAGACCATGAAGTTGACACTGAAATATCAAATTGACAAGTTGCAATATAGTAAACAGCCTCCTTTGTCACCTTCACATGGATTTTAAAATCCCTTTGAAAACTTGGAACCATTTGTTAAACCTCAGTATACTCATGATTTAAAGTAACTCTCTTCTTTTTAGTAGGCAAATCCTGCTTCTTACTTTGTGTGACAGCTAACAATGTCTTCCCAGATTTCATCTATACAATTTAAAGTATGCAAAAACCAGTTAAAAGGCATGGGAGACTTTGAGGACAGGCTTCAGTCTCGATGTGATGTGTGATGCTTCACCCTCATTATGTATCTCAAACAATGCCCAAGGGCCTCATTTTGACCAATGTTTTCATGAACATGGCCACAAAATGCATTGTGTGTACACGCACACACGGTGGAAATGTTTTGCATCCATTCCTCGCTGGTAATCTCACATGAGGATTATATATTCTTAGAACAGTGATTCCCAGATGTCAAAGCCGGTGCTTATTTTCTTGTTTCAGCGCAGAAACCAGTTGTCTTGGGAAAACAGTCATTAACATGCTGCTCTGTTACAATTCAGTGTTTCCGCTCATTCTGTATTTCCCCATTTCCACAAGTCTTTTCTGCCTTCTCACTTCTCTTGTCCCATCTACTGTCTTTCTGTCCTGTGGTAAGAACGCAGTACAGACATTTTCTTCTAGAACTGGCATGCTGGTCTCAAAGTTTAACAAAGTTTGTCTTTTTTGTTGTAAAGTAATATTAGGGCAGACATACCTTATTAGCATTACAGGCACCTAACATTAAGCTATGTGCTGTTACTGTACCTAGGGATTTGTGTCAGATTGGCATTTATCTAAACACACTCAGGCATGGACTAAACACACTCTGTTACCACATATCAGTAATAGGTTCTCTTCCAGTATAGTTGAATGTGTTAAGATGTATATTTACAGCCTGCCTTTCTGCAGCCAACGTTTAAAGTATTTAAAAAATAATGTCAGTAGAGGTAGCCAATGCCCTCTGCTCTCAAGAAGGAATTGTGCAATTTGCCATCCAGTAATACACCAAAGCTCCACTTGAATGTTCTCACTTCCTTTGTCACACACACACAAAAAAACTCACTAATTTCATCCACAATTATCAGATATCCACTCCCAGCAGTACCTCTGGAGAGTATCTCCCTAATTAATGACTTAATTAAAAACACTTGTGGGATTATGAAAGGGGTCATATTTGTCCCTATTCAATCATACACATTCTATTTGGGTTCCTCTGAGAGCAGTTTAAGTCATATAGTGTAGAACTTTAAAGGCACCCATTAAGACAATAGATGGTGTCAGACGTTTTTTTGTAATCACATCTGCTAGTTTCAGCATTTGTTTGAAGAGCTGGTGGTTCACAATATTATGCACCCGCTAACGTTAAGGAAATTGCTGAGAGTGCACATATTGTATATTGTATGTATGTACAATGTGAATGTGTGTCGGGGGGCTTGTCACTACATTTAAGAATGTGAGGATCACTGACAGTACTCAAAGTCAGATTAAGTGTCTCGCTGCTGAAGAGAATCCAAGATCGTTCTTGTCTCATGGGACAGCTGAAGGGAAAATAACTTTTCTACATCTGAAGCAAGACAAGTCACTTTGTTTTTATCTGTTCAATGTCGTTGCTTCAGCTTCTCATTGGCTAATCAATGAAACCCAAGAGGGCTCATCAGGCACCAAGGAATGTCAGCCAAAAGCCTTTGATCCGCTGACCTTCATCCGCTGTGCTCCAGCAAAATACCATAGAGAGTGATCCATGTTTGCATGCTTTTAATGGGCCTCGGAGGGCCTTGTTGACGGTCCTTTGGTTTCCAGAGGGTCAGTTCTGTGACTGTACAGCATAGCCTTGAAAACCTTTGGAAATTTGCCTCTGACATCTCCCCAAAGACTCATGCACCACCGTACACATGACAGTAAACTAAGAGGCTTATTAGTAATACATGATTAAGTGATTACTTGTTAATCAGTACAGTAAAATACTGATTATGCAGGAAATGGAGCATGGGTTAAATATGGAAACATCTAACTCTAATTCCTTCGCTAAGACATTCCAGTAACCTTTGCAGAGAGAGATGTAAAGAAACACACAACTGTTGTTGTTGTTGTTTTTTTAATTTTAAATGACTTGACAAATTAAGAGATTAATCTCAACATGATGGTGGTAAAACATGTTTCTTGACTACAGGCTCTGTGTGTGTGGGTGTGTGTGTGTGTGGATGTGGATGTGTGTGTGTGTGTGTGTGTGTGTGTGCGTGTGTGTGTGTGTGTGTGTGTGTGTGTGTGGGTGGGTGGGTGAGTGTGTGTGCTTAGATGTTGTAATGGCATTCTGGCTGGGACTGAGAAACTGATTCGGCTCTCTGAGGCAGCCATTTATCTTAATCTGGGGTGACCTAAATCCTCGACATCTGCTGTACAGTCTCTCCCTTTAAAACAGAATTTCAGACTCCATCCTCCCATGTACCATCCTTCTCTTAACCATAATTGATGAGTGTAACCTTTTAATGGTCCCTCATATTCATTCACAGCAAAAGCACCCTCCATGTTGTCCATGAACAAGCACAAAAAAGTGGCATTGCGCCTGCATGAAAAAGAAGAGAAGACAAGGAGACAAGGTTTATTCAAGCATGTTACAAAAGGGCAATCTATAATCAGAGTGCGAGTCTGACATCTTGACACTGTGGGTAGATCTGGTGGATAAATCAGAAAAATGAGGACAGTAGCCACATTTCATGCACTGATTTGTGAATTGTGAACATGATGTCAGAAGAAAACGTTGCAAAAGAACAATATTGAACTAATGAAGCTCTGTCAATAAATACTGGGCAACAGCTTTAATCTTGCAATCCTGAAAAACTCAAAATAATTGTTATATTTTTTTTATCTTCATGCAAGTCATTAAGAATCCCCAGTAAATTCTGTATAATCAGTAACGTATTTGAGTTAAGAACTGGGACTGTATTTAAGACAGTGTGTTTGGTCATGATTAAAAGAAATAAGAGAACGCTGCTGCTCTTAAGCAATAATTTAAATGTATTATTATTCATGCTAACTATGCTATCATTAATTAACTCACAGTAATCAGTATTCCAAAGTTGAAGACAGGATTGGAGTTTATAAAATGCAATAAAACACCAAATGAGTAAATCAGTTATTCATTGAGGCTAGGGGTTAGATGATGCATGGGTTTCCAGCATCGCTTTTAATAAAGCATTTATTGATTAATACCGTTAATCTTTTGTAGACATTATCCTGAGGTTATCAATCCTCAGTACTGAAAAAATGTGGTAAAAATTGCTCTCAGGACCACTGCAGTGGTCTGTTTCTTATCTGACCATCTGAAAATGAACTATATCAGTCAAACAAGGGTGATGTTTTACCCTTTGATGGGAACTAACCTCCACATCATGCTGCACAGAGCTAACTTGATCATGCGCCTACAGTCATACCAAAGAACTGGCCTGTGTTAAAACAATGCAATGACCTGCATTGACGGGGGAAAGCTGCTTCAGGCACAAGTGAGACATGATGCACGATGCAAAAGTCCATATTTAGGAGTTCTGTAGGCTTATCAGAAGCTAAAACACTGCACAGCAGTTTATACAACCCCAATTCCAAAATAAAGTTGGGACGCTGTGTACAATATAAAGACAGAATGTAATCATTTGCAAATGAACTGTGTCTACTGACAGCTGCTCTACGAAGTGTTCCTGAGCCCATGTAGTACTATCCTTTATCCAATCATGTGTTCACAAAGTGGTGAACCTCGCCCCAGCCTTGCTTGGGAATGACTGAGCCTTTCGAAGATGCCCCTTTTATACCCAATCATGATACTCTCACCTGTTACCAATGAACCTGTTTACCTGTGGAATGTCCCAATCACGTCTGGAGATTGAGAGCATGGGAACATGCTGCCAGGGCCTCCCTGCTGCAGCTGTCTTGACTATTCAGATTCCGCATGCCCCATTTATCCCTAGAATGTTTGCAGACTGGTGCAAGGCTAGAGGCCTCAGGCCAACCCATGTTCATGCCCTGTGCATTGCATCCTGGATTCCCTGCATGGCCAGTTCGAGAGTGGTCGTGTGGCATACCTCTTTGGAGAGTTTGCAGCTGCTATTATGATGGGCCATAATGGTTTGGTCCACTTCAGCGCCTGGACAGCCTTGCGGGTTCAGCTTTCTGGATCATGTGGACCTGGAGGTTCTGTCACATAAAACAACTCTTTCCTTAGCTTAGTCATCACCCAGGTCAGCGGCGGACCTGTGCGCCCTGTCTGTGCAGTCCTCTGGTATGTCTGTCAGTAACGACAGGTGGTTGGTAGACCAGCAGCCCAAAGTTATTTGCTGATCATGCCAATGATCATTTGCCTCATATCTTTCTTCTCCCCTCCTCATAATGATGGGAAGGAGAGCAGCAGCAGCTCTGTCTGTCACTACACTGAACTTGTGTGGGTCTGGAGTATGCGGTTTGAGCTCAGCTGGGAGTACATCTCATTTCTACGCACTTCGCCATAGGTTTTAACCAATAGTGAAGCCCGTTAGAGGAGCGTGTATGAAATAGATATAGTTGTTACCCGGATGTCATTCCAACGCTATGAGTACGTCCATAGCCCCCAAACCACTAGCCTGGCTGGCCCTGGTTGTGTTGCTGAGTTTCATAGAGACAAGCAACACATGCACAGGTGCTACCTCCTGATAGGACAGTGAGTACAAAATTCTTTCTCAGGTGCCGAGGCAGAGCTTTGTAAGGGTAAACCAATGGCAAAGCCCATAGAGGGCCACACTGTTACTCATAGAACCCCCACTGCCTCACTTGATTGGCCTCATTTAAACTAGTGAGAGGAGCGTGTTTCTTAATGCATGGTTAAAGTTGGTCTGAAGGCAGGCTTAGAGGTGCGTAGAATTATGTTAAATGGAAAGCAATGGAGAAGTGAATATTAGATGTTTTATTTTATTTTGTTTCATTTTTTCAATTGAAAGAAAGTGATACATTTGTGATACTGTAATATTTACATTTGCTGATGAAACAATAGTAATGTTTATCTTAACACCATTTCTTAAAAATTTCAAATATCATGTAGACACTACCAGAACCAATGTGAGAAAATTGAGTTTAATCCACTTAAAGATCTGCGTTTCTGCCAAAGATTGTGTAGTAGTATACATCTTGAGTACAACAATTGTACCTATGAAAGAAACGTTCTATAATGTGGAAGCACTGTGAGCACAAGCAAGGCATAATTTGGATGGATACCCAGTATGATTTCACCACCGTAGCATGAACATGACAAAAAGGATGTTCAAACCTCAGATTGTCACATCTCCAGCCAGACTCGTCGGCAGAGCAGGCAGAAATTCTCTGTTTTAATCTGAGACAAATGTGTGGAAAGGTGTGGGCAAAGAGGAAGAAAGAGCAGATATAATTATGTTATAAAGGGGGGGCAGTGGGATGGAGCGTGGTAGAGGAAAGTGTTCACATTTCAGTTTCAGCTCCAGTGAGGCTCAGGCAGGTTTGGCTGCAGCACAGATAACTGCTTATCACCTTGTGTATGAAGAGCTCCACAGCTTTGGGTGCCTGAGGAAACATGCTGGTACCTAGGTATGGAAGGACTGGATAGGCCCAAGAAGGTGAAGCTTCATGCATTTTCACTACGTGAAGACTCACCACTTACAAAATGGCCATGCACAATTGTGATAGTATTCGCAGATTTTTTTTTTTTTTTTTTTTGGTTTGATTTATAAAACTTGCAAACAGTGTGAAAGTGAATACATATGAAAAGCCCAGCATCCACCCCCACAACTGCCACAGTAACCAGAAGGGTTTTTCTTAGCATTTAATTTCTCATCTAATTTATATAAAACTCCACAATCACATCAGAAGTAATCCCATTCTGTTCAAATTAAATGTGAAGAGATCATTGCATGTATCGATTTTCCACTCTGCTTTAAATTTTGTTTTGCCTCTTCACTGCCAACAGAAGTAGCAGTGTGCAGTAATGGAAAAAGTGATTATAGTCCCCATTAAATACAATAATTAGCTGCATGATAGTCAAATTAGAAAAACTGCAATGCATGTGCTGTTCAACATGATGGATTGCATTATTTAAGGCAGCAATATGTTTATGTATGCAAGCAGTTTTAATGAATGTTTCAAATAATGAGAGTCTCTGAGGTAAAACAGAGCTGCAGAGGCTTCTCGCTGTGACAAATATATTGGCAAGTTGAATCATGTCATATATATTTATATGTATATCATATATAGTGTGAAAGTACACCTGGCATTTTAACAGGGTCATATGGCTCTGTAGCAATACTCAACATGCATTAAAATGTAGACACAAGCTTTCAATTTGAAAACAGTAAGATATGTTTTCTTTCTAAAAGGGTTATGTGAGGCCTACAGAGATGTCCAACGTGGTCTGACATTGCGTTACTAGGATGGTCGGGGTGATGAATGAATGTGTGTGGCTGGCATCAAACCTGGCAACCCATGTTTGAGGGTAAAAAAATATATGTAACTAAAATGCGTTACAAGTAAATCTGTTCACTAATCTAATGTGACTAACAATACAGTATCAAGAAAGCGGCATGTGAAATTTGTGATGTTAACCCCAATGTCTGGGCTGTTTCTCTAGCTTTCCACATTGCGTGCTACTTTTATTAAAGTTAGAGAATAGAATTTAGTTCTCTGTGATTGGTAACACTGTTTCATTACTTATATGTTCCAACACAAATTTATTGTGGTTGGATTATTAAATTTACTGTAGTTTTTATTTTACAGTTGAGCAAAGGCAGTGTAAGAAATAGCAACAGCTGCACTTTAACAGAAAGAAAATTCTGTTTTCTTCAGGGGGCTTGCAATAGACAGAAAGCTTCAACAAATAAATAAAATCAACTGCCCATACAAAGTCAATACAGAGTACAGTAAATACACAAATCACTCAAGCAAAGCCACCGCAGCACTTAGAAAGTGAAAGAAAGTTCCACTCTGTCTTTGTGTGGAGGTGCTATGATGAAAGAGGTCAGCATCCTGACGACACTCAGCCTTCTACCAGATGTTAGAGAGGTCAGAATATGTGAGAATCAGAGGTGGGAACCAGTCATTTTCGTGGCTAGTAATACAGTCCTCTCTAGCTGTATCTTGTCGTGAACAGGTGTACCCTAAGCTGCAACACAGTGTACGTACAGTACATCACATTATGTACTGCGTGCATTTGCATAAAAAGGCAACAGTACAATTTTTTTTTCTCATCACCTTTCAACTAGATTTATTTAATTATATATTTACATGATATGAAACACAAACACCTGCTTAGCCCTCCTTAACAATCCCTCTTAAGAACAGACAAAGCAAGCCTAAGTCAGCCAGACCTCAGATGGAGCCTGCAGGGACCATCGTCGGAAATTGAAACCTTTGGCCCGTGAGTTTCTGTCCAGTAATGGCACTGGACCCTCTTTTCACAAAAGTCCAGGGAACAAGGTGCTGGACAATGCACAGGTTCATAGGATGAGGGCTTTTTCTGCTCAGAAACAAATTAAACACTGACTGCATGATATCTCTTCTTATACAGTAATATAATGTAAATAATGAAAGGCAATGGTGCACTCCAACATTTATGATGGATTCATGCATCAGCAGTAGGCTTGACAGCTAGACTTTATTATTCATTAGTAGGTTGGTAAATGGCCTATATCAAACATTTCCAGTTAAAAGACACCCCCCTCTTTTGTTGTAATGTGTGTGGAAAGTTTTGATTTATCTTCACACCCTTTGCCATCATGCATCTTCGGTGGGAAGAGATGCCTGTTTTTATCCATGACCCAAATGTACGAGGTCTTTTCTGTTTTGTATTTATCCGTTTGTTTTGTGGTACATGACTAAGTGGAAGCTCTGGGTTCACAATCTGCTCTCTCAATTCAAACACTCATACAGAAAATCTGTCCCACTAAGCAATAACTAACAAAAAAAACTATTAGTTCATCGGTCTCTTTCCAGATATAATGGCCTGGTGGTGCTCACCTGAATGAAAAATATGACCTTCGAACTAAATCACAAATAATCCACACTGCTTTGCATCTCTAACCCTGCAATGACTAGACCTGGACACACCATTTGCTTTGGAATATATCAATAGATTACAGATTTATACAATGTCTGTTATAGGCAATAAAGACAGCAGGAAGAAAGAGGACATTATAAAGATGCTAAAAATGCTGAAGAATTGTCTGCCAGCCATCTCTGCGCATTAGAAACCTATCACTGGACAAACTTGCCACCAACAGCAAATCTGCAAGTGGTGAGTAGCATCAACACAGTGTCCTTTGGGTCTTATCTCTCTCAACACAAAATGCAAACCAGTGCTGAATAGCATTCTGCAAATTGTCAGTCTAACATTCATCATTCTGCTTCCTGTTTCTAAAAGCGAAAATTCAAATACAATCAATTTCAGAACCTGAGCACTTGAAAAGGTCTCGGAAATTGCACAATAATAACAATGCCGAAGAAGAAAAATCTGTCATTAAAGGCAGTTGCAGCAGAGAGAAATTCACCAATAACAAAACAGCCTGAAATTCTGAAATGCAAACTCACAACAAATTACGTGCTAAATGATGAGGGGAGGCATTTTGATTTTCACTATCGATATCGTATCAATAGATTCAGTCATCTCCTGACCTGGTAAAGCTTCTGATGAGCCAAAGACATCCACGATTGCCATAACAGACCCAAGCCACCAACATATCTTCATTTAACACCTCTACATAGACCACCCCTGAATGGATTTGATAAGACGGCATTTCTATCACCAGGAGTGTAAATGAGTCCGACCCAGTGGAGCACGATCACTTGTGTTAGGGTATAACAGATTGTGTTATAAAGCTCTGTCAAGCAGAATCCTCTTGTCTCCTTATCTTGACAATCAAAACGTTGAGTAAAATGTTATCATAACTGATGGTAACAAGTCTAAAAAGGGTAAAAACAGATATAAATATATTAGTATCTCAGTTTTTTCCGCACAAATGTGCAATATAATAATCTATATATCACACCTTTCATTCTGGCTTAAAAAAAAAAAAAATCTGAAAAACAACAAAAGCATCATTTGAACTTCATCTACTTATATGCGTCTACAATCTGATTTTTATTTCAGGAGTCTATTGATATGCTGTGAGGTTGATTTTCTTTTCATCTCCTGGATCCGCACCATATATTATTTGTCGTTTTCTCAGCGTGGATGGCAGCCTTTCACAACGTTCACACATGCATGTAAGCATGGACACAAACGCATACATGTGACAGAGGCTTAGCAAAACAATTAGGCAGCAGATGGGCCTTTGCAAGACAGGTGTGACAAGGGGAGAATGAGATTAATTCTTATTAGGTGGTTTCAAACTAAGCTTCCACTCAGCAGAAGCTGTATCAGACACTGAGAAAGCAAAAGAGCCACATAAATGTCTCTATTGAATTTTCTTCAAGAATTGAAATTACAGTTCTACTTCCATTTAAATGACTGTTTACCTTTCCACTCGTTGCGCATTTTCAGTCAATGGAATATGCCAATGCTCTCTGTATTATTATAGATCCAATGCTTTTTACTGCCAATTGCATCAAAGCAAGTACAATCATAATCAGATTTTTTTCACCTTTGCAGTCTCCAAGAAGGTATTCCCTTTCAATTACACATAAAAATGGATTTGTGTATTTCTATAATTGATTACTGCAGATCTGCAGTCTACCTTCTGGCTGTTGTAACCCTCACACTCACTGATAACCGTACACATCAAACCAGAGAACACGTTTCACACAATCCCAGTTTAAGTCTCTCTTTTTTGGCTCACTGTAAAAGCCCTAACTAAACCTCTGACATAGAAAGCATAGCTTGGCATTGCTCCATAGTGACTCACTGGTTTACTGTAAAAACCTCATCTTACATAAGTCACTGAGCAACACATCAGTTCCATCCAACTTAAAAGCTGCACAGCCACATAATAATAAAATATGTGTATGCACAGTCACACATGCAATTATATGAGAGCCTAAAGGTTGAAGAGGAGGTTACACAGTACAATTCAGCAGCAGCGGCTGCTCAGTAGGAACTTTTATCTGTGTAAATAAAGGTTAATAAGGGAAGCCGTCTTCATAGATTGTTATGGAATACAAGTAAATCCTCTTTGAGACCATGGCTTGTGGTTTTTACTCTCTGCCAGGTTCACATTACAAATCAATATGTTTTGACACTCAAGTGAAGCAATATAAGATCTGCCTCCATGCATTACTCAGATCCTCATCCTTTAGCCAGCCAGACATTGTGGGTGATACCGAGTTATTAGTTTAAAATAAACTTTAGAATCACAAACTGCATTTCTGTGCATTCACATAAACACTGTTAAAGATAAAAAAAAAGAATCATGGCTGGACTTTCTTTTTGACATCTATCATATGCTGCAATAAGCTCCATTTCTCACTGATATGTATAAAGAATCTTGCAAATGCAATCATTCAACATAATCCATCAACAGAAGTTTTTGTCTCTTTATGCCCTTATGCTCTTTTCAGTGGAGTCGCATTGGTGTGATTTTGTGGATGTACATCATAAGTAATGTAACGAATGCTGTCATCAAGACTGTAGTCAGCTCTGCCATTTAGGAGGTGATAAATTAACACAGTCTAGACTCCGCTTGCTTGTTCCAAGATAGTAAATTGCTGTCTACTGACCTATTTTTAATCAGGAGATGAAACAGTGACATGCTCACCTCCAGGCCTTCTGCATTTCTAAAACATTTATCAGTTAAGATAAATATAATATTACAAAGTCTGCTAACAACAACCTTTTTGTTCGCATCTTCAACAATTAACACTTTGCACGTATGAATTCATTAATCTGTTGTATCCCTGAGGTTAATCTGTGGTTTTAAATTTCAGTCCAATTGTCATTATTTACTCATATATGAAGATGCTCAAGGGCATTCGTTGGGGGAATGGTTTCCTTGTAAAATATTCTGGAAATATAGCATGCAATTTTTCATGGTCGCACAAATGGACCACCAAAAATACGTTCCAATATTTAGTTTGTTTTGTTTACAGCCAATATTTTGTGAAAGTGTTTGTTTTTGGGTGCGCATACCACAAAATAGTGCGTGCGTGTCATTTCAAAAGCCATTTCCTTTTCATCTGGGGTTAGAGCTTTCTTATTTTCCTCATTACTTCCCAAGGAAATGTGGGGGAAATTTGCATACTGGTGAAATTGAAAACAACATTGAGGAACCAATATGCCAGCTCACTCAGAGAGAGGCTTTGATCGCTCTCTAAATGAGGGTGGGATTGTCGGGCCCTTCATTGTGAGTGATTGTGTTCTGAGCAAAAAGGTGTGATCCGCTCATTGTTTTACTTTATAATGAAACCTAAACTGTTGCAGTTAGCAGTATTCTTTTTTGTGTTCCTCTTCTGTTAGCTATCTGTATCTTGGACCATTTGTCTGTCCCCATAGAGACCACCTCATCTGACTGCAGTTGTTATGTGTATTATTCAAGGCAGAGCAATGATGAATAGCTTCACACAAAAACTCCACTGAAGATGCATTCAGTCAAATTTCATACTTCTAGACATGATCAGGCTTTTTACTCAGCTTCATGTTGCACTCACTGGAGCAAAACACAGCTAATGTTGACTCATGTTTGATATATACAGAACTTTTGTGCATTAAATCTTGATGTCAAAGTTTGTTCTGTGTTTGAGCGTTTATGTCAGCTGCAGTGGTAGAAGAATTATTCAAGTCCTTTGCTTGAGTAAAAATAGATATATATTAAAAAAAAAAAAAAAAAAACATCTCTAAGTACAAGTCCTCCAAATAAAAACTACCAAAAATCAGCAAAATGTATCAAAAGTAAAAGTACTGATCATGCAGAATAGTCTCTTCCAGACCTTTATGTTTATATATTGAGCATATTATATTATTGTATTGTATACTCTATGCATTGACATGCTAACAACTATTTCATATACTGTTGTGAATTTAATCAGATTTTTGAAGTTCTCTTATACATTGCATGTACAACTAAAATATCTTGTACATTTGTGTGTTATCTTGCTGATCAAGAGAAAAACAACACAGTTGCCTTTGGGCTACTACTCTGCCCACGGTCTGTCAGTGTGATTTATTGTTCGGAGTTTGATTCAGAGTGTGTCACCCACCCAAAACCTATGCTAATAAATATACCTCACCCACCTGCTGAAATGATTCATTCATATTCACCATAATAACTACAAATAAGTTAATCTAATTGAAAAGGTTACACACAACCAAGGAACATTGTGCAGTTGTTAGTATTTGAATACTCCCCAAACAGATATAACATATCTACTTCCTGAAATAATCATTTCTACATGCTCTGCTGCTCTACCTCCTGGAGATTGTATCTGGCTGTTCTGTCTTCATCTGCCCTGCTGAACTAATTCTTGATGCTTTAGAAATAGAAAACCTAGGGCCCACAGTAATCCCTATAGGAAGAGCCAGACGTCAACAATACAGTCCAGAAATTGAACTGTTGTGTTATGGGTTGATACATGACTAATTATCGTGGCAGTTAGTCTTTTTTTTATTTTTTTATGTTATTTATTTATTCATTTATTTTCACCAACAGTGCAGTGCTGATATAAAGAAAAATGGACATATAGTGTCTCTAGAGTTACGTACATGAGAGGGACATGATTTTTCAACAGCTTCTAATTGTATGCCCCTAACAGCCAACAGTTTCAGTTTCAATCATTTTTAAAAATATTGGATGTGGGATTCATGGACAGGATATCAAGGCGTAGTCGGGGGGAGGAGGGTCTGCAGTTCGGTGTGCTGAGGGTCTCATCACTGCTTTTTGCAGATGATGTGGTCCTGTTGGCATCATCGGTCTGTGACCTCCGGCACTCACTGGATCGGTTCGCTGCCGAGTGTGAAGCGGCTGGGATGAGGATCAGCACCTCTAAATCTGAGGCCATGGTTCTCAGCAGGAAACCGATGGATTGCCTACTCCAGGTAGGGAATGAGTCTTTGCCCCAAGTGAAGGAGTTTAAGTACCTCGGGGTCTTGTTCATGAGTGAGGGGACAATGCAACGTGAGATTGGTCGGAGAATCAGAGCAGCGGGGGCGGTATTGTGTTCGCTTTACCGTACCGTTGTGACGAAAAGAGAGCTGAGCCAGAAGGCAAACCTCTCGATCTACCGGTCAATCTTCGTTCCGACTCTCACCTATGGTCATGAGGGCATGACTGAAAGAACTAGATCGTGGATACAAGTGGCCAAAATGGGTTTCCTCAGGAGGGTGGCTGGCCTCTCCCTTAGAGATAGGGTGAGAAGCTCAGTCATCCGTGAGGGACTCGGAGTAGAGCCGCTGCTCCTTTGCATTGAAAGGAGCCAGTTGAGGTGGTTCGGGCATCTGGTAAGGATGCCCCCTGGGCGCCTCCCCAGGGAGATGTTCCAGGCACGTCCAGCTGGGAGGAGACCACGGGGAAGACCCAGGACCAGGTGGAGAGATTATATCTCCACACTGGCCTGGGAACGCTTCGGGATCCCCCAGTCAGAGCTGGTTAATGTGGCCCGGGAAAGGGAAGTTTGGGGTCCCCTGCTGGAGCTGTTGCCCCCGCGACCCGACTCCGGACAAGCGGTAGAAGATGAGTGATGAGTGGATGTGGGAAAAGGGTGTGCAGTTTCTGGACTGTTCACGTGAAATACAGTATTAGCTTTTGGCCAAATTGCAGATTTTTTCCAGTTAATAAACCAGGGAATGACACATTTCTCTTCACTAACTGGGTGCCCCTACCCACTGTCATTCTGCAAGATTGATTGGTTCTGTCAGCCAATCATGACTTTCGGTCATTAATAATAATATCAATATGTAAATTAATATTAGCACCTACAGTGACAGACTGAGCATACTGACATTTTAAGCCTTTGAAAAAATAATATTTTTTTATGCAGCCTTCAGAAGAAATCCCAATTTATTTTATGTAGTGACTTAATGAATTGAAGATGACTGTGGTGAGTCTGTCTGCAGTGGATGTGCCTTGGCCAGTATTGCTACAATAACAGTGAGACATGATCGCTGCCATTTTAGTGAGGAGAAACTATAGCTTGTTTGTGCTTTATATAGCAGAGCCATAACTCAAGGCATAAAAAAACAAAACATTTTTCTTTCTTAACATTTTCATTTCAGTGAAATGTGGAGCCGTTTTCCTATTCTGCTTTTGGTAAAACCCACAAGCTTGTCAGTTAAAATGTACCTTGACAAGTATAAAACTCGATGAAATGGGTTACACCCAGCAGGCATCTATGCTATTGCAAATAATTTACTCAAAGATGAATGGTCAAGAATTCATTTTTTTTTCTTAAAAAGTATCCGGCAGCAGCATAAAGCTCTGCATCTAAAAATCTGATATTCAAAATAATTGGCCAGAAAATCATTGTACAGCCTGTAAAATGTGTGATGTGAGTTTTCTAAGTAACCCACGCACACATACAACATTATTTAAATTAATCTGAAATAATAATGATGGTAATAATGAGTGGAAAAGTCACCAAAATCAGGATACATCGTCTGGGAACCATAAGTATTAGTACCAGTATTTTTATTTTTATTTTTTTTTGGGGGGGGGGGGGGATTTTTTGGGCAGTTTCATTAGAGACATCTTAAGATATATTTCCAACAAAAAAGGAAAAACATTGGCCTGCTGCTTGAACTGAGGGACAGATCATCAGAGTCATTAGGATTCATCCTCTGGGGACCATGTGCCAAATTTCTTGTTGATCCATCCATGTAATAGTTGTCAAAACCTTTCAGTCAAAAATGTCAACTTCATGGTGGCGTTAGAGTTAAAATCTTCTGGGGACAATGATCATTTGTGCAAAATTTCAGGGCAATTCGTCAAAGAGCTATTGAGATATTTCTGAACCAATGGACCGACAGGCCGGCACCGGCATCACTAGAACCATGCTGATAAAAATCCCTGAGCTAACAGGACCTTTTTCGTCTACATGTAAAATTACTGTTTGTATCCAGTTTAATTATAGTTTAATTTAATTATTGTTTTGTTGTAATGTTTTTCATTGAGGTCACACATAATAATTAATTAGCTTTTGAAAACTAGTGTGTTGTTTTAGGGAGCCAGTGTTTGGCTGAATACGAAATGAAAAAGACACACATACTCATACACATACTGAAAATGTATTTAAAATGTAACAAATAACAAATAAATCTGATGAACTGTCTCCACATACAGCTGTTTATATTGAGGTAAAAGTAATGCTGGCTGGATTACAGAGGTTTTTTTTTTTTTTTTTTGGAAGATATTGTTGGGGTTTAGGCAAGTACTTTGTCAAGGTAAGAAAAGTATTATGGGTCAGGAGAACATATGTGGAGTCAAGCTATGGTTAATATCAGGAAATTATGTTTATACATTTTTAAAAAGTCAGTACTTCCACTAGCCATACTGTAGTGTGAACCAGAGCCTGTGGTGTCAAAGTCAAGTGAATCCACATCCCTCTACCACCTGGACCTTGACACTCCTATTTCTTGAATATCACAGCTTTCTATATTGACACTCAGTGTGTCTCCTGAATGTAAAGCAGTACTGCATTAAGTTACATATCTGTGTAGCTCTGAAGAGACGGAATTACTGAATGTTCTGATAAAAACTACTACTGAAATAAACACAACAGCCATTTGTAAAAATCCCAATCATTAAAATAAGAAAAATTAGGATACTGTCAAAAAGGCAAATACCTATAGTGCTATTATTAGGGTTCCTATGCAAACAGAGGGTTAGTAGGTGATTGTTTATCCCTGCCAGCGTGAACCTGCAGGGGATTGTTGGTGTGTGCATGTGTGTGTTTGTGTGTGTGCATGCATGGATGTTTCCATGTGTGCATCTGTCCAGAGCTGATCCTCCATAAACACTTTGAAACTGACATTTTACTTCGCTGGTGTTTTGGAATCTGCATTCCACTACTCTTGTGCATACTTGCCGCACACACAGCCTGCCCTGCATTCCCTGTTACCCACATACCCTCACATGACACACCAGTCGGAGATCTGCACTCTAGTGAATGCACTCTTCTACTTAATGCTGCGACAGCCTAATCACAGGGGTGCTTTGACAGATTTCAAATATACCACTGTGTTAAAAATGAAGTTAAAAACAGGTAGCATGATCGGCCATGGCTGTTTGTAAGCAGGGCAAGCAGTGATTTCAGTGAGTTTTGGTTCATATTTGTTTGAACTTGATTGATATTTGTGTACCAGGAAGTGTAGTAAACATACCCTGCATGTTGGACGTGCAACAAGAACTGAATGAGTATAACTTTAAAAACATTGTTGTTGCGTTGAGTGTCTGGGAAAGGATGTCAAATGGAAGTACTTGACACTTGGTTCTGAGGATTTAACTCCAGAGATAACAGTGTTTTTTTTTTTTGGCTGTGACCAGCACAGTTGTAAATGTGTTCTACAATAGACGCACTTGTCCACCCATCACCCCCATCCAACCCCCTTACATTATTTTGCCGTTTACAGATTTGGACTCAGGGGAGCAGACAGTTACTTTAGGTTTCATCACTTTTTATTCATAATTCATGGGTTTCGCAGCGATGAAAATAACCACATCAGCATTCAAGCATTTTTTAGTGATTTCAAGTACGCAGACAAACATTACTTTGTGCTTTGTCAAGCGTTTGGAGTTTTCTACAAAAACAGGACGGGCGATTTAAGGAATGAGTTGCTAAAGCTCTCACCAGCCCTCTCAGTCTCATATTAGAACCGCAGGTCATTTGTCATTTGGGCAATGGAAACTTCTTTCACTGTCCCTGCTGTTCTCACTCTTCTTTAATCATTACTGACCAACTCTTTCTGCTCATTTCAATGCATTTCTCATATTTAGCCTACTCAAGTTCATGATGTATTCTTAGTTTCCTTTAGTTTAAAAATGGCCTGCTTGCCTATACTCTTTTGATCTTGTAAGCAATGACTTTCTTTTCATAGCAGTTAATTTCCAAAACAAACTTTAAATAATGGATTACTGGTACTTTTCCTTCTTAACCCACATGGTGTAATAACCTGTCAAGATTTTCCCCAATTTATTTATTTACCCTCTTAGTGACATACTCTTTTGGAGCATCCCAGCATTTGTTTGGGTCTCAAAGTGAGTGCAAATAATCTCTCAGAAGAAAATTAAGCAGACAACAACCAGCGATGCTGCTCTGCCGAGGGCCAGGCGTGTGGGCATATGCTGTATCTGACTAATACTTGTATTGCATTGCTTAGACAGCTTCTTTCTTTGCTTATTTGTAGATTTCAATGCACAAAGGCTTTGAAATATCTGTCTCAGACTAATCTTCTCTCGATTCGCAATAGGCTATTATAATAACATGGTTTAAGTAAATAGCCCATCTTCTTTGGTGGTGGCAATATTTTTAATCTTTTGGGTTCATTTGTCGATAATAATACAGTTTAAAGAGGATACACTCACTGTGTGCATTGCGTGATCAAAAACCAGGACAACATGGTGGAAATAGGTTATGTTGTTGTACATGAGTCACATGCTCGACAAAATGTTTTTGTTTTGAGGCTGAATTGCAGTTTAATGAACTGATGTAGAAATTGATTATATCCAGCAGAACTTCACAGAGAAAACTGATTCACTGTATGAGGCCAAAGCATAAAAAAATAAACGAATTCATCCCTGAGTTAGTTTTTGTGCAGTGAAAATTCATAAAAGTGAATTTTGTTTTCACAGTAGAATATTTTTTTCCTCATATATTCAAGTTCATTTGTGTGCATTGGCCTCTGTTAATGTTCAGTGGACACTGCTTCTGACAAGTAACAGTTCTTGTACTGGAAATGAGTTCTGCTCGCATGCAGCTCACAGACACCATCTCAATGAACAGTATGCCACGGTCACAGCTACATTCTCTGTGACAGTCCGTGTACATCCACAAACAGGAGTGCGTGCTTGAACAAAACACTGAAAACCTACACAGTCCCTCAAAACTTGCTGTATGCTGTTAACAGTGCCACAGTTCAGGATAGCATATGTCAATTATATCTTAGCAAACAAACATTTTGTAATGAATACATTCAAGACATTTACAATTCATAAACTGCTTGTTTTTATCAAAGGTGATTAACTCAATTACTTGCAACAGAACACCCTTTAGTATAGTTTTTTTTAAAGGATAAGGATATATAAAATTGTTACAAGCCTGATTTATGACCAAATACACTTAAACACATATTTCGAGAGTTTGGTTCAGTTATATAGCTTTTTCATCTTTAATTTCAAACCTGACAAGCTGATGACATTCACATGGACGTGGCTTTGCACAACTGCCACGGTGAAGAGAAAGAAGCTCTCAATCTTACCAGGCGATTTACAGCATGTGTTATAACACTCAGAGATCACAGATATGACAGCTGAAATGAATTTTCTTCTCAAAGTGCATGGGTGCACCCTGAGCATGAGGCTCTGAGCTCAGAGTTCAGTTTAACCGCTGGTACCTACACTTTGAAAGCAGTCAGTTCAAGTCTTACAGGCATCTGCTCAAGATACTTTGTGGACGTCTCCCTGTGAAGTATTCCAGGCACATCCAACTGGGATAGCCGAGGCATACCCAGAGCACGTTTGAGGATTGACATATCCCACCTGACCTAGGAACACCTTGGGGTTCCCCACAAGGAGCTATATCTTGGTTTTAGATGGAGAGGCTGCTGTTTCCTTTTCATTTCTCAGAATGTTCTTTTAGTTTCTGCAGTCACTAATCAGGAAATACCATTCATGAACTATTTCTCAATTTTCACTACACTTATGTTGCTATGAATGTAACACAGGTAGAAACATTCACATTCCACAGTGCATGAACTGAGACACTGATCTGAACAGTCGACACTGCTGAACACAAATAACTGTGACGATATAAGCCTATGGAGTCAATAAACAACAGTCAATACAATATGTACTTGCACAATGTGGCAGTAAAAGCAACAACTATGAGCAGCTTCACACTCCAAGTAGGAAGAAGAAAGCAAGCCTGTCAGTACTGTCTCTGAACATCACAAAGGGATTGCTCCAGGGGCCCATTGTGATATATTTTTCCAGTCTGTATGATGCAATAAGAGTCAGGTGCTTCCTCAGCAAGTCCTCTATATATGTTTTTTCTTCACTGTCCAGACCGTTCCTTTCTTTGTTCTCTTTCCATGCATTGCATGTGTGCTGTTTGGACATCAACATGAGATCCATACTAGAGTGTACAATGTGTTTGGTGGTGAACTGTTATAGTCCATCAGTAGGCATCATTGAAAATGATAAATCCTCCTGCATTGTGAGCTTGAGGTGACTATGCGATTAAAAATCATAATATGAAATGCAGAAGTAAAGAAGAGGAAACAACAAATTTGCTATTCTGTGCTTAAGTGCTTAGCAGCACTGTAGGGATGCATCGAGTGCTGCTAAGCATTGTAGAGAATGTGAAAGCAGTCAGTGAAATGAATATGTAAGTACAATACTTACCTCTTCCCATGCCTGAAAAATCGAATGTGTACGTCAAGCAAAAGTTACTGCTCTGTAGTACTCAGATAGTAGATTTATAACACAATGTCATGTGCAGATACAACTATGTACTGAGAACAATCCTTAAAAAATCCACCTCTCTCATTTATCTCCATGGCATTGTTTTAAATTCTAGGTCAGATAGCACAACTTTTCTCTAACCTAACAAGTACAGCACTAAGTGAATGTGTCTCTTTGCTATCCATAGACTCTACAAAGCCTTAAAATGCTGAATTATGGAGATGAGCAGGGAAATGCAATTACATAAAAAAAAAGAAAAAGACTAAAAGAAAAACTAGAATAAAACTGTTAGTCCTCACATGTCAGACCAATGTGTCCAGTGTCAATGAACATTTAAATGTCAAATATGTGAAATTTTGTTATTTATGAGTGGGTAAGGTGGCCCTATAATCATAACTAAATGGAGGCTGGGTAAATGCAAGGTTGTCCAATAAATACCTCTAAAGCAAAATGCTGAAATCATAATTACTGTAATAGCACCTGTACAGTAGCCAGAATGTAAAAAACAATTTTAGACGATTGGTTTATCAGTGGGAACATTATTTGTTTATAGCACATCTGTGATTTAATTATTTGAGGCATTCTGTCCCTTTTGTTTGCACTGTTAGGCACTGTTAGTGTATTGTTGCGAGGTTTTAGTCAATTTGGGCTCACTTGTCTAATCACTTGTTCCTTGCATTTGGATGAGGCTACTGAGTCGATAGGAACACTGCCCAGAAGTGTTGTTTTGTATTTGCTTTAGCGTTGCCAAGATTAGCTTGGCTGCAACCAAACTGTGAATGGTTCTCTGTGTGTTTCCAGAATATAGGACAGTTCGTTCTTTCTTTTTCTTTTTTCTTTTACTAAATTTCACAAATTCAACAAAACATAACAAAACAACAACAATAATAGAGTATATTCTTGACATAGACAAGCAGCAAATATCAAGTTGGGCCTTTGACATGAAAAAAATAATACTTTTGGACAGTTTTGTCAAATATTTGTACATTGTTTAAATTAAATTAATGGATTTTGACAGTGTTTTCAGGTGCACATTTTTACATATGAATTTATCCCTCTCCCACTGTCTTGAAGTCTAGCTCACCTAGGCCACTGGGCTACATGAGCTGGAACATGTGCTTCCTCCTGCCTCTCCCTACAAACAAGGCCATCGATAAGTACATAAATATACATTTTATTTATTGTTGCTTCCGTAAAATGTAGCCTGTTTCATATTGAAACACCCTCTCCAGAAAATGATGTGAGTGTACACCCACAGTACACTTTTGCTCCGATGTTGGCCAACCACGTGACGAGAAAGTTAATGACCTAAACTAACTATTAGCTAATGTTGGAGTGAAATTCCTCACCAGGACCTGCACATAAATTGGGATGCAGGAAAAAAAAAGAAAAGAGAATAGAGAGGTGCAAAGGTTTTAGATCCAAATAATAATGTAAAAAACAACTTTTATCAGCCTGCTCAGAAAGCTGCTCTTACCCGGTGGAAGGAGTCAGGAGGCTAACATAACTAGCCAAGAGGTAGCTGGCTTCAGTGAAGGAGCCATGGCCACCCGTGAGCAAAAGGATGATGTTGATAATAGTAAAGAGATTCTGCATTTAACCCCGACACCAGCATTTGAACCTGCTTGGACTTCTGCAGACAGCATTGATAATGATGTGGTTGAGCCTAATCCATGAAGCTGGAACCAAAAACAGGCTGCTGGAGCTGAAGGGGGAGTCTGTGAGAGTGTCGCCGACCCTAGGAGTCACAACGATCAGGAAAATGGCTCAGAAAATTACAGATGTATACAGAGAAAACATTGTTAGAGCACTGGCAGTTGTTGACAGCACTACTTTGTTAAAAGGTATGTCAGCTAAAGATTCCGAAGGCAAGCCTTTCTCAGACTATTTGTCATACTGTAAAGCAGCAAATAGATGTGAGAAAGTAAAAAAAAAAAAAAAACAGTTGTTTAGGAAATGTAAGAAGTCATTGTACTGTGTGCCATGCCTTCTCTTTTCTGATGAATGGGAGAAGAAGTCTACAAGCGCTCCTAATAGCCGAGAGGAGTGTAGGGTGTCCACAATGAAGTGGCACAAAGTCTACAGTAAATTACCAGAGCTTGAAAAAAGAAGCACACAGAAACACTGCTACTGGAAGTCATGTAATCTACAGCATTCCCTGATACATGGCACAGGTATTGATGGCCAGTTCCAAGAGGAATTTCAAATGGAAAGTGGAAAAAAAACAGTTAAAAACTATTCAAGTTGATTGTTAATTACATTGTCATGCAAGAGTATCTAGAAAAAGTCAAAGAATATAGACAGAGAGAGGAACTGCTACCAGCACAATATCTCTTATGGCACTCTCAGACTGATTTCATTGAACAGTGTGGAAATCATGTTCTCAACACCATTCTCGCAGAAAGACTCCATTCAGTCTATTACTCTATTACTTAATATGAGATGCCACCTCAGACATATTACATGTTGAGCAGAACATCCTGCTTCTGACGTACATGTCTAATGATAATACATATGGTTTTATTGAATTTGTAGACTTTACATGACAGGAGAAGACATCGCCAGCATTTCGGATGTATTAATTGCCTCTACACACTCTTTAGTGAGAGTCCAGACTGGTGGTCTGGTGTTTAAAGGAAAGAGGGGATGCTCCCTCCATCATTTGAGTGACACATGATAGAATGCACATATTGACATGATAGGACCTAATGCTCACCACCTACTCAGTGTGATTGAAGCAAATTATCCATGGCCTTATAAGATGTGCAAGGACTGACAGAATATTTCACACATCATTCACAGATATTGTCATGTGCACTGTCTGGGTAAAAATACCAGAACATATTGAAGGTAGGAATTTGTTCCTACAGAGTGGCAGCCTATCTTTGGATCAGGAAGTAGCAAACATGGAAGCTCTACCACAGGAAATGATTTCTTTGAGAAATGAGTGGGATTCAGTGCTTGCTGAAGCTCAAAATATAGTCCATGAAATGGGCATCCCACCTGAGTTCACCTGTAGCAGGCACAGAAAGGGCCAGCTCACCTAAGATAGGTCGGATGCACAGGAGACTCCTGACGTAACATTAAGGAATTCTGTGTATTATGTTGCAGTGGGCAGCATCAGTGCACAGCTTACTTCCAGTTTAAAGACAATCAGGGACAGAATGATTTCAAGGGAATGCTAGTTCCAGCAGTTGGGTGAGGAGGATCTTAAGCCAGCTTGTAGAAATTTGCTAACAAAATATTCCAAGGATCTATCTGAGGATTTGGAAAAGCCAATGCTCCGTCTGAAAAGGATATACAGTGTCTCATTCTCCGGATCATGGAGTTGCTGAACGGGACTTATGACATGAAGCTTGAGAGCATTTATGGTGACATTTGCATCACACTGAGAACACTTTGCACTGTACCAGTAACTGTGGCAGGAGGAGAGAGATCCTTCAATAAACTAACAATAACAAAGAATTTATTGCACTCCACAAGAGGCTCAATACAATCGCAATACTTGCCATAAGGTGTGAACTGGCTAAATAGATGGACCTGAAAGACATTGTACAGGACTTTGCATCAGAAAAGACAAGGACATTGGCTGTATGAGAGGGCAATGCTTATGTAGCCCCCCTCATCGAGTAAGTCTCTCTCAGTTTACATGTATGTGCTTATGTAGGAGAGAGAGCACCCCCATGCATTGATAAAACCAAGCAGAGTATAGTCCATTCACTGGACCTTTTCAGGAGCCCAGACGTTTCATTTTTTGACTTCCACCTTCAACACCTACACAGCACATCTACCACACATTCATACACTGCTTCCATTGCTGATCTACATACTTAATTTTTCAACTATAGTTAACCTTAGTTCTGATAAATTTCTTGTATTAAGACCTTTGCATAGGCTCCCTTCTAGTCGCATCCCTGAGCAAGTTTGACAATAGGATACAACAATGAAACCTTATGCATAAAATATTAAGCTTACTCTGTCTATGAGAAAATATTTGAATCCTACCCAATAACTCAATTTTATCAGCATTATTATAATGATGTTTATAAGCGTTTCGGTGCTGCTGCTGTGCGTGCTAAAGCTGCAAGAGTACCTGTGCTGGCCAAGAAATTAAGCTGTTCAGGACATTTGTCTTTGCCTCTTTGCATAGGCATGAATGAAAAAAGTTAAACAGTCCATTGGCCTTTTTAAAAATGGACAAAGTAGAATAATGTGCAAATGCATGTGTTATGTATTGCATTTTTCTTTTACATTTTTGCCTGGCTCATGCCCTTTTGATAATTTTAGACTTTGATATATGTATACATGAAATGCCATATTCTGAATGTATAGTTATGTATTAATATCTCTATGTAACATATAATGCGTCAATATTTCTTTTTAGTTTTTTTTTTTTTCCTACCTTGAATTGTCCATGGTGTTCCCTCGAGTTTTCATTATACTGTGAATACAGCATAACAGCTGGACCATGCCGGGGAAACATCAGTCACTAAAACATGCTGAGGTACATGTCGTCTTTCTTTGAAGACATTTGGAGCATTTAACATTTCTAACAGCTTCCATCGGCTGTCAATCTGAAAAGTGAGGACTCAATAAAGGTTGAGGGTAATATAGTATTTCAAAAGGAACTTGAGAATAAAACTCAATTTCCTAACAACAGAGGTGATATCTGATTGACAAAATGGCTTCTATGAAAAGCCTCCCACTATCTGATTGCTCCCGATAAGTGCACCTTAGGCTGTTCAAATGTTCTGCGTAATCATCAGATTCTGAATGAGAAAACTTAAGGCTCAGCCCTGTTCTTTTTTTTTTCAATAAGTGGAATTTCCTTGTTTCCTTGCATGGGTTTCTTTGGGTGCTTTTATTTCCTTCCGCAGTCTGAATGCCAGGAGAGTTAGAGAGTATAAGTTGCCCACACAGAAGATGTGATTGCAGCTCTGAATACATTTTTCTGTGTTCATCTACAGTTATGTGTAATTCCCCGTGATAGACTTCAACCAATGCCTGCCCCTTGTGAGTCTGACCAGTGAGACTGTTCTGTCGACAGGAAAAAGTTTGACGTACTTGAAGTGCTACCAAAATGGATGGCTGTGGTTTCTCATGTCAAGGCTCTTCTCTGTGCTGGCCCCTCAGTGGTAAAATGTATTCCCCATTGAAGTCAGGATTGCAGAGTCACTTCCTCCACAGACTGAAAACCCACCATTTTGGGCTACACGTAGATATCTCAGTTTCTTCAACAGCGAAAGAACAGTAGCATTGAATAAGCTCTCATGCTTATTCTAAGTCACTTTGCATTTGCTAAATAAATGTGCTTGTGATACAATGAAGGAATAGAGTTGTTAAAGTTATGACCTTGACACTGAAGGCAGTCATGATTTTCCTGTACCCTTATCCAAGTACTTTTAGTAATGACTGCCTGTTTAGGCATTAAGGTATGAGGGCTCGTTGAAGCTGGAATAAATTAAAGTACAACTCAAAAACTTCCAAAAACGTTTTTGCTTTATAACTTTGAGGTAGCTAAATTGATTCCTTGCACCAGTACATACCGTATGTGGTAATACTTAATGTATGTATATCACAATGGCATCAAAGTGGCTTTTAATAGGAGTCTGCAGGGACCAAAGATAACATGTTTGCTCAAGCAGTCCATACACAGTGCAGAAAACACACCTATGTTTCTCATTGGAATGCCTCTATGTTGAAGATGTCTGTTTCTCCCTTTTCCTCTGTAAGTCTCTTCAACTATATCAGTGAATAAGAGCGCTTTAACTTGCTCTGAGCCAATTAACCTGATATGTGGACAGGTGTACCAACTGGCAATGTCAGGAGAGAACCAATCCCTTTCTGCATCCAGCTGGTGCTCAAAGCACATCCACCCATCCAGCAGTATTGTGGCTTGTGAACTACTCCCCGGGGGATACTGCAATATGGTTTCCATCAACATACTGAAGTGCCCTTCAACAAGGAAGTGAACCCTAACTGCTCAAAGTGTGTTGTGCTGGTGATCCTGACCTTTGAAGGAATATGACGTATGTCTTGCTACCGTTTGTGTTTTCATCACAGAGGGATGAACATATTGTCTTGTTATAAGTCTTTACAAGTATGGTTTACAAATTTAGCACCATTAATGCAGCTTACAGATAGTAAAAGATATTTTACATTCTTTTCATCACACCGAACATGATGTTTCATTCATATGTAACAGAGGAAGTGCAAACACCTTTGAAAATACTGAATTATTCAGATGCCATGTGAGCTGAACTGCAATCATACGCATGAATGTCCCACAATGAGTTAACTCAATTGCGGTGTGACAGGAAAATGTACAATTCAACATTTAACCCCCCATGAACATTGAAACCCTTCTAAATTGTTTATGAATTGGTATAAAAGGAAATCCTTCTGCAGTGTCAGCAAAGCGAAAATGTGCTGCAAACCACTGGTGCAACTACGTTATACGTTAGTACATTACGGATTACTTTCAATAATAAATGAGAGAGCATCCACTCATTCAGTGTTAGTTTGTATTATTTTCCTGTTTCTCAAAACAGTTGCTTGTATGTGTGCACACACATGCACACATTCACACACACTCGTGGTATACAAGGTAGATCTAAATATCAGAGAATAGAAGTTAGCCATTGTTGCATTTACGTAACTCAAATATATTCACATGTTCTCCACTTATGACAGAAAAGCATATTTCAAAATACTTATCAGCTTCAGTCCCAATAGCAGTCAGTGTCTATAATATCTGAATGACAAACTGAAGGGAACTAATGCTTAACAACTGCGTTTTGACCTTCGATGTACTTGGACAGACGGATAGAGATTAAAGAATATTTTTTTTTAACACAGAAGTGGAGTGGTAGAGGACTGTTGTTGAGAAACACTCATCAAAATCTTTATTCATGCATTGATTTTACCACTGTAGTAAAAAAAAGATGACTGAGGTACTTTTTTGTATGCGATTATACATGTAACAGGGTAGCAGGGCCAAGTTGGTTAATGCTTGTTAGAATTCTATGAATCTGCAAGGACATACTGTGCTGAATTTTGTTTGTTCAAGAGCAACTGTTAGAGCTGTACAATACTAAAACAGTGAAGACTGTAACCCCTAAGCTTTGCACATTTTCACACACAACACATTTTTGCTAATGTTCTCAGAGCATTTCTTCATAATAGATTTTCCATTTTCCATTGAATATCGAATTAAGGGTTTATTTCGACCATACCAGAGATGGTGATTTTTGGAGCAGTGGAAAGCCTAACCAAGATGGTTTTGTTGAGTTTTATTTTGTGTGTGTAGACTTTGAATGAAGTGTGTTCTGCAGTGATCTGCAAGGTAGAATTGCTGTTTTGGTCAATGGATTCTGGTGGCTTTGTGGAGAGCCATCAGACAAAATCTGTGTAGGGACCCTTTACGTATTATGGTCAGTCATTTAGAATGACAGTCTGACCCCGTTTACATCTGTTATTGAAATGGAACCTGTATCCTGGTACATTATCCGGATAATAAATGGTCTGATCTTGCCACTGCGTTTAGACCTGGACCTAGACCATTTGATTTTTAATGCACTCTCGTTTTCCTCATTGAGATTGGATCCCTGAGAAACTAAAGAAACTTTGTAAAATGCTGTCTATTACAAATTCTTAATTATCTGTTCCCTCGGCATTGTAATACATTAAGCTATTCCTTTTTTTGTATAAAAAAGATGTCAGTTTGTCCTGGCATGCTGTAGTAGCGTTGTGTGGGCTGCTCTATGAATAGATAAATTATATATACCTTGTTAGCAGCAGATCAGCTGCACAGATGAGTTCAAGTCACACCGTCGCACAAAGAGTTATTTCTTACTGTATGTCATTAATTTCCCACCTGTATTGCTTTCATTTTTTATGCAGTTACATTGAATAACGCATCTTTTGGCACATAATAGACTGGTGATCGGCAATTAGAGGTGTGTCTGTCAGCCATCTCACTTGCTGGCTCTCTAAATTTGACCACCTATATTTTATATTATGTTCTGTATGAATGCCAGCACATTCGACGGAGTGCATTTACACCTTGATAAGATCCAAAAACAGTGCGAGCCAGACTACCTCTAGATGCAGTCAGGCAGATCCAGTCCCATTCCGATCACAATGCATTTACACCTGAACATGAGTTTTTCCTCATCTAGATATATATCGCCTTTTATTACCATGTGTAAATGGGGTCTCTGAGCCTGTCAGATGCAAAAACAAGCACTGGATGTGCTTTGATGGCACAGTTGCCCCGTTTCATAGCTGCTGCATGGTGTGATGTACTGCACCAATTCCAAAAACCTGAGTAACCATTTAGACTTACAAAATATGTAAGTAAGTATGTATGTTCGCAGAGACATTGACGCTACACCATCACAGCTCATCTCTGCATGTGGTAGTCTATTTACATTTTTCTGTCGCTCAATGCTACATCCCACAGTGTGTTACATTGGTCTGCACCTGTTAATAATGCCCCTTGGAGAGATTCCACGCTAATTTGCATTGAGAGAGTCCAGATTAATTTGCAGTGTCCTGCAAGGTATAAGTAAGTGTTAGTACCAGATGAGGTAGCTAAAGATAAGAAAGGGTTGATGGTCACTCTCTCGTTTACCACTCCTGCCTTGCCCATGACTGAGGCATCACTGGTGGACTCCAGGTGGCAGGTGGGGTCCCTCATGGGTGCCCCTAAGGTAGATGGAATTTGAAGTCTGGAAGGGTGCCTTTCCAGTGGAGAAATTGTGACCAAGTTCCGCAAATTTGCTGTTCGATGAAATGTCTGAAAAATCGGTATCTCTCTCTACTTAGATGAATACCAATTTTTCTCTTCTTTTTTCTTATTTTTGTTCTATAAAGTGAGACATGGCAGAGCCAGTCTATAATAGCTGATCAGTGTAATTATCCACCAAATTTGACTGCAGTTGAATGGAAGGCCTGAAGTTTAGATTGTCTTTAGGCTGGGCAAAGAGAAGAGGATTTCTAACTAAAAAAAAAAAAAAAAAAAATACAGTCCCAGCAATGACCCTCCTCCATCACATCACTCTCTATAAAGCCTTGTTATGTGTGGCAATCTTATCGAGGTTAATGCCAATAGAAGCAGGGGAATGCTTGCTTTGATGGATGAGAAGAACGGGCATTTAAACCATGAATGCTAAGACTGACAAGACAATCCTTTACTGAACGAAGAGCATGCAATAGCTCCAAATGGGATGGCTGAGAATTAATGTCTATGTTTCCTCTCACTGTGTTATCTAGCATGATGGTCAAGATAGTATATTTTGCTCCTCCTCATCGGTCTTCTTTTTTTGACTCTGCAGAGTAATCCATTTCCCTCAATTTCAGGTCTTGAGGCTTGCTACTGAGGGCCACGGGATCAATATTTGCCAAGTTTAAACCACAGGATTATCCGTCTGTCAGGGCTCGCAACAGAAGCTCTCAACTGTGACATAAATCTTGGACTGTCCTCCACCATTTGAGAAGGTCACACCTCCAAACAGCCTTTGTTATATTGTACACCTAAAGGACGGATTAAGTAGTCGATAATGTCACACCTACACATACACTGTACAATGCTGCGCACAGTAAGCCTTGAAAGTATTCTTATAAATTTACCATATATGATTTCGTCTCTCTGCCACACTCCTCTGTGTGGCATGTTGGATTCTTTTAATGCAGTCACATGAAGCGGTTCTGCTGTTGGCTGGTTTAATACAGTCAGAGGAGCCATTTTTTCCATTACTTTAATAGCCATATATATTAGGCGACTGATTTTGAGTATGTTAAAGAAGTATGTGCATTTTCTTATCATTTAGCCCCAAACGTGGTTTGAAGTTCTCAAATAGTGTCAGCAGTAAGAATTATGACTTCATGTGAATGCCTACACAAAAACGTATTAAAAAGGGCTTCAAAAATGTTTATAGAGAGACTTAAGAGCAAGACTAGAACATGAAATTTAAGGATAAGGTTGTTATTTTATGTTTTAGCAATTGTCAACAAAACCAATGGACATACCAAAACCAACAATGCATTGGTCTGACTCATTCCTGGCTCTCAACCATAAGCACATTGGGTCCTATTAAAGGTGTGAATTTTTAAAAGCAGGCCACAAATAAAGAAGACCATTTTTAATAAAGGGAAGTGAATAGTGCATTATAAATTAAAAAATACATGGGCTAATGAATTTATTAGTTCAGTGACTTATATATGTACTACTGTAGACTGCTCATAGTGAATATAAACAATTCTGTTTTCATTCCGACATGTGTGTCCATTAATTCTCAAACTCATTTATGCCTGTACGTCGCTGTTTGGTGATAGATGTCTGTGTATTCTTTTAAATTATGTCCTATACTGAAGTCAGTGATTTATTTCCTTACAACATCCCTTTATAGAACTATATTTGACAACATTGAGCATCTAATTTGTTTAATTAAGACATGCTTGCTTAATTATTGATGTTATGGCGATCAAAGTATTGTTCTGCATTATTAGTCACTATTAATGCACTTGCTGTCAGTACAACATGGATGGAAAATGAATAATAGGCTATACACAAATGGATTTGTGAGCAGAATTACACAGAGGAATATCAGCAATGTCTCTAAAATTAGGCCCATCTCACAGGGCAGTGTCCTTACTCAGCAGCGAAGGTCACCTGTAAACTCAACATTAATCTCCCAAAGTGCAGTGATGGCTCCACTTTGCCCTTGGAGACTAGCGTGGCACATTTGGGTTCATTACTGTAAATCTTGGCCCTGTCTTGTATGATGCATTGTTAACATTCATTGCTTGCTTTCCCACATTGGTTTAATACACATAACTTAAGTAATTAAATAAACATGGCGTCCTTGAGTCTGTCACACGGGCTGTCCGATTGTCCTCTTTACTGACTGGAATCATGCATGACAGAATCATTCATTTCCCATTTTTTATGTGACACTGATAAATTGACAAATAGTCAATAAATGTAGTTGTGTTATATCAATTGATGCACTCCTGCCAAAATATTAGAATGAGGAATTGGTTATTTTAACATTTAATATTATAAAGATGTAGAGTGACACAAGATCAGAAAGCCAATCCACAAGGTACCCCATTAACAAAACTAATCTCAGCATATCACTGCATCATTAGAGGTGGTAGTGTACTTTTAAAGGACACATTACCAGTTATCCTTCTGTCAACATTGATATAAATGGTGGTAGGGCTGACGGCATCCTATAGCCACTGGATTTGACATGCTCAGGACTCAAATCTGCTCATCTGGGACATCGTGGTGTTGAAAGTTAGACACCCAATCTCTGATGTTATAAACATGCTAAATTCACATTTTTTGTCGATTTAAAAGTTTATTTGTCAAATATACAAGCCACGTTGGACACAAGGCTACACTATAGAAACGTAACACATCTCAGTAAGATATTACTTTTTGCTCTAACAAAGCAGTACAATGTGTGATGACACGAGGAGCGAGAACACAAAAACAGTCACTAATGGCTAAAACTATAAACTAGCACAAAAGTGACATTTACCAACATAAACCATCATGTTCTAATCACACACATTCGTAATACATATTGTACAAACACTAATGTTACAAAGTAACCGTTGCATTGTTGGAATACAAGCAAACAGCAAACTTCAGATACTCAATCCAGGTGTGAGAGAGTCCTCCTGCTCTGCCTTTGTAGCAAAATGTAGATAAATATTTTTATTTGGTGCCTTTTTATTGGGTATAAACCTTGCGTTTATGCTTGTATTGTCAAAAAAAGTAGACTCAAAGCATAAATAACATCTGTGAGATGCTGTGATGTGAGCCCTCATGAACTGGTGCAAACAGCTGCATAGATCGAGAGCATACCTGTTGCAGATATCCAAGTAGGAAAACTGTGTCTGATAAAGCTTGTCAGCAAAATTCCTGCCGAAACCATATATGGTTAGCTAACATTGCCTTACCGACCAGGTTATGCTATAGTTGCGATAGTCGTAATATATAGCCAAATATAACACAACTAGTACTTCTGTGTTTTTTTTTTTTGTGAAAGTAATGCAAAAGTAGTGTAATTGGTAACACATTACTCCACACAGACAGCAATATTCAAAGGTAACATATTACTTTCTAACCAAACTAGCCAGTAAAATGTAATATTACATCTTGAAAGTGACTTGCCCAAAACTTCACACAAGTAATATGGAGCGAAATGCAGAGTGCTGAGGCTCTATGATTGTGCTAAGAGTAAATACAAGGATTAGAAAAATATATAGATATAAAATTTTAAAGTTCAAGATGAAAATAGATTAATACGTGGAAAAAATTGTATATTCACATACTTTAAATAACATCCAAAAATTGTATATCTTACTGAAATGTGTTTCGTGTGATACAGGTTTAGAACAATGTGCCCTTTAAATCAGTTTCATAGTGAACAGTTATGAATGTAATTGCTAATAAGTTTTGCAATTCATCTTTGATCTACCATATTTGCACTTCTTCCCACACAAACTGGAACAAGCTATCCTCTGTGCGCTACAATGTTCACTGTTAGCTTGGGGAGGGTTCACACTGCAGTGTGTGTCTTCCAATACATGCCGAGTCACCAGCTGCTTATTTGTGCTGCCTATTTTTACCTGTCACAGAGCACCTTCACCAGGAAGGCTTAAGACACACAGAGGTTAACAAAGCACACACCACAGTGTACTGTGGAAAATCCACAGCAGCAAAGTATACATGGGCTTCAACATGCTAAAACACTTACATGTTCCTTTAAAACCTCATTTTGTAGGAAACATTGGTGCAACACTTGGTTTACTGTGCTCCTCACGCACACACAAAGGATGTCACTGACAAAGCTGATTGATAAACGACCGTTTTGTCCAACCACTGACTTCCTGTGCTGGATTTTAACTTAAATTGAATTTCAAGCTCCAATGAGATGTCAGTGTTAACAGACTAGAAACCCTCTCAGGGAGAATGTTGCTGTCAATGCAGAAAGACATTTTGGCTTTTCCTCCTTCTTTCTTTGGCCATTCCCCACACATCCTCATTCATCATTCATTCAAATACACTTTGAAGGAAGGGACGTTTCCCCCAACCGCTTCATTCTAAAAGGATAATCCTCATCTCACAAAGAGATTCCTTACAGTATGTCCACATTATGTGGTGTTTTCTTCAATGGATTTCCAGGTTGTGTGGGTAGATTAGATTGGTCATTTTATGATGTATGTAATTATCCAATATTTAATAACATTTATTTTTATCATGGGCACGGCTGCTTGAGGAGTTGCTGCAGATTCTCAGTATCTGACTGACAAAATGGCAGCAGATTTCCCATGTCTTCTAATATGTGCTTGTGGGTCTGTGTGTGTGTATCTGACATTCGGCAAATTCTGACAACAATTTTCACCTCCGAACAATATTACCCGTTCAGTGTTATTTAAAGGAAAATATTTAATTCAGCAAGAATATGGAGGATTAGCATCCACTCATGACAGTAAGCGCATCAAAGATTTTGCAGAGCATATCATTTTACAAGTTTGCACTAAAGCCCTTTTGGCCCCTCATGTCAATGCCGTCCCATGTAGGCTATGAATAATATTAATAAGTGTTATCAGCACTGAACAGCCCAAACACATATACTAATTCCAGTGTGTCCATCTCTGCATAATCAAAGGTATATAGTCTTTTATCTGATGCAAAGGCCATTTTCATTTTATTAATGGGGCTAAAATAGCTTCTCTACAATTCCAAAGAGCTAAAGTGGCTGGGCAGTTTTAATGTTCTAAATGAGTAACAAGGATTCTCATGGATGAGTGCAATTATTCTTAGAGGTTAATGTTAGACTCCTGAAAAGCTCCACAGTAATTGATAAATGGGTATATCGCCCAGAGATGTATTCAGGGTTACTGGGCTGCAATACGCCTGGAGCAGCTCTTACACTGAATTATTAAAGACTGCTCTTTCCCCATTTCTTTGGTGCAGTAGCTTAAAAAATTGAACATTAAAGTAACCAATATATGTATATGTATATATATATATATGTGTGTGTGTGTGTGTGTGTGTGTGTGTGTGTGT
>JBBMOE010000001.1:8978738-9082792 GCA_037975065.1 Chaetodon trifasciatus | reverse complement strand
TGTGTCCACCCATTGGATATATGTTTTTTAAAGTGATCAACACTTAACAATGTACCTGAAATCATATTGTCCCTAGAAGAATCTATCGTCAACAGTAGAGTCCTGGCCTGGATGTTTGAGAGCATTCTTCTCAGTGTCAGATACAAGAAATGTTCTCTGTTGTTGTTATGCTCACTGTTACACAGTGGAGCAAAACTGTAAGGCTCTCAAAATATAATGATTTGTCTGAACTTTTCAATACATATCAAAAGGCCTGGATGCACTGCAGTGTTGCATTTTTCAACAGCAAAGAGTAAGAGAGAGACAATTCTGTGGCTTTGCTTCACACTTTTTTGATCTTTCATGTCTCAGGTTTGAGACCAGCTGGGACCTTTGCATGCCATCAATCCTCATTTGTTGTTAGCTCTCTACTGCCTTCTATCTAATTAAGGCAAAAAAAAAATGACAAAGAATATTTGAGGATAGCACATAAAGAAGGTGCATTTTGCAGGTGCACTTTCATGCTCAGTCCAGGAACCTGCAACACTGACTGAGTGGGAGGAATGAAAGATTGACTGGCTGCAACCACTTCATCAGAGTCAAAACCGCAGTTAGACTAATTGTCAATAGTCTGCCTGGAGTGTAGAGCATCTGTAAGGCAAAACAGTACAACCAAACCTTTCCATTTAATCATTTTTGACTTTTATGCATTCAGGGTCTGCAGACAACAGCTCCCCCTGGGTTGCTGCTTTCCCCCACCCACTCATTGCTCCCATACCAACCGAAATGCACACTGCCATTGATTGAAATAGAAGCAGTGCATGCTTAATTCAGTCTAGACAAACTCACTTTATGCATCTACAGTGTTTGACCCACTGTGACAAAGTGCAGCTTACTTTCAGCAGTGTGGGTGGTGACAGGTTCTCGAGGATTCTCAAATGCACTGTGCTGGGAAAACACGCAAAGCCCTCAGTCAAAAGCCCCAGGCTGGATCAGGGTTAAAATCAAGACTTTCTTGAGGTGACTTTGCCAACCATTGAGCCACTACGTCATGCATTAGTTTGTCATTCACTGACTGCTACAGAATGATAAATAATTGTTAGGTTGGATATACCATTGAAATTAAGGTGAGTAAGGGAAATAATACGCTGATCATAAACATAATATATCTACTGACACAAGAATGGATGGAAACAAGTTACCACCTAGCAACTGACTGCAAGACTTGCCAGAGAGCATTAGCTCATTTGAATTAGAAATACTAGCTGCAGGCTGGATTCAGCTGAATGTTTGTTAGCTATTGACCTCAGACCACGGTTGTACCAGAGTGAATTGGGCTTGGTTGGACCAAGAGAGAATCTCACACCCACGGAGTACTCTAAAATCGAGGTTTGCTAATGGTTCAATCAATTTTTTAATATGACTTACAATCAGCTGCCACAGGTGGAGGCAATGGACAAAAGAAAGTCAGGAATTTTAACCTCTTCTCTCTGACCTTGCAAGTGAGAAGAATTTCATGAGCTCAACATGTGAAATTAAGGAAGACAGACAGTACTGAAGGCAGAAGGAGGAAGAGTCGATCCACAAATTGAATGGTCCCTTCAGAGTTTTAGCAGCTGATGCAAGGAGGGCAACATGTGAGACAACAATGTGGAGTTATTACAATAGTGTACGGTTGCGTACTATACACAATTGTAATGTTGGTTTCAGTACATCATGTGCAAATGGCAAATATTGCTCCATTCTAATTAATTCAAGCTTTGTGTTGCTCAGTTGCACTTGTACTTCTATTGCTCTTCAGCACCTTTTATTAAACTTTGTTTTAAATTAAACAGCTTATATTTTTATTTTTGTAATTTTTTTTATCAAGATTCAAACAGTGAGCGGTACCTCATACATTTGCTCATACATCAAGTCAAAGCGTTCATATTGCACCCCTGCCTCCCTCTACAAACCTCCTTCCGTCCTCCCCATAAACCACTCTATAGCCTAATGTCAGTGTTTCCAAGCCTTTTATTTTGCCCTGCTCTTCATTATAGAAATCTAAAGTTACATCTCCATCCCATTAAGCAGCATCTTTTAGTTACAGTGTGAAACAGTTGCTTTGATGAGCACTGAACTGGTCTCCTGGCTGCAACAGATAACAAGCTCACACAGAGCTCATGGTCAGCTGCTGTCAGTCTGTTTTTTTTTTTTTTTTTTTTCCCCCCCCCCCAATCTGGGTCAGTTTCAAAAAGCTTTCTGCTTACTTTACTTTATTTCCTGTACATCGATGTTTTTACATTTTTTATTCCACTTTTACGTTGACATTTTAAACTGTGAAGGTACATTTGTGTGCTGCACACTCTTTGGAAATGATTGCCTTATACAGCCCAGAATGCTGACAGCAGTGTTTTTTTGTGTTATGCACTGGAATTTAACCTGGCTTATCTATTCCATAGTGCAGCCTGCCAGAAGTGGGCTTGAACTGAACATATCACACTGCTTTCACCTCAAAGGTAAAATCGATCTGAAGAGCACCTAGAGAGTGGCAGGGGTGTGGGAGGGGGGGTATTAGGGTAAGTGTCCCTCTTGGCCCTTGACATCTTTCTGTGATGATGACCCAGGCACACTGAGACCCTCCATCCATGCATGCTGCTTCAGGAGAGGTCAAGATTTATGCCACAGCTGTGAACCTGAGGTCATGCTATCTCCCTCCAGCAGCTGCTTTCTGTCTCAACCTGCTAGCTTCACAAGTTTCAGTTCTCAGGAGGGAATAAAAATGGGGAGAACAGAACTGTGGTCTTTGTGTTGCATTTTTCTATTTGAGAAATAACACATGAACTCTGCTTGGATCCTGCTGTAGTTATTTGCATTGCAACAATGGTATAATACAGATTATCTTATCTTTGTACCTTCATGTTTCTGTGGAGCAGAAAAACCCTGAACAAATAAATACATTTGAGCAAAGTTATATAAACTCTAACTGCAGTTTATACAGGCAAATGTTAAATACTGCAAGAGAATAAAACACTTTAATTAAATGAAGTTAACTATGAATGATGAACTATGTTTTAAGAGGTAATTTGACATTAACACATATTGTAGGGCAGACCATTGCAGCTGCACTGCTGCTGTGTGTGTTGAACAACGAAAGCATGCTGTTTCAACTTGTTGAAAGCAGTGCACAGCGGTTCACTGCTATTGTTTAGCATATAAATTTCCTGTCAGGTCAACCAAAATTAATTTTTTTTGTCCTCAAGTAGGTCTGCTTTATCATTGAACATGCAGTATTTTCACCTGGAGCGCTCAGTCGACTGTTATCGCGTCGATACAGTGAATCTCAGTGCCATTTGATGTGTGCCACTTAAAGCAGCAAACTTTACCTTTGATCCACTCAGCAGTTATGTCACTTTTGACAAATCATGAAGTCAGTTTGATGTTCTTCATACTCTCCTGGGAAGAGTCTAACTGGTAGCTACAGCTAAACCTACAGTTGATATAATAACTTCAATAACTGTACATTAAAATGTCAGCTGTCCTGCACTAAAAATGTACGAATTTGTGTCTGAGAGATGAGAATTCTGTTATATAGGGTTGAATCAAGTCACTGCATGTATTTACACAGCCTAACCTTGTCATAAATACATCAAATAAGCAAAGATCCCTTTTATGAACATATATCCTGAAATGTCCCTTTAGGCTTCCTGCCAGTGTGGAGGCAGGCTCAGCACTTAATGAATATTCAGTGAGACATCTCAGAGTGTCAGCTCAGCAGGTGGGGAGAGGGCGATGGTGGTGGATGTAAACCTGCCTTTCTGTAGCTCCAGCTTGCAGAGGAAGTCACATATTTCAGTGAATGCACTGTTTCTCTGTGGAAGTTGCTTTGATGCAAATGCTGTGTCATTATACCCAACATTACACATCACTTTGCTGCAAGTCTATTGACTATGCACAAGTGGGTCTCGATAATCTCACATACATTATTACCCAGTTATTATCCTATTACAGCTGGGTGTTGACATAAACGTGTTTTTTACAGTCCAAATTATATGTTACCTAAATTTCTTTATTCATTCTGAATTCCTTTATGCAAAATCGTCCCATTTGCCACATGGCATTAAGCTCATCGTTGTACTTACACGATCCAGCTGCGCAAGAACGCTGCCACACTCATCCATTGTCTTTGTTGTTAATTGTGGGAAAATCGACACAAACACTCGAATAACACAGCCAGTGATTCCTATGCGTGACATTTATCTTGCATGAATCTTAAAATTCTTCGATTTGTTCCCAACTTTCAGTCTCTTTAGTAGTTTCATATTTGTTTCACTGTATATACTACACGTTTTAATGAGAAACGTGTATAACAGTGCGACCCATCATTAGATTCAACTCCACTCTAAGAGTTCACAGGACTAGATTTTATATGAAAATGCGCATTTTGAAATATACTTAAAACTGAATGCCTTAACAGTAAATAAAATGAGTGGGGGGAGTCATTGTTGTGGAAATTTATGCAAAAAAAATCACCATGTAATATCATTTCCAGAGAGACTGCTTTAACTGTTTGCCCTTTATTATCACTGTAATACCTAAATATTTGTTTTGCCTTTGCTCTTGTCATTAATATATGTAGTAGTCTGACGGGGGGGCAGGAACAGTGAGATTCAGTAACAGTTCATTTTGTATGTTTTTGATAGCTTTGCCCTCTTTCTGCCTGCTCTGACCTGAGCCTGTTTATACATAAAATACAGTCATATAATCAATAAAATGAGGGCTTACAGTCTTTTTAACAGTGTCTCCAAAGGTTTTATGCATAACACTCACATGCATGTGAATATTAAGCAGTAACACAGCGCTCTTCCTGCACTGTATTATATTAATGCAGTCGACTTCATCAACGCACATGCAGGTGCACTTTCACTGCATTTGGCCTGGCCCACAACGGGGAAGATAAATTCATCAGATTGCCCCCATGCATTTTGGGATATCATTTGGAGAGTGTGATTATTTATTTCTTGTTTAAAATTTCAAAAGCAAAGTCATTCATAAGTAAACCTCTCATTACACATTATGCTAATGTTGTCTAATGTACGTCCATCTTACATCGAAGACTGATGGAGATTCCACTGAGATCTGTTCTCAGTTTTTGGCTAAAAATAGAGCCAAGCATCTTAGGACTGTTTGAGCACAAGCTCCAATTTCACAAGGGTGATTAAAAAAAACCTTTGCACTCTAATCTTATTTTTCACTGTACTCAAACATTTCCATGTGTGCTCTGTATTGATTTGGTGAGGAACCTGGCTGCCTTTACATTCTTGTAAACTTGTGCTTCCAAATTTTCATTGAGCATTAAAAAAAAAAAGTAACTATTTTCCTCAGCCTCGTTTAGTTGAGCTTTTCTATACTGCCTTAAACTAGAATGCAAGGAATACACTGTTTTTTTCATCATCTGCTCTACTGCCATCCTACTGTTTTGTGATGTGTGATGGTTTGTGTGGAGTAAAATATAAGGATATGGAAAGTAGGTTATGAAACCTCAGTGTCGTACTTGCAGTGTCATAGTGTGGCTGCTGTTCTTAATGTGTTTACATAGTCTTTACAAACCCCGTCCTCTAGTTGATATTTCCCTCTATCCATACGGGACTTCGTGTACATCAAATATTAATGCAGTACCAACAGAAAATGGCCGCTCCAAAAAGAGATGACCTACTTCCCACATTTAGCCCCACAGGAACTGTCTTTGGAAAAACATGAGAGAGGGATGTTTAGCCAACAGGGCTGCTCTTTTAAGCCTCAGCTGAACATGGTTTTTAATCGCACCCTGGTTCTGTCTCCTCTTTTTCCTCCAACAGTGTGTCCAGACAGTCTGAAGACAGGACATTTCTCTCCAGACGTTTTGTGTTGCTTTGAACATAACCAGGTGGAAGCATTTAGAAAGAGGAATCTCAAAAAAAGGGAAAAAAAATCCTCATCATTTGGATGTAGATTTCAATCATAAAGTCCCAGACATGATATGATGAAATGTAAAGAGATATCTTTAATAACATCCGCCAACACAAACATGTCACACTGAGAAATTAATCTGAATAATGTCTTCAAGTGTGCACGGTGGCACAAGTGGTAACACTGTCGCCTCACAGCTAGAAGGTCCCCGGTTCGAATCCCGCTGTGGGCGCTGGTGGCGTGTCCTCCACCATGCCTTCAGTGCCTGCTGCTCGAGGAAAAAGGGGCCTTTCTGTGTGGAGTTTGCATGTTCTCCCCGTGCTCACCTGGGGTATCCTCCATAAAAATACCCCCACTAAAAACATGCAAGAAGATCACCACCTGACCAATGGTGACAACAAAGGAACCGGTCCCCGGGCGCTGGTCGACTAGCAGCCCACCGCTCCTGGTCTGCCGTGGAGGAAGGTTTGACCATGGATGGGTCAAAAGCGGAGAAAGAATTTCACAAAATGCATGGCGTGTGCAGTTTCCCTCCTCAACTCTGCATGTTGTGTGTTAAAAAATTGTGACGAAATAAAGGAATCTTAATCTTAATCTTAATCTTAAATATAAACACTGATTCTTGAGAAGTGGGACACAACATGGTTTACACTACCAGGAGTTTTTAGTCAGCATTAAAAGAAATCTAAACTGTAAGGTTTTACAAGCCCCCATGGAAAGAAATACAGAGAGAAAAATCATTATTTGAAACATTGCCCCAAAAACGCTGCTTTAATTGAATGTTGCATTCAGTGACGTCACATAAGGGAGCGGGATTCCCGGACTCGTGCACATCACTCTGTGTATATACTCCAAATATGTCAGAAAATAAAGGGAATGTCTGTGTGGTGTCCTGGCTGCGTTTTGTTTAGTCCTCAGCTCGGTTTCATGAATCTCCGGGAGCAGTGTGTATAAGTGTTTTTTGCTAGACGGATTCTGTTGACATGCTCAAATTTTATTGATTTGGTTTGATTGTTTTGCTTCTGCCATGGGCAAGTACACTGCGTAAATTTTTTTTTTTTAATGTTTTGATGTGATATACCATTGGGAGTCTGCACTGGGTGTTTTATTTTGAAAACTGACAAGATGTTTTGTGCTGTTCCTGTGTTTGATTCAATCTGCTTTGTGCACCTGAAATTTCTATGTCTACCGCCGGTAGGATTGCTGACCCCATTAAACTGATGAATAGAATGAATATTTCCATCACATGTTGTGATATGATCAAAAGCTCCACACCAGCTACTAATACACATAAATTTGGCAACTGTTGTTTCCAAGCTCAAGAATGAACTTTCACTTTTAAGCAAGTGAGTAACTGTTGGTCCATATCTGGATCCATTTGCATTTCCAGGCTGTGTCGCAGCCATGCCTGGTGGAATCAAGCTGGAAATTTAATACTACAGCAAAGCACTTTTCAGTAGACAATGAAGGAAATGGTGCAAATGACTTCTCACTGGCATGCAGCAGGGGTGCCCAAACTTTTTCCCTTGGAGGACCAAAAGCAAACACCTATTGTATTTTATTGTTAAGGTGCAACAAAGCATTAGGATCCCAGGTTCCTATAATTAACTGACTTCCCGCGTCATTCTGCCTGCCGTGTGCAGATTATGAAAAATAGTTAATAATTATGGATCCTACATAATTAAGGAACATTCTTACCACCCAAAAACATCTGGCGGGCCAAATCAAACCTTATGGCTGGCCAGCTTTGGCCTGCAGGCCCTGGTTTGAGCAGCCCAGGCTAACAGCAATTGGCAGACTGCAAATATTTGATAGTCAATTGGTAGACTAATAATTAAGGTATTTTAAAAAAAAAAGGACACATAACAATATTCTAATTTTCGAGTGTACTGTATGCACCCATTTTCAAAGGGAGGACACACAGGTGCAAAAGCAAACAAACAAAATACAACCGTTTAAAAAGGCTTTAAATTCACAGCCGTGCAGCATGAGTCATACCAATACCACTGAATGGCACACCTGAAGTGTAGTGATGAGTACCTGCAAAGGTTATAGGCTGCTCTACAGTTGTATACTCAATAGTGTATCCATGAAAACACTGAAGCAGGGAGTTATTCATTTCCATGCTGACAGAATCCACTGAGCTCTTATGTAAACACTGCATTCATTATAGTGAAAAATTGTTTCAACAATCGAAATCAGAAATATTTAATTAGCATTTATGGATCTGCGAGGTTTTACAAATTAGTATAAACATAGCACAACACATAGCGGACTCTGAAGGATAACAAGTAGCTTTAAAAAAACAGGTGATCAATCATTCATGAATATGCTGCTAAGATGCCTGCAGTGAACATTGGGGAGAGTTTTTGAGGACTGAAGTACACTGTTTAAGCAGAACAAAAAGCACAGCCTTTGCGTCTGCAGCTCCCCTCTTCAGCTCTTCCTCTATAAGCTGTCATGTGAACAAGGCTGAAATTCAACCTGAATTCCTGCAGGCTATGTTTCAGCCCTAAACTCTAGCCTGTGCTCTTGTACGTTTGGGCACTCAGCACTTCCTTCCCTGAGGCAACATGGTCATCACTCCATTTTGCCAAAAGACCCATATCAGCCACAAATCCTGTGCAAATTACATTTGTTTCTCCCAGATCTTGCTCTTCCACTGGCCGTCACAGATGCACTTTATAAAAAAAAAAAAAAAAAAAAAAAAAAAATGTCCTTGCCACCTTTGGCTAACTCCATCCCTTTTGTCGTTGCTTGACATAACCCTGCTTGATCTGTCTAAGTCTAGAAAAATTAGGAACATTGCACAGAATACAAATATAGTGAATTCGGTGTGAAGATGAAAAATATCAAGTTCAACAAACAAAACTTGGCTCAGCCTTAATGAATCCTCTGGACAGCGATGTTTATTTTATTGTCGATATTTCCCCGACGTGCTTTACTGTTCTGCGGGAGTGTAACTATCACATTAATATGCAATAACTTGGTGATAATGAAGCTCGTAGGAAGAATAATTCCTGAGCAAAACCCCACTGGCTAAAAGCTGCGGTACAGCTTGAGAATGGGTACAAGGTCTCATATGCTAGTGATTCCCCATGTGAGAAAAGAAGCTCAGATGCCAACTGAACACACTGGCTCCAGTGTGAGCAGACACTCATAGGTGTGCACACACATAAAGAGGAGAAATAAACATGAGATAATCACCATGCAGTTGTAAAAACATTTTAAGTGTGCTATTCATGGCGTGAAAAGAATTCATTTGTTTTGCCAGTATTTGTTGTGCATATTCATCCTGTTTTCTGTTTCAATCATTATCTTTGCTTATTCTCTTTCAGGGTCGCAGGGTCCTGCAGCCTATCCAGTATCGCTTGGATGGAAGCCCTTGAAAACCCTGAACAGGTTGCACATCACAGATCAACAATCATTCACGCTCACATTCATACCTATGGGCAATTTTGAGTTTCCAGTCCCCTTGCCTTGCATGTTTCGGGAATGTGGGAACAAAACAAACACACACAAGCACTGGTAGAAAATGCAAACCACAGAAAGGCCAGGGCCAGAAATCAAATACAATTTCTTTTTTGCGCTGAGAGGCAGCGGTGCGAACACCGAGCCTCTGTACCACTGCCAGGAAATTCATGACTGATTTATGCCAACACATAGAAATTACACAAGTAGAGCGCAGCTTCACTCTAACAGTCAAATTCTGTGCTGAAGGTGAGAAGACCAAAGTATGTTTTCATTAGAATGGCTAAAAGAAAAATGTAATGCCTGCACTGAATGAAAAAAAAAGTTATCTGAAAGACCTGATGCCAAATGTGGAAAAAGCTTCACAAGATGAGTGATGACATGAAGAAATATGTTTAACACATATATAATGCATGAATACTTCTGTGCACTTATACACTTGCATAATTCGAAATGAACGCACTAATTCGCTCCAGCGTCTTTGCGTATGTTCCTCGCTGGGGGAAGGTGCAGCGACTGCAACCAAATTGAAAGCTTTGGTTGCTAGAGGGAAATATTAAAGCAACTGTGATGAATGAGCTGACTGCGGTTTACACCATGTAAACATGCACTGCCCACTTGCCATATCTCCAATCCATTAGCTATCATGCGACTCTGCGTTAAAGCTGTTTGTTTGTTTTGCTCCCCTCTCCCCCATTTTGTGCCCCGGCTTGCCTGCAACCCTCCAAGAATCACTACCTTTTCCGTTTTCCAATTTCAGCCGCTTCCTCTGGAGCGAGGTTTGATGAATGTCGCTCACATTAGGGTGACCTCCGAGATAACCCCTCCTTTCTTTCCCAAGAAAATTCATCAGGCAGAGTCGGCCAGCCCCAGGGATGTGTGATTCAGCACTCAAGGTGAGTGTTTGTCACAGAGGCCTCAGATGGCCAGATATTGGTGTGGAGTGAGAAGGACAGAGATGTGCTCTTTTACTGAGCCTCTTACACACTGAGCCAAGAAATACATGCCTTGTATATATACATCAACCCTAACCGAGCCTAGGGACTAAAATCTTAAAGCTGCACTAAAATTGGTTATATTAACAGTGAAAAAAAAAAAAAAAAAATCTGTCGCTTGCAGAAACAAAGCATCATCCAACTCTGACGCACAACTCCAATTGAATGATTATATTGCCCAGCATCTGCCTGCAACGGGCAACTTGCTATCATGTTCATCAAGTGGCCAAATTAATCATTCGATGCAGGTTAAAAAAGAGCAACGTAACTGAGAAAGCAGATCAAATTTCCATTTCTGTCTTTATAGTCAATCAGCTTTCAGCAAACGAGCAGCTGCAATGCTGACACTCATGGTTGTGGTGGATGGAGTATTTTATCAGAAACCATATTTATGACATTTATGTATCTTTGGGGAATGCATGGAGCAGTTTGTAAGGGTGTAAAAGTGGCTTGACTGCATGTACAGAATCTTGATTTTGCCATTGCCTGCTGCTAGCACTGTAACTTTTGTATAATTAGTTTTGGTGTTGCTGTGTGTGTGTGTGTGTGTGTGTGTGTGTGTGTGTGTGTGTGTGTGTNTGTGTGTGTGTGTGTGTGTGTGTGTGTGTGTGTGTGTGTGTGTGTGTGTGTGTGTGTGGGAAGGTGTGTATGTGGGCAGGTGTGAGTGCTGGCAATGTTTTTAAGTTACTTTAGGTTGGTATTCTTGTGTGTTGCCATCACATGTTCAGTTGAAGAACCTAAAACAACACTTCACATCCGTAGCTTCAGCTTCTACTTCAAGTCCACACAGACGTTTGCCAGCACTATGTGGCATTATTCTGTTGGCAGATAAATAAATAAACAAACTCAGTGAAGTGAACTGCTGCTTTAAAACAGTACAAATAAATGCCAAAAACATTTATTTATCAGCACTGAGCCAAGGCCTTACACAGCACATAAATCAGTGCATTCTTGACACATGACATGATGGATACAGGTATTTATTGTTTTCTACACATCTCATATGTCGGTCTTCCCATCTGCTTGCACTGTCAACATGTTTTATCAGACCAGAAAAGGTTTGAAACCTGAGGATCTCTCCATGAAACTTCACTTTCTATACATTTTTTTTCTGAATTTAATCCATCCTACTCCTGAAATCTTAGTAAGAAGATGTGTTGTTTGTCACTGATGTAATAGGAAGGGGTCCACCTTTGGTGCAGAGCACAGCACAGTTTCTGAGCCAGTCATGACGAGTCTAAATAAGTGAGACTTCACATTTCACCTCTAAGAGGGCTACTTGGAACAGCAAAAGCAACAGGTGGGAGCAGTGACAGCACTAACACAGGCATCGACCTGTGTGACACACCAGCAACAGGATGAGCAACCATCTTGTCACCTTACTGGGCAAATCCCTGCCAAAATCCACTGAATCCATTCTTGAACCCAGGGAGCAATCCAAGAACTCAGTTGCTTTTATGGTGAACCCAAAGCCCAAGTGGCCAAATGAGTGTGAAAGGGAGTGTCTGGGAGGAAAAACACAGCTTTTATTTGACTAAGTTTGACATTCATTCATGACATGATGAGAATTTAAAAGTTGCTGTTTCTTATTATTCATGTAGTTTAGATAATGCTCCTAATATCCAAATAAAATTATTATTCAAAGCAGGTGTTTACCAAGCTGTAGACCATGTGGAAACAAAAAAAGGATGTTGAAAGACAAGTTTCATCTAAGAAAACAATCTTAATGTCACATCGTCTTTCCTTTGTTTAGGCTGGGTAATTTATGATCCTCCACATCTCCCTCTCATGGGCCCACATTATAGCCTTAGGCGTCCTGTGTCTGATGGGGAATCGTGGAGAATGCAGCACGATTTCATAGCTTTGCATTTATTCTGGCTTGTGTAGTGCCCTATACCCAAGTGAATAGCACTGCGAAGACATTGAGTGTGCACAACACTGGTGCTATGGAGCCAGCTGTAGCTGCTGGATTGATGACCACAGTCATGATCCACGGTGCAATGGATGAACACTGTTGACTTCCACCCAACAAAAGCAAAAGTTGAACACTTTTCCTGACTAACAACATACTGCAATATTGTTCTTGGGATACTAATCCACACTGTTTGTGATTTTGTGTGTTACATCAGATTACATTAGATTAGATTAGATTCAATTTTATTGTCATCATCAGAGCGCAGCACAGGGACAACGAAATGCAGTTTAGCATCTAACCAAAAGTGCAAATAGTCATAATATCCACATTTACACCTGCTGTTCACGTATGAATTGAAGATTCATGCCATGAACGGTATGATGTCAATAACTAGAAGGCAGTTGACAATGACCAGAAAATCTTAATGTATTGAATGGCTTTCTTTAATTGAATATTGAATGTCTTTATTGGTTGATGGCAAATTAATGGATCTGCTGGTGTGCTCTGGGAGTGCATCCAGCATATATAGGACACAACAAAATGCAGACTGTGATCGTCCAGCTGAAGCAGCATCTGTCGATTGAAATTATCCAGATGCGAGAGTAAAGTGTGAAGTGTGTGTGTGTGTGTGTGTGTGTGTGTGTGAGTGTGAGAGAAAGAGAGAGTGAGTGTAAAGTTGCGAAATGCTTGTCTGTTGGTGGGTTGGAATGGGAATAATGTGTGGGAGGTTCAAGGTTGTCTTTTATTCCTTCCAGAGGAGTAATTATGCAGTTACTGTATCCATTGTTTGAAGAGCTTATCTTCATATTATATTTTTTCAGACCCCTTCACATTTACACCTGCTGTTTAGAAGCAGATTTCATGCAAAAATCAACCCACAGTAATTGTGTGAACTGTGGTAAAATTTAACTGAATACATAATCAGCGCCACCAATCCTTTCTGCAGTCTTCCTTTGAACGCATTTATTAGAGAGAAAATTCACATCTGGGTGGTGTTAGGGTCTTAGGTGGTCCAAAACAGTTGATAATTTTAGCTGCTGCACAGCAGTGAGTTGGAACCAGGCATTCTGAAGAGGAAGAAGAGGGAGGAGAAAGAGTAGCAAGGCAAAGGAGAAATACAGGAGGGTCCATCAGTGGAACTCTCTGGTCCAACATTATCATTAAACCTTAAAATCAGTTGCCTCTAATTCACACAGCACAAGGCCTTAGGAGATATAAAATGTTCTTTTTGCATCCACAGGGTCTTGAACTCACAATCTTGTCCAGCAATGGTATATTCTGATCATGTTGAGCTGAGTGGAGAAAATGTTGTCTATTGCGTAAGATGCCCATGTGATAAGATTCATGTTGGTATAAGTACACAAACATCAAAACAAGGAACAAGAGAACATAAGAGTTGCATCAGACATGATTCAATTGATCAAAGGCTCCATTACTCACAAAGAAAAATAAAAATAAAGAACAAGATGAAGAAATAGTAACATAGTAACTGCTAGCATTTATGACCAGGCTGGCCTGATCTGTCTTAAAGCCGCACCAGGCGTTTACTAGACAGCTACCAGAGGGTGACAGAAATGGCAACACATTTGTAGATTCATTAATACATTAAAGTGACAAACTGATGTTTGAAGCTCCTTCTCATTGATGATCTCCATTGACTCCAGTGAATTTAATGAGGAAAGAATTCAAAACCCAATCAGCAGTTCTGCTTTTGAGATACAATTCTATTCAATTAGAGAGAATTTCCATCTGTTTACAGTAAAACATTTTGATGCACTGTGGGCTGAGTTTTTGATTGTTCAAAAATCTGGCTGGATGGTTTGTAAAGACAGTCTGAAGATGCAGTGTTGTGAGTTTAGTGTCAATTGAGCAAAAAATGTGGCAGTGAAATAGGTTTAATCAGTTTCGCATTTTTTGAGAGAAACAGAGTGATTGGATGCATAATTGCTGCCAGCTCAAAGCTCTTTGGGCCTACTTTACAGAGAAAGTGGCACTTACAACTGAGTTGTGTTGAATATTCAATGTTTTAAACTTTAGACATTTACTGTAGTGCCACCATCGGGACTATTAGTCCGTAATGCCAATTGAGCAAGCTTGGTATGGGACTGGACCCGTGTCAAATTGGTCAAAATGGCTTAAAACAATTTAAAACCAAAATGGCTTCTTCACTGTGACTCCACCACAGGGGAAAAATATGTGCAAAGTTTTGTATGTTTGCGTGGGAAGGCAGATTTCCTGGTAAGGAGATGAAGAAGAAGATGATTGGCACAGTTGATGGTAACTGAAGCGCATTTATAAGGGATGTCACATGCAGACTTTTTTTGTCCTCTGCTTCAAATCATGCCATCTTCTTTTACAGTCTGAAGGTGTGCGTTGGAGTACTGATCGACGCAGATATTAAATCCCTGTCCTCTGTCTCTTCCTTTGCACCTCGTTGGTCAGGACTTGTAGCTTGCTGTCTCAAAATTACATTTTTTCCTTGGCGCAAAGGCCACCATTTATTCTTTGCTGCATGGTTAATTGTAATCAGATAGAGAATGACATTGCCATCAGGATTTGTGGAAACAATTTTATTTCTCTGGTGCTGTACTAGGCAGCCTGAGTCCTGGCAATTTCATGTATTAATACTAAATAGAGATACTTCTTAGAATCTTTCTGTCTTTAACTTCCATACAATACAGACAAATTCATGTTTCATCCAGTGGTGAGAAAATCTGCTGACTTCGTTTTCTTTGAAAGACCCTGGGTCAAGTCAGAATAGGAATTGAAGGTGGTCAGGTATGAAATGAAGTGTCCTGGAGTCTCAGTCATCTTATACATCATATGAACGTCATTCTCCCTCATTTGCCTTGCCACTCTAATGTGTTGGAAATGTCAAAATGCTTGAGAAAGGTATGAGCTGAGGTGGTTACTGAACATACTTTCATTACTACTTTCATGACCTCCTACCAGCTGAAGGAGCTGTGTAATAGGCTTGAATGAATACCCCAGAGGAAAATTGAATAGGTTATGTAAATGCCATTACATTACATCTAACTCTTCACATTAAATGAAACACCAGTCTAATTCTATTTTTGCCACCATTTACTGCCTTGGAAAAATCTGAACTCATTTTTGTATTTGCCACAAGGAAAAGCTACTTCTCTTTGTTCTTATGCTGGTTTACCATAGTCAGAGATGCACATTGGCTTTAAAAACTCCAAATTAAGCGTCCCTCTTGCCCACACACACATACCCATGCTGTATGTGCACAGATTGTTCTTGTGTGTATCACACAAGACTCACTCAAAAGGAACAAGCCACCTCACTGCACCCTCAGATGCTCAAATCTGGCCGCAGGATAAGGTTTTCCCATGTGTGTGGCCAATAGTTACTGTAAATCTTTTGTCCCTGCAGCTACTGAGTTGATAAATATTTTTTAACATGAATTTCTGAACTGCCCACTTTAGTAGATGATATTGCACAAGATTGAAGTGCGAAGACGCTCATGCAAATAAGAACTGGGGACAGAATTCAGTTAACAGAAGAATCATGTCATTCATTTTCAATGATTCTGAATCCAAAGACACAGATTTTTCTCAGCTCCGTACCACAATGCAGTAGTGTTGGTAGCCACTCTGAGTCTGTGACGAAGGAATGAACTATATCAGACCCATCTTTAACAAAGAAGGCAAGTGTTTGGATGCGTTCCAGTTTTTCTTATCTTCCATGTTAAAAGAAGTTTGACATGACCTCAGCTGTGTCTTCGGGGTCGTATTTTCATGCTCTTCCAGTGTGCAGGATGCATTCAAAACATAACTGGCCGTTAAACTAACTGGTCCTGATGAAGGTCACTTTCTTTTTTCCGAAGCATTCACACATAAAGCAGAGAAAAGTGTGTGGGAACATTTTTTTAAAAGTTAAGGTCACTGTAAACATTTCAAACATGCTACTGGCAGTCTTCTGCAATGATGTTTTCTGAAAGAAAGGATCACAGTTCTTCTTATTGAACTGTGATCCTAAGAAGTCAAAATACATAAGATTCCCACCTCTAGCAGGCCAGTTGGCCAAATTGGGCCCCTCATCCAACCAACTCCCCTCCACCACCCACCCTTAGCTCTAACACAAACACAGGCAATTTCAAATAAGCCCTTGACCATTAGCCTTATCATGACACAGATGTAGTCTCTGAAAACCATTTCCAAATCCCGTGCTACCGACATATAAACACTGATTGAAGAAATTACTGCAAGGCATTAAATCATGAGCTCAAATCAGGGATGAACAAATGAATTCACTCTTAGCAAATTTGATCTGGAAGGCTACATTTATCAAAGTATTGGTCACATTCTGTGCAAAACTGAAATGCATTGTGGAGTGCATATAGTTTTTAACAAGTTACATTTTTCTAAATGTGCATTCATCTTCAGCCACAGTTACCAGTAACGTGAGGATGATGGGCAGGAGTCTGCACAGATCTCTGTAGATACTTGGAGCTGTATGTCTCTGAGTAGTTCCAATGTAGATTTTTTGATGGAGCGCACTGGACTCTCCAGGGCATCTGTCGCATCCACTGAGTAATTTCCTTGGTAATAGTGAACCAGGTGCTTAGTTCAGAAAAAAATTCTACTTCTGAAAGAAATGTTTGTTTTCTGATTTATCAAAAAAAAAAAAAAACAGCCTTTTTCTTGTTGAGGCCTGCCTAGTTTGGGGTCTACATTCAATTTCTGGCTACTTCCACAGCCTGAACGCAATATTGTGCCAGTGATTGGGCATTGCTTCCATTTCATTGTGTAGTGCCTTTATGTTTGAAACGTCTATATTAATTGAAATAGCAGAGCACGAAAGGATTCTGTGCTCAATACGCTGTAAGACTTTGACCAAGAATGTGAGAAGCAAAATGGCAGTGAATGGCTGGAAATAGGTTTTCAATCCTTTTGCCTCTGACCTGCTCTTATTCATCAGACTGCAGTTGGAGACCATCAAGGCACCATGCAAGCTGGGTAAATGTGCCGTAACCAGACGCAGTGCCTCTAGGCACGTGCTTCAGGGCGTATCTGATAGAGGGCGTAGGGAGCATCCTGTCATCTGATGTAGAGTGTCCCATCGTTTGGGGTTTGAACTGAATAGTGTGTAGAATTGATTTATGAAACCAAAAAAAAAAACACCTCTGTGAGGGCATGACTGGTCTGTGCAAACTCCGACCAGGTTTGGGCACCACCTGCACCCCTTTTAGCTGACTTCTCCTGACATTTTAGAGCCATTATCATACTCCTGACCACAGCACTCTGTGATATCAATGTCATGGCTTTTCAGTGAGCCAACCAACACCTCAGCTCCCTTCCGCTTCCCAAAGTCTTTGAATTTGAGGAATCACTCTCAAATTTCCCACTCGTCATCTTGCTAATGAACTTATCTTTGCATACTCACATTCTGCTCCTTATGAAGTATGTCAGACATCATGTCACATATTATAGAATATTTTACCCCTCCTCTCCTTAAGAATGGCTACGTCGGCACCGCATATATGAAGTTCATTCTGTCAGTGGAGAGATGAAGAGCAGACATTTTTCCACTGTTCCTGGTGCTTTCTCCCGTTTTTAAGATGCTCATTCATTATGATGTCATATTTACCCAGTAATTCCAGTGTGCCAAGAGAATGACCGTTTGGGTCACCCACTGTGTTCCAGTCTCCTCTGAAAGCCATGTTTCTGCAGGCCAAATGAAGTGTCACATCCGGCAGTCTCGCTAATAAAGCCCTCTTTTTGTCTTTTTCAGTTTCCTCTTCTGGCTACCCATCCCAGTTGCCTTTAAAACTGCATTCTAAAGGTTTTTCCTTTTCCAGTAGCAATGCTGGTGTGCGAGACCCCTCTTGTGCTCTGAAAACCATCCATACTTTATCTTTGACGCTTTATTCCTTCCTTGGAATTAAGACCACTGCCTGACTTGTTCTCAAACGTGAAAGGAAAAAGAACACATTGAATGCAATACAGTGCCTTTTTACTGTCACTGCAGGCCAGCCAGGCTTGCTTACTTTTTTCTCACTTATTTGCTCATTTGGAGTGCAGTAAATCATTTGGAAATGCCTTTCTGTTAATGCCTTTTATGCCATGATAGCCTCAGCGAAGGGGACTCTTCCATGCCTATCTGGAGAGCACTCCCCTCCCTCTCAGCATCCTTCATATTTTCTGGCCATAGTCCAGGGTCATCAGATAGGCCTGTCAGCTGATTCTTACATCCTGCCCAATCAGTACTGTGCAGGTCAGGTCCTCACACCTGGTTGACGCTAACCCTAACCGTTCTACAACCAATTGCATTCTAGGGCAGCATCTTTGCACATGTGCAAAACTGATTGGGCAGGAGGTGCAGATTGGGAATGGGCAAGGCATACTTGTTTACTTTCCTGTGCTGCCTCATCTTTTTTGCATCCGTCTCTCACTCTGAGTCTGCAGAAGGAGCTTGGGAAGTGGACCTGCTTTAGTGAGAACTCTCGTCTCTCACCCAGATTCTGACAGTAGGTGATATCATAATAACACTGTGATTATTTTCTTGCTGACTTCAGACCGAACAATTCTAGCAGGTTTGCGGTATAGCAGCCTTATAAGGGCAGTGCAGTATATATATATTTTTTAATCTAGTTAAGCAAATGTGCTACTGTTGGTGCTTCTTCAAACTTTTTTTGCCCATTGAAATGTGCTTTTTCTAGTTCTTTCAGTACTGTGACTTTTCTTTTTTGAGCCCCTGATTTTTGGTGAGGCATTTTGACTGAGCGAGTCATTTCATTTTACATTAGCAGCACGTTTGTTCTGCACACCTGACTTGCCAAGTGTTTCAACCGCACCATTTTCACAATAAAAGCGGGGGGCAGGGCATCAGATGACAAGTTGATATGCATTGTAATGATCACAATAATTGTATTTATCAGGCAAATACATATTAATTGTGTTGTTGGTGATACAAGTCAGTAAGTAAATTGTTGTACTTGATCCCATTTAAGGGTCAAATGTAGACTTTTAATCTGTACAGTTCATTTGCATTAAGAGCGATGCAGGCAACTGACCCGAAGAATACTCCAATGTCAGAGGTCTGTACTATGGTTTTAAGGTTTGCTAGGATGTTACTGTTTCTTCAAATGGCTGCATAAAAATAGATCAATTTAAATATATGATACAAAGTGAATGTGTTTATTTTTTTATTTTGAGGCAAAATGCAGTAGTGGCTAGTCCCCAAGGTAATGGAAAGGTCTGTGCTCTTATTCAATCTCCCACTCATATTTTCACTTAATGCCCTATTTTCAATGTGTTTCTAATCATACAAATTTGATCCTGTTGTGCAAGATCAAGTCAGGTGTTCTGCATGTGCTCATGTGTTTGAATCAACAGCTAGTAGACATTGGATTACTCAAACTGAACATGAAAATGAATTGTCCAAGAGGAAGAAGAGCATGCAAACTTTATTACAGAAAAGTTGTCTATTCTTTCACATTCAGGGCAGCAGCATTGCTATGATAACTGTACTGAAATATGTGCAGATATGAATTTAGCAGCCTAGTAGAAAGCTGCTGATTATTGAGGACGAAAGTGCATTATGCCCTAATCTCCAAATGTTCACATTTTAGCTAGCATGTGATCTCAATTTGCCTGTGATGATTGAGGGAGAAAAAAGTTTATGTCTCCTCTATCTTAGTATTTTTGCTCTTTCCCTCCATCTGTGAAACTCAGGTTAAAATGTGTTGTTTTTCAACCCAGAGGCACCACTCTGCACTGCATCATGGTATTATTCACCTCATCCTCATTCATCATTTTCATATGTCAGTCCAGTTATTGCAGCCTGTTACATGCAGAGACAATCAGATATGAGACATTTGGGAAATCCCAATTTATCTGGAACCCCTTTCTTGCCTGTGCCTGAATTGTTGGCCTGCAGGTTCTTTATTTCAGTTATTTATTTAACTGAATGTGCACTGAACATCCTGTGTCATCACCATCTTTGTGGGACAGTATCATGGTATCACAGTGTATTTGCATCTTTATAACATTCAAACACTGAGACTCTGCTGGTTTAGTAAGCTTTGAATCTGGAGTAATTAATACCTATTACTATTGGCTGGACTGTACTGTCCACAAAGTGCTATTATGGCATATTTAATTTGAACAATTTCTGTACATGGCAAATGGAAAATAGAAATACATATACTTTAACTTTCCACTACCTTCTTTTTATATGCACTACTGGAGGTGTAGACATTTTAGTAAGACTGGGTGGGTGTATGTAAAATATTGCAATTCCAGAATATATAGAGAAATGTTTTGTTTGTGATATGGTTAAAATAAATACCAAAGTGCTGCACAAACAAGCACTTTTTTTTTTTCCCCCACAGAGCCTCTTGCACTCCGTTCCCTTAAATGCTATAAAACAAGTCACTAATAAAGACAAAAGATTCATAAATGAAAACTGAAATGGAAAGCTTTCAACTCATCATAGTTCAGACAAATGTTTTGTAGAACTTGTTTAACATGAGCAGCAGCAGAAAAAAAGAAACAACAATAACAAACTAGAGACTATACTGCACTGGGATCACACAAGCCGGTGCACATCAACATGTTGACAGTCCAGCACATGAGTACTCAGTAGACATTTCTGTATTATTACATGAGTAAACTTTTGTTACTGCATCTTGCACAGTTGTGATGTTATTGCGGAAACAAAATCTGTCAGACAGACAGACAGACAGACAGACAGACAGACAGACAGACAGACAGACAGACAGACAGACTGCCTGCCTGCCTGCCTGCCAGCCAGCCAGCCAGCCTGCCAGCCAGCCAGCCAGCCAGCCAGCCAAATCACCTTAGTGGTAGCTTCCGCCACAGTATGTGTCTTCAGGACTACATTTTGCCATGCTGGCACACACACACAGGTGTGTTTCCATCACTTCTGGGGACATTACATAGACTTACATTAATTTCCTAGAGACCTACCCCAAACATAACTATAAGCACTACTTGCCTAACCTTAACTTTAATCCAACTCTTAATGATTTACAGTATGAGGACCTGCTTTTTTTTTTTTTGAGTCCCAACAATTTGACTGTAAACAGATTTCTGTCCCCACAATGTGAGTCAACACACATTCACACATACATGCCCACACACACACACACACACACACACACACACACACACACACACACACACACACACAGAGGCTCACAAGGTGAAAACAGCACCAGGTACACTCTCACAGCTGGTAATAAAGCAACCTAAGCACACAGCACATTCCACAGTTTGATCCCACTGGAAATGAATGTTTACTTGCTTGACTTTGGCCTCCGTTTTTAAATGCTTCATTGCACTTATTCACTTTTCATACATTATGCAAATCTCCACGCATTGGTATAGCACAGTTGCATTCTTCTGTTTGATATCACCTCGTTTGTGGTAAGTTCAAATTCCGCAGATGATGCAGTCATGTATTCCTCTGCCCCACTGCAGAGATGGCCTTTTAAAGTCTGTAGACTGACTTTAACGCCCTGCAGCATCCACTGTCAGATCTGAAATTGCTTTCAAACACAACCAAAGTGAAACTTTTCTTTTTTTCCTCAGGGTGAACAAATGCTCCTTGTATTTCCATCAATACTCGATGGTGTGTCTGTTCAGTCTGTAACTAGAAATACCTGAGAATATGGTTGGACAGAAGTGTAAATTTTAAATATAGTATTGACTATCTCACAAAGAAATAGAAAATTCACACTGGGCTTTCTCAAAAGGTTAAAGTCCTGTTTTTCCAGTTGCGTCAATGCAACACTTAGTTGCTGGCCTCCTTCTGACTCAGATAGACCATTGTGATGCCATCTATAGGCCTGCCCCACCATCCATCTTGTCCAAACCTGACTCCATGTAGCATTCAGCCCAAGGTTTGTCACTTATTCCAGCGTCAGGACCCATTGCTGTGCATTACACATCATGGTGGAATGGGCGTCCCTTACGCTGCACAGACTACAACACTGGTACATCTTAATTGTTCCTCTTCCTTCCTACTTAAGCCAGAAGTTTTTATTTTTGCAAAGCAGTCTTAATCTAAGGCCAACAAAAAGCTTCAGTTTAAAATGCTTACTATCAGATCAGAGGCTAGCAAAGCCAGTCTTTTTGTCACGGTCCTCTGTCCTGGAGCGTTCTGCAGGTCAAACTGAAATTTGATATTCTTGACCCTTGAAATGATTTTAAAGTCAGAATAATAGGATCGGTCGCTGGTAGCTACAGTTGCTTCAAATAACTAAAAAAACACATACCTAATTGATTGCTGCCTTGTTTATTGTATGGTATGGAGCAGTCTGTCGTTGTTTGTTGTCTGTGTTGTTGTCCTGTTTATGGGCTTGATGCCTGCTCTCAATGTGACTTCTTGGTACATAAGATGAAGACAAAATCTGTCCACACGTGGACAGACAGACATATAAACACCTGCCAAAGTACTGAAAATCGCCTTAGTGGTAGCTCGGTGTCTCCAGGACCACATTTATAAGACAATAACAAGAAGAAGCATGATGATATGTAAAATAGAGAATAACGATACACTGGAAACAGTTAGTAGTGACTGTGAGTGTTACTGATATAACTGCATAATAACTGCATGATTGAAAACTTTTGAATAAAAGATAACCTCACTGACCTAGATAGACCACCATTTGAACATATACCACACACGTATCAAGCAGTTTTTTAGTTTATTAGAGACACCTTTGAAAGTTTACCCTCATAAACCAACTTATAGCTCTTCAACTGCTGCTATCACACATTCTGGGATATTTGCACTTACTTAATGTCTGTGCACTTACTTGCTCCTGGATTATCCCATGTCAAGGGAGGTTTAATAAAGTGTGTATCAATTTCAGTAAGCTGTTGAACAGTATTGTGTGTGTCTGACTTCCTGTCAGCAGTGTTTTTTGTCGGTGCAGTGCAGTCAGGAAAAGCTTTTTCGTGTGTCATTCACCTCAGCCCCGCCATGTGTGAAGTTAGCCCTGCTAGAGAATGCTCTGCTAACGACACTGAGAGAAAAGTCTTGGTACTTTGTATATACATTTATATGTGTGTCTGTGTGTTGTTGATAAAAAATACACAATAAATTCATAAGACAAAGGAGGTAAGGCTGATAATTCAATGGTGCAAGATGCATAAAAAGCTCTTCTGCTATATCACTAATGAGGATATGTTGTATTCATGCAGACAGAGGTGGTCTCCTCATTAATGCTTTTATTTCTAGAGGAAAAAGCAAGTGCTGGAAAAAAAAAAATGTATTTCAAAAAATTGGGCAGTTAAAAAACCCCACTATTGAACAGTTTGTAATACCAAAGTGTAAAGTGCTAAACTGTACAAATACATAAACACCATACAGCTTTACATCTCTCATTCAAGCCTTTGCCTTAATATTTATAAAAGCCATAGGTTTGGTAGGATTACCGCTGAGATTGTTCAGTGAAGACAGATGAAGATGCTTCCACCAGAATGCATACTGCATGAAATAGGTTTTCCTCTGGATGTCTGCTAATTATGTGTTGCTTTGCCACAGCACAATTAAATTGCTATGCAGGAAATGTTCTCAACAAATGACTAGTAAACCAGAATGTATTCACGCAGTATTTATTATGAGGCATATGTGTTACTTTTAACGACGGTTATTTTTTGTATACACACTTCTTAAAAAGCCAGTGATAGAAGGGCAATCTTATTTGACGTCCAGGCGAAGCACAACTACTTAAATTGGTGTAAAAAATTTCAGAGAATTTATTTTTTTTGTTAAGTATGAATGTGCTTTACTGAGAATGGCATTCCCACGAAATAGAAATGAATCGTAAATTAATTATCTTGTCGACCCAACAAAAAAATAATCAGCCAAACATTTGCTGTAGCTTCTGAAATGTGAGGATTTGAGATTTCTCTTAAACATCTTTTAGTTTGGACTGCTATTCAGATAAAACAAGCCATTTGATGATTTTATATTGGGCATTGTAGTTGTTTTCACTATTTTCTGACATTTCATACCCAAACGAAGTAATCAAGGCAATAATCAACAGATTAATTAATGATGAAAATAATTGTTAGTTGCAGCCCTTCTTCACAGTTCAGAAACTTTTGATTTCCAACCACAAGTGTAATTAATTCCAAAATGCATCAACATGTTCAAACTGCAAGAAGTGTTTTTTGAACAATATGGGGAGACATACCCAAAAATAAGCATTAAGACAACCCAAATATATTATTGGCTTCTCAAAAATCAACCTACCTGCAGCTGAAACACTATTTTTTGCTGACTTCCAGGTGCTTAACATCTCACCTTGCTGCAGAGATATAGATGTGCACTCTAAGGTGTGTCAGTATGCTGTGACATCACTGATGGGTGTGGATTAAGATACAACAGAAGACACTTCTGACCACACCCAGCCTCACCCATCTGTGATGCCGGACATAGTCCAATCAGAGACAGCAGTGGAAAAAACTCTTTTCAGTTACAATTTATGTTGGCTTCACTTCTTTGTATTCCTTTCCTTAAAGGTGAAACAGTGGTTGTAAACATGCTGATGGTAAAACATCTGTGTGAGAGCTAATTTTAATAAGTGTATATAGATAAACATGAAAGTGTTGGCATGCTTGCTAGCTTGGGGTCATGCAGAAAGAGTGTGATAAAGATGTGCCCCAGCACCTTTCAGTGAGAAAGTGGATTTTTTTCATCTTTTATTGTTAAGACATTACTATATGTGACCACTATGTAACTGCTATGTGTGAAAAAGCTAAAGCAGAGTGAGGTGTTTTCAAGGTTAAAAATGAAAAGCAGCAATATGGATAGAAGCGCATTATGCTGTTTGTTTGAACGTGTGGTACATCTGTTTTCTAACTGCAGTTTCTTAAGGGGACAGTGCATATTTTTTAGGGAAGGGAATATACGTTGTTATGCCCCAGACTAGGGGAACCAGGACACAACACAAAAGGGCTCCCCTCTTCCTCCCAGCTCCCAAGAAAGGCTGTTCACACCTTCACTGCAGTCTAGCAAGGTTTTTATTTATTTAACCAGGTAGCAATGGCGTCGGGGAGGGCATGGCCAAAATAACAAACAAAAGGTTCCATTCTCTTAAATCTTACCTGTCCAAAATAAAATAAAATAAAATAAATGACAAAACTCTAATCCTCCCTAAGCAACAAAACAGGAGAAAAATCCGATGAACATAAATGGCTTCCCCCCCCTACAGCTACTAGATGACTGACCTCGCTAACACAATGCTAATACTATTTACAATTATGTACAATGACAATTAATGATCACACACAATCTCAGCCACCGACCACAGCGGCAGCAACCCACTCTGACACAGCCCTCTCTTGGAAGCGGAAGGAGAAGCAGGAGAGGGAGATGGTCCGCCGTCGTCCTCCTTAAGTAGTAGCGCCGGCCAATCACGCCTCCCGACCTACAACCTGTAACAAGGGCAGACAGAGCAGTGCGCACACACACACACACACACACACCGCCTTGTGCCCAGGATGACACACAGCATCCAGGATACACCAAAACAAGTGCAACAAATCATAACAATCATAACAACGTATATGTTTGTATTTTCTCTAGTGTTGACTGTTAAGTTAGTGCTATGCAACTGCTGTGCATTGCTTTGGGAGTGCAGTGCAGTCATTTATTTGTTGTATGGTTTGGTGACCATGTTGTGTATATACTTGCTTGTTCCTGTCACTTTGGACTTGAAGCCAGCAACATTGTGTCTGGTCCATTTCTTTCTATTTCCTCTCTTACACTTACAGATGCCAGATGTTGCTTCTCAGTCGCTTTGGCAGTGTTAGCAACATTTCACAGTGTTATTTGGGTGGGTTCTGTTGTAATATAAAAATGTTCCTTGATGGAGCTTCAAATGCATTTTCCTAATGATAACTTTGTTGGGCAGTAGCAAAACAACAGTAGACAGGACCAGGAAGATTAGCCAGTACAAATTTTGTAGAAGAGTTCCCTTCGTTACAGTGGCTGGTATATGTCTGCAGTGCCCCGTTAGGCCAATCACTGCCAAGCTTACAAATGTTAGTAGCACCCTGTTAAGGCAATTGGTGAGATTCTCAAAAACATCCTCCCATCACATTGATTTTCAACGTCCTGTATTGCATCTAGGGGACAGACCACATGATGACTGATCCAGAGCCCTTTTCTCATGTTCATTATGGGGAGAGACAGTATGGCTATGGTGACTGACACTCCATGCAAAACATGATGGATAAATATTATGGATACTAGCAAACATTTTAAGCTAGCGAAGCTGTTATGCATGTCTGTGTGTGTAGCAAAGTTTGTTGGTGGGCGTGCACATGCAGGGTAGTCACGTTTTCATCTGTCGATGTGGGTACATGCTAGTATGAATACATACAGTGTATTGTCTCCATCTGTGTATTGCTCCTGAAAAAAAAAAAACACTCATTAGGTCTCCATCTGGTGGATCCAATAAATGCTACAACCCAAGCTGCTGCAAGGCCAATTGAGCAGTAAAATTATGGAGGCTTTTGGGAAATTCATTATTAACAGATTTTATTTCAAAATCAGCCCCTCATCCTCATTTCTGCTTATTCAGTTGCCTTATTCTCATCATCCCTTTTAGACATGACGCAAACAGATACAGAATGCAAAAGTACACAGAGTGTACACATAAAATCTGCAAAACAAAGTTTCATTGGGATGTCAGCTGGTTCTTGTGAAAATATAATTCCTTTTATTCAGAACACTTTCTTTATAGGACAGTGGGCAGTCCACTTATCTGCAGTGTTTTTAATATACCCAGAGTGTTGTAAAGCAGAGAAGAAGACAGAGGAGACATAAAAGAGGCTCCCTCTCACAGGTAGCAACTACACTGTCATCTCATGTTACAGATTGCCATCCACGGGATCTGGTGAAACTTGAAAAGGTACAGCATTCAGAAATGTTCCATCATACAGTGCTTAAAATAAAACTGGTGATTCAAGATAGTGGCACATAAATACATCAGGGGGCATGGGACATAGACTGTGAATGAGCCTGGGCATTGCGAACAGTGATACACACAGTTTCTCATTACAAGGCATGAGTAAAAGACCAGATGGGAGGGCAGCAGTGTAATCCATGGTTAATACTAAACAAAGGCAGGTTGTCTGGGGGACATTTTTTGTAGTTGAGTGGAAGCTTAGATGCAAATGTAATGCTAATTTAAACAAGGCTTCATTATAGTATTATTAGTTGTTAAGTTTGGGATATGAAGGACAAGAGGCACAGACTGTACATGTTGTAGATAAAGAAAAGCCTGTGAATTGGTATTGTAGCCATTTGAATCAAGATGCACTGAACTGAGTTCGCTTAAGCCCAACAAGCTTTCATTTCTTGCCCTCCTAATCTAATAGAAGCATGTGCTAACTCCACACACAGTGCTATCAGTTACACACAATACTTACCCAGTAAATAAATACTATAAATATATATTGCAGGATTTTAGTGTATGGTTTGTTATGTACTATACGGTTCACAATTGTCATAAGAAACAGGAATGCTGGGTCTGGGTCTGCTTGGGATCTCCCCCCATGCTTGCCCTGACATCCAGGAGGCATCCTTACATGTCCAAACCACCTGGACTGGCTTCCCTCATTGGAAACCGTCCAAATTACTGGATGCCTGTTCTCCTCACCTTTTCTATCAGGGTAAGCCTAATTTCAGCTCCTACCATCTACAATGTCATTCTTTCGGCTGCAAACCAAAGCTTGTGATCAATTTGATCCAATCATAACTTTAGTGGTTCCATAACCTTAACCTAGTGTTTATAACTGCAACCATGATGACCTTCTAACCCAAACCATGATCTTTGCCTAAACCTAACCAAACCTTAACCATAGGGTTGTCATATCATGAAATGGATTTATTTAACAGTGATCTGTAGCAGTTTGGGAAGGCTCAGAGAAATGCTGTATGCCTGCTGATAGGGGCATGATATCTGATCTTTTGAGACCTTCTAGAGGGCATAGACGAAATTAATTTGGAACACTAAAATCAAGAGTGGAGCACAACACCTACACTACTCTACGTGCTGCACAAATCCGCCTGTTGATCTTGTATTCCATCTTACCCTCACTCTTGAATTCTTGAAACTACTTGAACTTCCCCACTTGAGGACTGACTTAAATTTAACCCACCATTTTTCAGCAGAGTCGTGTGGCCTCAGACTAAAAGGTTAACAAGTTACACCCATTTGTGTGATATCCCACTTCCACTCTCAAATTCATTGGCACCTTCTTACATAACTATTGTCTAATATATACAGCAGTTCGTTCAGGCAGCAGTTCCCAGTTATGGTTAGACATATCTCAAGTGTTTCTTAGTAGGAAAATGTTAGCTTTTGACCTTGTCGAACAGGATTAGGTCACATCCTGTTTAGGGGATTAATACCACTGAGGACCACAGCATGAAACCCCACCGCCCCACCAAGCAACACAAAAGAAACAAAGGTTTTAGATCCCTGTATCCTTTGATTTATTATGACCACTGTTTTTGAAGGTGTGGAAACAACAGAACAGTGACCGCCAAGCGTATTCACAGAATGTTGAAGATGAAAAGCACAAAGGTGATAATAAGGTTTATTTGAGTTGACGATATGCCGGTAGATTAGCCTCAATATATCTTTAGAAACATCCATTTTTGTCTTCATATTGTAAGAAATTAAAGTAAAATGTATCTGACAGTTTCTCAGAGTAGACCGCTCTTTCTTTTATTTCTGTCTTTGTTGTATATTCTGTGAAGAATAGCTCCTGCACAGCATGTTAGTAGTCGAGACCTAGGGGGGACAAACATTATCTGCTGTACTAAACAGATGCTCAGAGGACATGGATTCTTAATTCACTCCCAGCTGTGTATCAGCAGAGCAGAGGAGCAGAACTGCTGGGATTGGAAAAAAAGTGATAAATTGGCCCTAGGAATGCTAAATTAGTGATCAAAATAATTAGTCTATTCCCTTTTCAAGCAAAATGCATGTCTCGCTGTGTATTGCTGCCCACTGTGTGACAGGCAATAACAACAGTAGTGGGCTGGCTGAGAAACCCAAATAAAAGGCCAGTCAAGTTACTTTCAGTTGAATATGTTTAACATAAGACTATTTACATATTAAAACATCAGAACAATACTGTAAAAATAAATGTAATTTTAGACTGATGACTATTTAAAACATAGTTTGGGCCTCACTGAATCTAATTTTGCGATCCTTATGTTTCCCAAAATGGAGATTCTCATGATTGCTGCAGCGTCCGAGGTAAACAGCACAGTTAATCAGTAAAGTTTATCATGTGACATGCTTTAACCAGGGTTTTTGGACTTAGCATGACAGTTTTGGTGCCATCAGTTTGTGACCCTCCAGTGGATCAGTTTGGATTTTTGACACCAGAAAAGCTGCTAGGTCTCATTGTGCTTGTTTAGCTGGTTTAGAATTGATGACAGTCCTCAGACTCCTTACTTACTTCTACCTTTCTCATCTTTCTCTTCTTCCTCTTCTTTTGAATGGTTTATTGACTATTGGTTATTGCAGCAATGCATGACGTAGCCTATACTGCCACCTTAAAATATGCTTTGCATAGCCTGCTTTTTCACTCTGAACCAGTTCATGGAAACTTGCCTAATTACCTTTTTTTTTTCTTGTGTCATTTCAAAGGTTTGCTAGCAGTTAGATGGATGGATGGGTTTTGATGATGTCTTTGTGACCATAACAATTGCCATATGCCTGTGTTTTAGAGACACAGAGGATATTTTTCCAAGGTCAATAGTTGTTTTTTCTGATAGCTAGCTTTGTGTTCAAGGAAATGCCTTCATTTTGAAGACAACACCAACAAATATCCATTAATTAAGAACAGATATGTCACTTTCTTCTATCACCCAACACAAACTAAGCCAAGACATCCACTGATAATGACTAAAAGCACAAGTAAAAAGTTAGCCCTGCTGTGGTCTTATTCCTCATTAAACATGTGGTTGTGTACTCTTACTTTCTGATAAAAAGATAAAATTAAATAAAAATAAATATAAAACAACACATTTTAAAACTCAAAGCAGGTTTGAGCAAAACTATGAATTCTTAAGTGGCTATTTCCTTTTGCAGCATGGTGGATGAAATAAACAAGTCATCAAAAGCCTGTAGATGGAAACACGATTTTAACAGCAGCCCCTTTTTACTGCGTTACTGGGGGTTAAAACATCACTTGTTGAGCTTTTAAGAATAACTGTGCCGCTGGTAAATGATTAATGGTGAAATCACAATGTCTAAAAAGATGCATGGAAGTTATCCTTGCAACTGTATGTTTACCTGCTGTTGCAAGTCCCAGCATGGTTTTCTGCTGCTTTTATCTTTGCGTGGGTGGTGGTGCATACTGAGAAGTTAATAGAGCCTTCTTATCCAGCCCCAGGAACTGCGCACCTTTTGATTGCCCTTCCAGAACTGTTGTGAAAGCATAAAACAGCTCTTTTGGAACAACAAAAAAAGAAAAGAAAGGAAAATAACTGAGAATCTACTGCCTTTTATTATATTGAGAATAACTCTTTAGCAAACTTGAGAGACAGGTGAGTAGATGATTTGGCCTCAGTGATCCAAAGGATTTCAAGCCTAAGATGACCAAAACCCCATCTTATTTAAGATCTTTGTTAAAAAAAAAAAAACATGCACTGTAACTACATACGTTTGTAGAAAATATTGTATATTACCATGACCTCATGATACTGTGTAAGTACATAAATGATGAGGGTTTCTTTTGAAAAAATGTTGTCTAAGCCTCTTACCACCATTTAAAGCTACAGTTGCCTCACTAACACAGCTGTCGCTTCCATATAGTTTCAATCTTTCAAGTAAAAGTAAAGCTGTCTTTTATGATCTGTGATTCTGTCTTTCACTGTCACAATGGTTTAGTTTGGAAAGTCTATTGTTGTATTGAGTGCACAAGCTGCTCCAATGTGTAAGCTGAGCATTGTTATTTGTCTCGAGCGTTGTTTCATCTTTCATCTCAAAACCACCCCCTGACCTCCTGCAGTCTCTCTTGTTCTGGTTAATTTCCTTTTAAAATCAAGTATCAAGTCTGAAATGACCACAAATGTTATTGGTGAATTACTGTAAAGTGGCAAGATTGATGATTTGAACCACATTGGGGGAAAAAAAGCACATAAAATATGTAAATGTCTTAAATTAGAAGATTTTCTTCTGCTGAGAGTCTTCAGTGAAATTGTCGACTGGCCACAAATTGTCCCCATGATGTGCTTCTTGGCTGAATTACATTTGCCAATCTGCCACCATCGTTCTCCTCCTCCACGTCTTCCTCCTCTCACATGGGTGCCACTGCCTCGTCAGCAGTGATGCAGAGCATAGCCATCATAGTGATGAGTGCACAGCACTTTGATGGAAAGAAGTGAAGGCCTTAACTGGGCTTTCATGTCAGTGTCATCCTGTACTCTCATTTTAACCTTATCTGTCAGCGTGCCCTTGAATCGAGTAAACAAGATCAGTTTTTGCCTTTACTTTCTATAATATCATGCCAATCTAATCTTGCCAAAATGCCCCTTGTCGTTATTTTATCTTTCAGTTCCCTTCGTTTTGTACGCTGTGGTGTGTACTTAATAGTTATTTTTCTTCTTTTTTCTTATCTCTTCTTCTTTGATAATATCCAATTGTAACAGAGGTCTTGTACTGGAATGTTAATGTGCTCCGTTTTTATTCTATATAAGAACCATAACTGCAGGCCTTGAGAGGAGTTTTAAATTTGTCCTTAAGGACCGCATTGCCCTGCCAGCTAAATTGTAATTTAGAAAAAAAAAAAAAAAAAGAAAAAGTTATTAAATATGTGTATGATGTATTGTTGAAAAATTCTTCTTTTTTCCACAACTGGGCCTCAGCAGTATCTCTATACTATTTCTATTCAGAGTGCTGAAGATACATGGTGACAAAATGTTTAGACAACTTTACAAATGACCTCTTATTGTTTTACCAGTAGCAAACAGCAGCAGCTCAATGTTCAATTAAAACTGTTCAAAAGATAAAAAGAAAAGATTTAACAGTGTAAAAGCTTCTCACTGCGGGCAGTTTCATCTTTATGCTAATATATGCTCACATCCGTTACATCTTCAATGCAATTTCACTGGGTTGTATATTTTGTCAACTGTGCATTTGTACAAACACTGTATATATTATCCATATTGACTCATTGACCATAGTAACTTGTGCAATTTAATGTTTTCTCAAGTGCAATTCAACAAATGGCACTTCGTCTTTTATAATCTGTACATAATGCACATATACAAAGTTGATTTTTGCTTTTTTTTTCATCCTGTATCCTTTTCATCTTAATACTTCAATGCCACTATTTTGCCTATTTTTTAATTCTTGATTATTGGCTGAAACAACTCAATTTCCCTGGCATGGGATCAATAAAGTTTTTCTGTGCACCCACAGAAGATTACAGTTCCATGCCATCGCATTACTAAATTATCCCCTCAAATTACTTCATACATTGCCTGAAAGTAGTAGTTATAAATCTTTGCCGCTGCACTGGTTACTTCAGGTCAGTTAAGCAGAAACACAAGCTGGCAGCTATGTTCAGTGTCACGGTGCCCTCAAGTGACTTTAAAGATAGCTTCACAGTTTTTGAAGTCAGTCTTAAAGCAACAGGTAGGCGCCCATATGAAAAAGGAAACAGGTTTGCTTGCTGTAATCATTCCTCCTTTTGATCAGAGAATCCATTCAAAAAAGATCCGTCCTGAATCAATTTCAGTGTAAGTGGAGGGGGATGTATGCGGTCTGTGTAAAAAAAAAAAAAAAAAAAAAATTCCAAAGCTTATCTGCAGCTAATATGAGGCTTCAGCAGTCTGTGTTAGACACATCCAGTGGATGTCTTTCAAAGTTTCAGTTTTTCTGGTATAAAGTTCTCTCTTTGGTTGCCGTCCCTCCACTGCAGCTCAGCCTGGGAACACAAAGAGGGAAATTTGTACTAGAAAGACTCTAACTTTGGAAGATACGCGCTGGATTTGTTTAGCTCTCTCTGCCGCAGCCTTAAATAACCTTCAGATACGCTGTGGAATGCACAGAAGGTGGATCTCCCATCACCTCCATTTAATAAATTTTTAATAAATACATTAGTAGAGTGTAATTCTATGAACAGGACAAATGATTACAGCAAGCTAATCCAGATGCAAATGAGCACCTGAGTTTTGTTTTTCGACAGATGTAGACTTTTATTCATTCCTTCAATCGAATGGCATCATAACCTTCACTCTGTTCGTCCTTGTCCCCTCTGCACTCGTTTTCTGATACAGTTTTCTTGTCACATTCGACGTTTGTCTTTGTGCTCACATGCATTGCTGATCCCTGCTCATGTCTGAATGAGCTGATATATTGAGAATAGTGAAGTAATGATGAAAAACTTGTGATCTAGCTTTAAAGCTCCAGTTCTTGATTTTTTTTGATGCAAACCGTGGTCACCATATGGTCTACATTGCTGATGGATGCCGGCTGTATACGAATGCACACTGTGTTGGATTGGCCTTAAAAATGATGAAGAACTGACTTCATCATTCATCGGGAATGTTTGTTGTTTTGTTTTATTGAGCTCAGCAGAAGTTCAATTAAGGACACTACACTTCATTAATTCTTTGTCTGAGACACACCTCGTGGTTCTATCCATTAAAATGTATTCCTGCTTTCTTTTATTATCCTATCGTTTTCAAATAAAAGAGGCAACTCTTTCCTGGTTTAATTCATTCAATCAATTAAGCCTAAAACTTTCAATCCACACTTACCCGCATGGGAGCCAATTGTGGCTTCAGAATTATCAGGTTGTATTTTCCATTTTTCAAAAATTAGTCATTCATGCAACACTCTTTCAACTTATTTATCATTCTCTATGTGGTTGTTTTTCAGTGTTATGCATTAATATCCTATAATTAAAAAGGTTCTATCTCAAAAGCCATTCCTTAACTTGGTTCTTTAAGGTTGCATTTATGATCCATTCAGCATTTAGAATATGCAGAAAAGGAGCTATTAGACGTGTTTCTGTCTACTGCATCACTTTTGGAAATAGTTAGAATGAAATGTTGTCTTTTTAAGAAACATCATGATCTAACCAATGGCATGTTAAATCATTTTGTTTGCATAAAATCAGCAGTGCTTGACATTCGTACACTTTCACCATCAGCTTCACAGTAAGTGGTTTTGACAGTGTGTAAAAAACATTACAAGTTAAGGAGTGGAGCATCATGAGTAGGTCACTTTCAGGTAAGACTTGCAGGACAGCAGTTGATTAATTTTCCCTTTTCATTGTAAACTAAAATTGAAAGAGGTGGATGTGGTGAATCTGCTCAGTCTTAATTCTCTTCAGGAAACTTCATTTGACCCCTCTGTGACCTTTGAGTTTGCAATTATTTTTGTGCTCATTCCTGCCATGCACGCACCTGCTAATGTACATGAGATGACCTTGGAACCTCAGGGAGAATGACTTTCAATATGGCTCCCTAATGATACTGCTCTCTGTACAACCATAAAATTGTAATCATCCTTAATGTATTCTTGAAGGGTAAATTATTTCATTGCTGTTCATTTAAACAATATCATGAAGCAAATGTGTCCTTCCTGCATCTAACTTTATGTCTGCATGCGTTTTCTGACCTGACACTGTTTTCTTATCTATTCCCTAAAGTAGACTATCTTCACATAGTCACTTGGGGAAACATTAATATCAAAGTGCTTGTAGATTGCAGTCACAGGACAAAGACAGCAGTAGCCCGAGTCCACAAATTAGGGTCTCCTCTCCAATAAATGACTGGATCAATGTGTTCCATGTCACTTTATAAATAGTGTTCACATTTTGCTACTCAAACTTGCACATCTCATCCTCAAGTTGACAGCAGCTAATCTTGAAGCTTTGTTTTTCAGAGTGATCCACTGCTTATTTGAGGCGGGTGTGTATTGAATCTATCAACCTTTAAAAGTTAACAAGTTGTCTGGGGAAATGCCATTTGTACCAGTTCAATAGGAAATGTCAGACTCTGATAAAATGGTGAAGCCTTATACGTACTTGAAGATCTGATTCTGCACAGAAGTAAGAGTGAATTGGAAGGCTTTGTGCCTTTGTGACATAGATATTTAGAACTGCTCTTCTGTGTTTGCTGGGCTTTCAGCAACAAAACGGGAGAGGGAAAATAACAATTTGAAAAAGAAGAAGAAAAAAACACACTACAAATAATCTCATGGAGCTCCTAATGTGTCATCCTAATGCTAATTTAAAGCTTTCCTGTTCCTGACAAGACTGACTGACTCTTTGTCCCAAACGTTTGGGCTGCTTTGATGCTGCCTGCAGTGATACTATCACTGCTAATGAGAAAGGCATTGTTGTGACTGTAGTATTTTCTTTCTGATTGGTCTTGTCATTCAATGATTCACGGCCCCCTGATCCCATTTGTCATCTGTAGAAGAAGTCAGCGGCAAAAAGAGCAACACAGCTTTGCCGCCAACAATACAGGGAACACAGACAACCAGATACCCATAAGCAAGTCGAGTCTTACTTTGAAGAGATCTTGGCCAGAATTGTTGTGTGTGGAGGAATGGCGTACAGAAATATGGTTACAATGTTCTGCCTCTGAATTGGAAAATGTGTTTATCAGATATTGTTTCCAGATAAGAATACTACATATCACCGCAGCCTGTTCAACACATCATAGAATATCAGGTACAAATGCCGGTTCAAATGAGCTCATTTGCACCTTGAAACATTGAAACAGTCCCTTTTTTGCATCCTTAATCATGCAAATTAGTAAAGTATTGAGAGAAATAGCGCAATAACACCCCATGTCATCAGAAGTGAAATATCCCATGAGGTCCTAAGGCACCTCGGCACAGCTGATGCTTGTGTGTGTCAAGCGAGACATTACACACAATAGATGTTCTCAATCCAGGACGGTACTAAATGTGTTACTGATGAATGCCGTATTATATTATTATTTACAATAAAGATCTAAGAGATACATTTTTCAGGCACAATTCTGGAACATAGAGAAACATCATAATGTTTATGAGGACCTCTCATAGTAGAGCTGCAAAAACAAGACAGTGGTTTGAAGTAAATGACGTGAGTATTAATGACACAACTGCATTGAAGTCAAAATTACTCACGCACTGCTATGTGACATTTGTCAGCCCATTGTGTTGTGACTCATGAGCGAGTCAATTATTGCAAACAATGCATGCATGCACTCAGTTTTGTGTTTGTACAAGATGACATATTGAGCACGGTTAAACCATAAAGCTCGTATTGGTCCAGCAATTTCTGCGCCATCCCAGTGTGTAAAGATGAAAAATAGTTAAAGTAGTGATAATAAAAACAATGGGAATGACCTTCCAGGCTGTCTGTCTCTCACTCACAAAGAGACACACACACCAAGATGCCAACCTTCCTCCTTTCCTCACACGCCTCCTCTCTCGACCTTGATCCATTGACTCTGCAGGTCACCCAGCACACAGGTCACCATGACAGAGTCCCCGTTGAGCAGATTTGTTACCATTCTGCGGTCGGATCACTGTTGTCCAATGGGATCTGGTTTGGAAGCTGATATGCGCCTGGGAGTATTCAGGATCTCTGGCTTCATGCCATGTCCCTGAGTTTCCTTTTCTCTTCACACACATACGACTTTGGTTTTCCTCTCTTTCTTCCCTCTTTTTTCCCATTTCACTTTATTGCACCACCAAAGACCCTATGATTTGTTATTCTTCACTTTGTGCAATATATGAAAAAAGTAAATAAAAACAAAAATCAGCACCAAAGCTCAGTTTTTGCTCCCTACTATAGAATCTCCTCAACGGAAACCCAAAGAATTTATTAACAAAATTTCAGTACTTTTTGGAAGCTGCTATTCAACATTACAGATAAGCTCCACAACTTTAGAGAATATTTGAAAACTGAAAAAAAATTTAATGTGATTTCTAAAGGCGGAATCCTTTAGCCTATAATACGTCCATAAACCAAAAACGACTAACACAAATGAAGAATGTCAGTCTCTATCCTCTGCAGGAGAGACATGTTCATTTACATAAGTTCATAAGAGGCTTAGTTTGTGGGCTCTGAAAACTTTATTCAGTAACTTAATTATGCCCCTGTTGTTCACTTTTCATTGAGATACGCCTATCTTGATCACTTTACTGAAGTTGTGTCATGGTTTTATGACGCCAGCTTCTTGATAATTTATTCTGCTGAGTAAATATTTTTTAAGCTATGACAAACAGCTAATATAAATCACGGTTGGTGTGCCATCTGCCTCTGACATCTGATATCTGCCTCTGACAGTCGGTCACAAAAACTATAAGATTTTACTCTGCACATGTCACTGCGAGACACAGCTTTAAAAAATATCATAAGCCTCATTGGCATTGAGCTCTGATGTGAAAGGACTGCATTGCCAAACCTGAGATCCTTTGTTCTAATGCCAATAAGTCGGCTAAGCATTGCAGTTTTTCCACGCACGCGTGCAGGTCTGGTTCATGAGAAAATAGTAAATTGGTGTCTGTCATGAAGACAGTACTAGATGGTAGGTCACGCAGTAATTTAAACTAGATGATTTCATATTTAGGATTGTGTCATGTTGTTTTAAGCGCTACCACAGAACCTACCATACTCCTGCATAAAGAAACTGCTGCTCTGCTGCGTCCCATTAATCACTTGCAGCTTAACTTAATTGTGTAACCATATTTGGTCACTGAGATGAATGTTTAAATGACAATTTTCTTGTCTTTTTAATTTTTTATGAGAGCATTATATCTCGTGTTTAACTGCAAAGTACCATTTGATTGAATTTATCATAAAGAACTATATTTGAATCAGAGGAAGACAGCGCTGCCTTGGAAAATAAATTATCCTTAATTGACGAATTACATTGCCTCAATTAGTCTGCTCCTGAATTTGTCTTTATAATGTGTAGCTTTCTACATATAAATGTTCTCACCCCTGCTATTTTCAGCCCTGATTCAGCTCTGTCTTAGAATATGAACATTTTAATATTCATGTGTTAATAGGAGGCATTACAACTCAAATGAATCATAACAGGTCAAAATCTTTCAGATCAAAGTAGATCAGACACTGTGCTGTCAAAGAACTTAAGCCTGAGTGCTTTGCATTTCTCAAGTTCATTTATGTACCAAGATATTACTCCTATTTGACATTTTTTTCTATAAATCAATAGAAAAATGCAAATAGTGAAAGTTTTGTGCTCATGTCCTTGTTGTCCTTTTGTCCTGGTGTCTTCCTTGTTGGGGAACATCAAAACATTCAGATATTTCAAAAATCTAGTACAGATATGGCAGGACCCTTCCATCTAATAATGTATAACCCCCTTGTGGAGAGCAAACCAATCACATTTCTCACTCTGCATCATGTTCGAGGCTACTTCATAAGTCATACTGTGTGCCTGGTGCTGGAACTCGACTCCTGCAAACTTACCAGATGAATAACAGATGGAAAAGAAAACCACTTCATTTTGATCAAACACTTCCATATCTCTGTAATTCAAACACAAATCCTCAGCGAGAGATCCGTGTCTTACTTAACAATGATGAGATTACGCTAACTTTCAAACGGCAACGGTGTCTTTGGAAACACGATGCAGCGACCTGGAACCAGTAAATAAGCGGAACAGGAAAACATACTTCTTAAAAACTCCTTTTGTTTATCCCAGCAGTCTTGTCATGAGTAACAGCTCACTTGGACTGAAGCCTAGTCGAGTCCTAATTAACAGATCAAACAGATAATTTCTGATCCTTCCACGTCAGTCATAGCTCAAGGTCCACGCATGGCTGCTGCACAGCCTCCCCTTTTAGCATTTATAAGCACTATATGAACAAACCAGGCTATGAACAAACAAATCATGGACCCCACTTCTGTAATGTCAACTCTGTCGGAGGAGCCATCCCTGTGGTCTTCCGTTCATTGTCATCTTGCTAATTGTTAGAGCTGGAGAATACAAATTTGGATAACGTGGTAGAGCCTGTGTACCACCGCAGAGAGGTGAGCAAAGCAGTGACCACTACTGCTGAGTGCTAAAGCCTGAGAGAGCTGTCAATCATGGCAAACAGCCCCCAAACATGCTCTTCTCTAAGCCATAATATTCTCTTAATGGAATAGTCATTTTCAAAAATTGCCACCCTGACATACATTAGCAGAAATAAAATTGGCTTTGAGACTTTCAATGAAAAAAATGTATTGACTTTCAATTTCAATAGAGAGAAGTTTCCACTGACCTCTGTGTCGTCTTTTTTTCTAGACAGCGTGTAGTGATTCGACTGACGTATCACTTGCGTTGAAAGCATGTCTCTACTGTAATGTAATGTAGTACTAGCCATGCAAAACAATGCAATCTCTTCTGAGCTTGCAGCATGCTTGCCAAGGCTGTATCAGAGAGGTGTCATTTAAGTCAGTGTAAGTTTTGTTTGTGGATAGTTTAATGATCTGAAGGTAACTGGACCTTTCAGCAACATTCCAGCTCATACAACAGCTGTTCATTATGCAAGTGAGAAGTCCAGGTATAGTGTGTATAAAACATGAACAATTCAGGTATGACAACCTGACACCACTGGATGTATATTATTGCAATGAGATCATTTATCACGCAGCTTTCCATTATGTTTTTGCTCTTTTATTGCCTTGCAATATGTTGTACAGTAAGTGTACATAGTGTTGTACCTGTTACTACAATTGGAGATGACAACGATATAGATATATTGATATTAAATATATTTTGAACTTATAGTTATCCTACAGTGGTAATTACTAAATACCATCTCCTACATCATTCACAGGAATGTATACAAGAAAATTATGTGTAAACACAATGAATGATGTGAGGACGAGAATACGGCGAGTCTTCATATGTCTACCACTTGAGTTTTGTTTTTAATGTGATGATTGTGACTTGTGATCATTCACGCTTCAATATCATCTCTTTTGGACTATATGGAGTCCGAGCTAATCACATTTAGCACCTGCAGGACCTTAACAGGACTGACTGAGGAGACGTTTACCCTTTACATTATAATTGCATGTTTGAAAAAGTCATTGCTCTTAAGCCTGGGTCAGGGGTAATGAACAGACCAGGGTAGCTGGTTAAGCCTCAACAACATCCACAACGTAATAATTATGCAAACGTTTCTAGCCGATGAATAATTATAATAATTACAATTTAATAATAATAATAATAAAAAAAAAACTTTTCAAAGCTTGCAGCTAACAATAAACTAAAACTATCTACTGAGCTAATGCTATTGTGTTCATGAGAATATTAAGCTTCATATTCATTTTCTAACAGCACTTACTGAATTACACAAATACCATGTAGCTTCCACTCAGGTCAGCGGTAATGTAGGCCAGTTTAAGTCCTAGTTTGCAGCATGGTTCTACACACCTTGATGAATACAGTGTGTTGAGTTCTGTTTTACTCACAAATCACTGTTCTCAGTCCAGTCAATGTGGGAGAATTTCTTCTTGTTCTTCTGGGTCCTTTTTCCTATTTCTGACAGTAATGCAACGATCCCCTGAAACAAAAATGGAGCAATTGAAAATGAACATCCACAAATGATTTGTCTGGAGGCATGACATATTAAGCTATATGATGTTAAAAATTGATGAGCTTAAAATGAATTTATCAAAGAAAAAGAAAGATAGGACAGAGCGTGCTGTAAATATTGCACAAGGGATTATTGTTTTGGTATTTATTTCTGTAAAAGGATCTGCACCTGCACAGCGCACATATGCATGCAGAATGAATATGAGCTTGTTCCTTTACCAACTAAAACACATACATGACAGTAAATGAGCCGTTTGTTCTGCATGTTCAGATTCAGGCTAAAGTGAAGACCTCTGCTGTTTCTTCTGGTCATAATAGATCTAAAGATCTCTAAGATCTGTCATCATATCATATTGAAATAACACTCATAATAATGCTACGGCACAATTTTCAGGGCATACATCTCATTTTTGGTATCTGTTTGAAAGTAAAACAACAACTCATTAAACCTCAAAGTTCACATTGTACAACGACTCCAGTTATTTGACAAGCTATTGTTGGTATAGCAAGGTATGCTGATGAGGTTTAATTTAGCTTTGAATGAGTTTTCCTTTTTTAGTAGGCAGTTGCTTGTTCTAATTAAATGTAGACATTTAAAAAAAATCATAAATAATGTTTTGACTTGATTCAATTGAAGTTTTAGGATTCAAGAATTAACTGATGGAGCTTTTATGTGTTTTCTGGATTGTGTGAGATGTACCGGATTTTCTTTTAAGAACAGAATGATCAACACTGAAGCTTTGAGACTCTGTTGACAGCTGTTACACACTATTCATACATTTTCATAATACACTATTCATAAAACTCTGTTGCCTTCAGATGGAGAGCAAGGTCATGCGTGGTTCAAATTCCAAACATAGCGCACCTAAAAAGGGGCGATTCGCAGAACTGTTGGAAGTCATGCACAGAAAAAAGGTGATATAGAGGGCAGAGAAAGCAGCAGAAAGTGTGTGAAATGTTCATAGTTGGTATAAACCAACACATTCTCTTCCAAGGTCATCAAATGCTGGGAATGAGACCGGGCTGTAAATGCCCCTACTGCTCAACAGGAATTTGTTGTCATTTTCAAGTGGGAGCATATTTGCTCATGTTTAACTGATATTTGAGGATGTCATGAAGTAGTTGCAGCCAAAACCCCCAGCCAAAGTGATAAGCATGACTGTTTGAAAGGTCTTCTTTTGTAAGTGGCACATGATGGAGGGTTCACAGCCTGTTGCAGATCAGTGAGTTTGTGTTTAACCCCAGCTGAATGATTACAGGATCCTCTGTGTGGTGAGAAAGCTCCACCTCCCTCAAGCTGATGAAATGTCTTTCATCGTTCAAAGTTAAATGAAGTTGGTATTTTTTCAGATACTTTCATCCAAAAGTACACAATAAAAAAAGCATTCTCATGGAAGAAATTAGACGCTGTAAATTGTGTCGGCCATGAAAGTAATTCAGGCTGAGCGTAGGCTATTTATATTATCTTGCTTTTAGAAAGGCTTCTGCGGATTCAGAGAGTAAATTCATTCTTTTGCAATGTACAAACATGTTAGTGGTTGTTTATCAAGGGACTACTCTCATATCAAAGGACCCTCTGTGGGATCTTGACCCCAAGGGTAGGAAGCTTGAGCTAGGGATTTAGAAGAGAAATAAGATGGTAAAGCAGATTTCTAAAGGAAAACTAAGCAGTTCTCATAGATATGAGTGCAGACTGTCCTCTGAATGTGAAAGAGTGCAGCTGAGATTCGAAGATGGTACACTTGCCCGCAGCAAGTAGCTGGATCAACTCTCCCTTCAAAAGCTGAAAGGCCTGCTGGTCCTCTCTCATGTCTCCTGTCATCACTGTGGTCCATGATGGCAGGGGGTCCCCTTTACATCCATGTCATTAGCTCAGCCCTCAGCACGATACTCCTCCACTCTCGTCTTTCCTTACTCTCTGACCGGCAGAAAGAGAGAGGAGGGCGGTTGAAAGGTAGTGGCTACTTCCATATCTTTGTTTTAACTTTGAAAGGTCAAAAACATCATCAGAGCTATGTTAAACTACAAGAGGAGGCCTTTAACTGAAAGACATCATAACTTTTTATTGTGCTATCAGTGAGCCTAATTTAAACTATATTCTCAGTTGTACAGACTACACTGTCATTTCCTTCTTATACTGGCCTCTTGAAGAAACTGACAGACTGTGTGTGTTCATAGGCTGGCCCTTCTATAGCACCATTGAATGACTCATTGTTCTTAAGGGTTGATTATGTTTAGGAATATAGTTCAGAATTCACAGTACAATATAACAATGAATGTTGCTCTTTTTAAACAGTCATTTTTATCCAAAGCTATTGTGAAAATGTGTGTTATTACTGCAGAACATCTATACACACTTCTTTTACTGTGAAAAGGGTAGCAATTGTGCTTTGATGTGCATTATTGCTTCTGTTTACAATCTTGCACACCTTTGGTTTTATCATGCTTATCATAGAAAACCCTTTATCATGAAGCGAAATGAGAAAACTTGTTTCTTTGACAATATAAAGATTTTGCTTTGTAATGAACTCATACAGTGTGCATTACAGTATAGCTCTGAACACCATATTGCAAACATTATTTCAGTATCATTTTTGAATTTGTTTGATTTTTTCCCAACCTTTTAGGCAGCCACTGCTTCTCAAATACATTCCATACTTATTGTTGAATAGTAGAGAGTTGAGGCTTGCGAGACAGTGAACACCATGTTTGTTTTATTATGGTCAAACTGCACATACCTTAACATGACATGGCCAAGCTGCACACACATACAATGCAATATAACTGATGGAAATAACAAACATGATGCTCATTGGGATGCCCAATGGCTGCCAAAAGCCATTAAACTTTTAAAAGGTCCAAGAAAATGCACTGACAAAGTATGTTTTCTACATTTCTGACCTACTGTAGTGTATATATACAGTATATTGTTAGTTTTATTATACAGACTAGAGAGCGTGCAAGCACCCTGATGAAGAAAATGAAGCTCATACCTCTAAATTTACCACTAATCACTTAATTCTAAATGGATGAATTATTCTTTTCAAGAGATATAGTTGATGAAAATGATTTCCGAACATTAATGACCTCTACTAAAATTACACTTTTAATTAAACCTGCACTCAAAATAGAGTGCACTCTACATTCAGTGTAATGAGTACATTTTTTAGACAACTCGGACTAATTGGACATTATAGGAGAAAGTGACAGGAAATCAAATTTAATTTAAAACAAGCTTCGGTTGAGATAGATGTGAACAAAATGCCATACAAATCAGCAAAAACAGTAGTGTTTCAGCATCAGAACCTCCATTTTTCATCTCATTGTGTCCACTTTATTTTTGAAGTTGCTGTATTACAATAATACCATGTACTGTTATCCCACTGAGGGTATTACTGGAGAATATCCAAAATGTCACAGATTTTAGAATCAGGGTAAATGGCTGCAATAGTGGCAAACATTTCCTCATGTCAACTTTATATTTTCTAATCACGATCCCCTTTGAGGAAAGAGATGCAATTAATGCCTTTTTTCAGATCTCAATCCCATTTTCTTCTTGCTTCTGTCAATGCCTTTACAAGACAATCATGGAGAAGGCCGAAGAGGTAAGGACAGTTATGTAATGTGGCACTGCACAAGGATTTGTCTCAGCTGACTGAAGACTTGCTGTTCCTTCTTTCAACATTAGCATAATCTCCTGAGATCCATCTGACCCAATGCAGTGCCCTCTCATCTATAGAACAGTTCTGAGAAATGACTGTGTGCTTTGACGGTTCAGATTATGGAGCATGTCAATTGGTTTTTTTCTCGCTCTAATGTATGGTAGATGGTGCTTAAAGTAAATTTGTTTCAAACCTGACAATAATGGAGACATTCACACCAGGCCCACTTATCTACCCTACAATTCCCCCCTCTCTCTCCCTCTGTGTGATTGTGAAACAAAAATGTCAAAATTTTGATAATGTTTGACCTCATTTACATATGGTGTACCTTGATACTAGACACAGACTGTCTTCCCAGCATTTAAATTTCTTAAGTGTACTGTGTGGCACCAGACCTCTGCAAGCTGCTTTGTCTTTCCCACCATATGGCATCTTGACAGTGTTTTCCTCACTAATTAGTCTTTAACACATATGCCAAGTCCAAATGACTGTAATGTCAAGGCTGCACTGAGGATCCTTGTTGCATCAGAAATGAGTTGTCACATATTAACAAAGAAAAACATTAGCTTTATTCGCAGGTACTGTGCAAATATTGACTAATTTAATTTACATTTGAATCCTTATACTACAGGTAGTAACTCTAATTGAATCCCAGGAATCAGTGAAAGCTGTTTGGGATGGATATAAGCCAGAGCTTTCAAAGGCCTGTGCTGCAAGTGCCAAAGATCCTTTAAGAAAGATGGTCCCCTTTTGGCAGACTACACAACTCTCTCTGCAGAGTACACAGTACATACTTGAGTTAATTTCACTTATAAAATGTACTGTAGTAATATATTGTTACAACCAACAATTTACGTAAAGCAACATGTCATTCAAACAAAATGTTTAGTTTCTGATTTGATGCCCCAGGGACGGCTGCGCTCTGCATGTAGAGCAGGCCTTCTTATTCCCAGGGTAGATGGTTTGATCCTCAGCTCCTCCTGTCCACATGTCGAAATGTCAAGATACTGAACCCCAAATTGCTCCCAATGGCCAGGCCAGCACCTTGCAGGACAGCATGTACCCCCATTCAAAAATGGATGCACGAGAGGCAAATATTAAAGCACCTTGTCCGCTAAGGTAAATGGTGTTGTCAATTTACCGGCGGGTTCATTGACACTGACATTGACATTGTTTGATACTGCCTTCCAAATGCATCTCAAATTACAGTTTACAGTGCAGTTTACAGTATATATACTTTCTTGGCTCATTCACTTCACCCGACTTCCTCACCTACCAGATTTTGTGGTGCTAATGATCACTATATGAAAGACTGAGTTGTCCTTTGATTCCAGTAAAAGGGCGGGTAATGTTATACATATATAGTTAATGATATTGTAAGGAAACAGCCTCTTGCAGAGCCATTTATTGCTTTAATGATAACAGTTGTGAATATGTTGTACATACTATGTTCGTGTGATGCAATATTCAAAGTGCAGGTGGATGTTCTCTTGGGTTTTGCATGGTCTGTCTAATTTCCTCTCAGTTTGTGGGAGTAAGAATAGCTGAGCTTTAGAGAGACACATTGACATGGTTGGAATTTAAAAGATGAAAACGATTGGAGACTATCATTGAAACACGGAGCTAATGAGAGTTAAAAGCAAGGGAACTTACCAACAAAATCATCTTTTTTGCACAAAACAGTTCTTAGAATGCTTCTCATTTCGAGTCTCATTTTCTCGGCACCACATTGTGCAGCTTTGTCTTATTGTTCTCCGTGTTGCGCTTTCTACCACTTGGAAAATTGTCAGAGCACTCACATGCTAGGCAACAAATTGCTGAAATGGAGTTCTCCTTCCTGTCAAAAGCAGTCTTTTACACCAAATCCTTTAGAATAAAATTAACATAATGGTCATGTTAGAGAAAAGCACAGGCTTACCAGACTCATGTCACAGTCACAAAATATCTGGTGTTAACTGATTGGTTGTTAAGGGTGTCTGTAGTTTTCTCAGCCTGAGATAAGTGGGGAGAAGTTACATGCTGACTGACCTGGATAAGACAGCTTTCAATACAGATATCTTACGCCTGACACTGGCAAAATCATACATTCCAGACAGTTACCTCAAGCAAAGAGCACGCTGAACCAGGCTTATCATTTTGGTTTTTAGATCTTCACAAAGCACCAACTGTGGATTCTGCTAGCTTCGTCAGATATAACAAGGAGATTTATCTAAATTAATGAAGCCAAAGCAACAACACAATCAGTATATTTAAACAGTATCTACTATCGATGCAAAGAAAAAAAAAGTTTTTCAGGACACACCAGTAATTCAATGGATATGAAGTGTTGATACTGATCAAAACTACCAGTTGCCATAAAGTCATTATGGCTATAGGTTGGCAGTTTACACCACACATGAACCACACCTGCCACACCCGCACTGTAACCCCCAAAACTGATCCATAAACTCCAGGTATTTCAGAGGCCCCTTGTTCGTATGCTGTCATTTATACAATGTACTGTAAAATGTAACCACATTTTTAATTAGTTTGTTTTCCCTAAGCAAGTAATGAAATAGTTAACTTCTTAATGAAAAAGTGAGATAGTTTGAAAAGTATGTCATGTGTCTTAAATCTACGCGTGTGTGTGTGTGAGTTTGAGAGAAAGAAACTGTGTCGACTGTCTTCTTAATTCTTATGTACGTTCCTCTATTCTGCTAAGTACTTTACATAGCTAACCTGTGAAGGGATGCTGTCAAGGTAACACTCATTTAATGCATGCGGTTACTAATATAACATTCAGGCTGTGATTAGATTTACATGTTTTAAGTTAATTACTGTTTTAAGGCAGGTTAATTATTCCAACCTTGAGCTAGTTTTACCTGTTATTCACTTCCTTCATTTTAAGACTTTATTTCTTTTATTTCATGACCAAGTCAACGAGCATTTGTTTGTTTGTTTTTTTTTAAAAACCTTGGCTACTGAGAAACACGATGTCATTTGATTTCTAGAAATGTGCAAGCACATATTTACTGTATGAGCAAAGTCAATGAATAAATAAATATATAGATATCAATCTTTTCCAGGCTGCACAGTGTGGACCAGTGTCCAGGACTTTAATCAGCACTGGGAAGGCACAGTCTATCTTCAAGTCCATTGTCTTACGCTCTTACTACAAAATCCACTCGACCTGCATCTCACCTGCATGTAAAATGTTTTACATGCAGGTGATCATATTATAAATACATTGCTTAACTCTATGGGCAGTTGGTGTCTTGACTGCTGCTGTAAAAGGAACGTTTTGGCTCACTGGAAAATCTGATTATGAGGAACATTTATGGTGTATAAATATTTGACAGAGAGGTTATGTTTTATTTAGGAGTAGCCTCTGGAAGAGATTGAAACAAACACATTTAATAAATGATTTGGAAGTAACAATAGGTCTGTGTGAGGAGAGCCAGGGTGATGTGGCCTTCCTGGATGAACTTGAGCTTCATTACTGTTGGCCACTGAGCAGATAAATTAGAAAAGGCGCATAGTGTTAACTAACACAGTGTACGTGCAGCATATCAGTCTGGAACAACAGATCTGATCCAATTTGGTGACTTGACTAGATTAATCTTTATTTTTTGAAAACAGCACGGCCTCATCTTCAATTTGCCTGGATTTCAGCTGGCTGTGAGTAAACCGAACGAGGAGTAAGGAAGTGCACAATTCAACCGGTGGACCACCCAGCTGCTGTTGTTTTTGACTGTTACACATGCAGACAGTGATGCCAGCGTACTGTGCAGTGATCAGACTCTCACTTTGAGGAAGTCAGGTGGAAGAGTTAGAATGGAGAGTGAGACAGACATGACAGTCATGCAGAAAAGAGAGGCGAGTCCAAAGAGGAAATAGTTTATTGAGTTTTCAGTTTAACTGGAAAGACAGCGTTATGTTACTGTAGGCCCTACTAAAAAAACATAGACAGCTAAGTAATAGAAATTACTTTTCATTTTGAGGCATGTCAGACATGTTCAGAGATTCTGACCACAAGTGCTCAATCATCTTGTCTCCTCTCTACACTTTGACTTAACTTAACCGGCCTTGTATAAAGCACATGTACATGTATATGAGACTAATATCTAATGATATAATGCCTCAAAACTGATAAAGTCTAAAATATATTCTGGAGCCAAATTGTGTGACCTTTCTTATAATAAAGTTTAGCCACTAATATGTACTATAGCCAAAAGTGGAATTTATTAACCTTTTCAGAAATGCTAAATGTACTTATATGCCAATCAAAATCACAGCGTATCATATAAATCCCGCAGCAAAGAAAAACAATGGAAGAAATGTTCAGAATGACCAAGTAACGAGGACCCCTTCCAAAACAGTGTGACCCTCAGCTGATCAAAATTATGTAATATCAACAGTAAGGACCAATTAAGTGGCATGCAGTTGAGCACAAAGGTGCACAATTTCACCGAGGCCTTGTTTATGTGGTTCATGAGTCAAACAGGCCCATTAACACCAAGAGGAGTTTTTATTTTAACGCGGGAGCAAGTCATCATCGCCACAGTGAACTCTGTCAAGGCAGGGAGATAATCAGGCACACTATAATCAAGTCAAATGTTTAAGATAGACAATTCACAAATGTTAGTTCTGCAGGTCAAAGTTAAATTACTTGATAATTGCAACATATAGTCATAATGGGTAAGAATTTAACCGTTTGCTTCCAAATAAATTTGGCTTACTGGGGGGTGTTTTCGCTTTCCCTTTCAGTATGTTCACAGATGTCAGCAATTTGCTCAGTGAGTATGGTATTTTAATGGCAGGGCTATAACAACAAAATACAGAAAGAAATGCATAAAATGCAGCATAATGCCTTGTGGATGCCATCTAACCTCACCATCCTCAGCTAACTGTCTAACTCTCCCTCTCTCTCCCCCCTCTCCCTCGCTTCATGTTTCCTGTCTGCATCTCCATTCTGAAACCATCTAGTGAAGGCAAATGCCAAAAACAATATCAGAATAATGCAGGTTGACTTCACACATGACATTTACTAGTAAACAAGCCTCTTACAGGTTACAAAACCATCTCCTATGCACTGCTGGTGATTACGTCAGAACATATGATGATATCAGAAACGTTTTGAATCCAATGGTTCACCATTGACAAAAAAACAGAGATAGTGTTCCAACACACATGGATGAGGCCATACACACACTTGATTGTAACCTTTAGGATATGGCCATCCTGAATCTGTAATTTGTCCCCTAACACTTCTGGCAAGGTTGCATCCATGTGGTCAGGTGTGCAGGGGCTTGACCGGTCGATGTTGAGCCTCCTTGCACACTAAGGAGTCTGGCACTCAGGTCAGTGGTAATGGCCGCAGCCAGATGGTACCTATCCACTGGGGACGAAGGACACAGACATGCTGGTCACAGTTTCACTTTGGAGGTTGCATATTCGAGCATTATTTAATGCTTGATTACATGCATCATTTATCACAATTATGTCTTGATAAAAGTTTGATGCAAAACACAGCAGAGGCATGCTGAATATTCAAACTTTGCCCTCTCCTGTCTAATCAACCCCAAAGAGAAGCGCGAGGAAGAGAGGAAAGATAAAGACAGACAGAAAGAATTTAACAGAAGCGGAAAACAATTTTGATAAAGCAATAACCTTTTGTTTTTCAAAGCAGAGCAAGATTAGGTACACGCTGAAAATGAAGCAAGTCATGAGGTTAAGAGAACAAAGAGTTTAAGATGATGACTATCTGAATGAACCTCACTGATGATGCCTCTCCTCCAAATAGATTATAGTTTTTTGGTTTTTTTTTGTTATTTGTTTTTCAGTTGTAAGGCAAAGACAAGTAGGACACGATTGTTCTACACTGAACAATGAGCTACTACCAAATGATATTGTTGCTCAAACAATATGATACTGAACATGACTGTAGGCCAAACAGTAAGAAAATCGCTTTACCTTATCCAAAAAGACTATTTTTCTCCAAATTTCATGTTTGATTTGACAGTAACATATGCTATCAAGAACGATATTTATTATTATTGTGGCCTTTTGTCTTTATTGGACAGTTTTGACACAGTGACGGGAAACAGAGACAGAGGGAGGAGATGACATGTGACAAAGGTCTCTCGTTGCACTCAAACAGGAAACGTTTTAATGGTATGCATCTGACGTTGCTGGTTCACCAGGAATCCCGAGGATAGGTTTCAGACTGACAGTGAATTAAAGATCTTGACATGAAAGTGACAACTTAGGAGAAGTAATACATAAAAGGTTGACACTAAGGGTCAGATTTACTAAGCCTTCTGCTTCTCATTTCAGCTTGAGATATGCATGTTATTTATCAAACAGACACACCAGTCTGGGAGATCATTTTGCCCCTCCTGTGTAGTGCACTGTGTGTATAATCAGCAAAGTGCTCTTCAGATTTATGTGGAAATTTTTCTTTCTTGTAAAAGAACAGGTGCAAATTATCACTGCTGCATTAAAAAGCTGGTTGAAACAGTCTGAAGAGAAAATTTAGCTGAATTTCAGAAAAGTCTCAGCGCCGGCAGACAATGTGTGTGCACAACAGGGAAAGTGTGCGAGGAAGCCTCAGTGATTGACTGCAAAACAAGAGCATCTAATGAAGAAAGAGGGTGATGTAGCCAAAAACTAAATGGACAAAATATCTGACCATTTAAAACATCAAACAAAGGCGGGACATTTAATGAACTGCTAATGCGCCGTGTTGATTGTATTCTTTAGACAAAACATATACACCTGTGCATTAGGCTGTTATTATCTTGGGATTTTAGTCAGCTGTATTACTGCCAAATACATTCTCTGTGGTATCTGTTCTGTTCTGAGCAAGTGCTAGATTGCTTTCTCTCTCTGGGTTATGCTCCTGCCATTCACCATCAGTTTCAGTCTGTATTTGAATATGGCCGTGCCACCTCATTTTACCAGGCATTTGTTTTATGGCCCCTTAGATGTATTTTATGAAAAATATCCATTCCTATTCTACTTGTCATAGTTGGACTTGCATAACATCCACGTGTGCTGGTACCTCTCTCATTAGTAACTCAATTTCAGAAACGTAATATTTAATTTTCACTTTAATGCCTGAGTTTGTTTGTGGCTCCAAGTTGCAAAAATTCTGGTTCTGAACTGCATTTTTGAGGCTCTCCTTCACCATGTGTGACTAGTAAGTCGTGCCAGTCACTGGCAGTTAAATTAGCCTGGTGTTATCCTACGATGTTCATTTGTATGCTGCAAGGCAAACTGCATGAAGCACGCTGCATAGCGCCTTTCATGTACTGCAAGGTAAATATGGCCATGAGTTCCTGAGGGTGAAGCCTACTTAAAGCTTGAGTGTGTTGGATTTATTGGCGTGGGGTGGTGAGGTTAAAGAGTGCAACCAACTCAAAACCCTTCATATCACTCTCCCCTACTGTGGCCATGAAAAACACGAAAGTCGCTCTCTAGAACCACTGTAGAAACATGGTGGTGCAACATGGCAGACGAGGAAGACGACCCGTTCCGTCTGCAGTTATAAAGAGCTCATTTTAAGGTACAATGAAAACACAACTATTCTTATTTTCAGGTGATTATACGCTAATGAAAATATAGCAATGACTGTTATATTACATTGCTGCCAGTAGATCCTCCAAACGCTGCACAAGGCCTTTAATGACATCAGTGCCTTAGCTTACTACACCTTGACCATCCACCTCTTGAACTAAACTGAAAACAATAAATGCTCAGAAGGTGAGACCCCTTCCCACAAGGAACATGAAAATCATGACAGCATACTTTAAATAACCTCCTCGCTTCTCTGTTAATATATAGTGCAGGATATAAGATAAAAAAGGATGCGTATTCAGACACGTCAGTCCCCTGGTGCTTGCAAAGCCAAGTCGACTGATGTGTTTGAGGATGCATCCACATTTTTGATTGGATTATGTAAAATAAAAATTGAATTCTAAATCCATTTGACTGAGACTCTGAAGGCTGTCCAGGGACGGAGACATCATTATGAATATTAATTGTTAATAATTATCCTTCTCCTCAGGGTAACTCGAATTTCAGGACAGTGGAAGTTGATTTAGAGAGGGAAGAAAGTGAATGATGAAGATAGAGAGACAGACGGAGAGCTTGGAAAATAAACGAGGGAAGAAGTGCATCAGTATCTTTACTGACACCGACACATTTTCTTTAACTTGTCATGAAAACTCTCTGTTGTATACATTGCTTAGTGACTTGAGGCATTAACATGAAATCCAGATTAACGTCAGACCATCTGCTTTTGAATATTTGTATAAACTCAGAGGATTTCACTTAATACCAACACTGGAAAGAGGGGTGGAATGAATTTTTTTGAGCATTTCGTAAGCACAGCTGTCTATATTGAAACTCTAAGGACACTTTACTTTTTCATACCATTCATTTCAGTTTTCCCAAGGTTGGCGATTGAGCAAGCTTTTGTCACTTTGCAACTATTGTTGAAAGGTGTGTGCATATGTATGTGTGTGGTGCAGCTTGTTACAAGTACTAGAGTTCAGACTTTGCAAAAGTTTACTTTTATTTGTTGGTTTTAAATTTGCATCTTTAATTATACAGAAACAACTGAATTCTGAGGTGAGGTGGTGCAAGCATTTTAAGTCCATCTGTAGCCAGATCATAAAAATCCTCATAATATGTCTGTAAATTGCTGAACCCCTCCAAAATGATGTCATATATCTAAAGCACACATGCAGATTGATAATTTTATCTTCAGTTTAGCATGGAAACTGGCAGATGTGGCTAGGAATAGCTTATTTATTATTTAAATAAAATTACTGATGAGATTTAGATACGATACCAAATCTAATTTGATATAAAATGAAACAACACAAAAATGGTCACCAGCTGCAATCGTATGCTCAGCAACTCAGAATGGTTTGGTGTGCTTCACTTGGAATTTCCATCCAATCATTTCCAAGAGTCACAATGTTACAATAGTGAGGAAACTTGAACAAGCAACCTCATTTCCTGTGGACCACCATCACTGTAAAAGGCACACTCATGCCAAGCAGAGGAGCCTAACAAGACCACCGGCTTCTACAAGTCAAATCATCTCTCTTCACTGTTTCCAGGAAATTGTTTCCTGCGTCTTCTTCAATCACCGGAGCACAGAGCAGATGAGCATTATCGTGAAGTGAACTGACAGGCATTTATCTACTCTGAAAAGCAGCTCTCTGAGATCTCACTGTGGACTACAAAACATGCTTGAGAAATCAGTGTGAACAGCACATCAGCCATATTGGTGTGGGATTATGTCAAAAACTTTAGAATTTCCTGAACAGATGACAACTTTTGGATTTTTTTTTAGTGTGACCATGTCCTGCCATAAATCTATTTGTATGTCCTTCGGCATCAGCAATGTACTATTCTGCCCGGTCTTACAAAAGAGCATGTTGTATTTGAATATGGTCGTGCCACCTCATTTTACCAGGGATTTGTTTTATGGCCTCTTAGATCTACTTTATGAAAAATATCCATTCCGTTTCTGCTTGTCATAGTTGGACTTGCATAACATCCACGTGTGCCGGTACCTCTTTCATCAGTAACTCAATTTCAGAAATTTAATATTTAATTTTCACTTTAATTCCCGAGTTTGTTTGTGGCTCCAAGTTGCAAAAATTCTGGTTCTGAACTGCATTTTTGAGCTCTCCTTCGCAATATGTGATTAGTAAGTCACACCAGTCACTGGCAGTTAAATTAGCCTGGTGTTTTCCTATGATGTTTATTTATATGCCGCAAACTGCATGAAGCACGCTGCATGGCACCTTTCATTTACTGCAAGGTAAATATGGCCATGAGTTCCTGAGGGTGAAGCCTACTTAAAGCTTGAGTGTGTACAAATCTGTACATAGAATAAATACCCATTACTCTAATAACAGTAGTTTTGACAGGCATGAAGGTTTACTATAACTCACGTACAGGTATTGCTTCTGCTCACTCTGTAGATACTGTAGATACATGCACATAATGGATATGTGGTGGATTTAAATTGTTCTTCCTCCAATCACTGAAGTAACCAAAGGTGTAGTAAGATTTTGACCTTGCAAGTTGTTGATCCCAATACAGTTTTTTTGCACAAACTGATCATGGCACTTGATTGGCTGTGCACGTAAATGCAAATTTTGTGGTGCAGCTGAGTGAAAGAGAGTGCTCAAGCCTATAGAGCCTGTTAAAGGTCAAAGCAAAATGCAAGCGCAGTTTGACTAATCAAAATTCAACACATAATGAGAGAAACTTCAGTCACTCGTGAATATATGTGATAACATAAAGCTGGAAAGCAGACTCGTGAATAAACGAAGCAAATAATAAACATGCAATGTTCTAAATTTAACTGAGGAAAAACTCATCAAATATTTCTGCACGTATAAAAATGACAAGGTGTCAAATGAGAGCTACTATATTGCAGGTTAAAAATTAATGGAGGATGGTTAAGGCCACAAAAAGAACACACCTAGAGCATATCCACCTTGGAGAGAATTTATTAACTTGTAAAAGTGCATTTTAACCTTTAGCAGGGGCTTAATTATTCATAAAAGCTACAGAAAAGGAACGCTATTACAAACTGTCAAGTCAGCCAGCCACCTACATAATGTAAATGCCCTTTGCATGCCTTATATGTTCCCAAACACCAAAACAGCTAAATATATTAGCTATGGAGCAGTCTTGCCGTCATGGTGTGTGGGCCTAGCAGAGGTCAGTCAGCCCAGCGGGTATTTCACACTACAGCCTCACCCACAGTATGGGACAATTTTTAATGAAAATCACACAAGAACATGTTCAAAACAATGGAAACATGCAAATGAAAAAGACTCTTCCAATTCTGTCTGAAATTTCTGACATATGGCTCTTCTGCTTAGGTGTTTTTCTGCATTTAAGGGCAGACATTGGCATTTATGCAAAACACTGAGATTCATTCTACGAATCTCATGTTCTCACAAATCACTCTTTCTAAACTGAACAAGCCCAGTGTGCTCTCATGCCAGCCTGAGCAGGCACTGCTCGCTATGATTCCCATAAGCTCTGCCTGTGTTTTTAGCTTTCAGCCAGCTGCACTTATACTGTGAATATCACCACAATAACCATTGCTAAAATAAAAACCACCACTGCACATGTTTAAGCAGATTTCTGATTCTTATTAGCTTTGGCCTGACTGCCCAGAGGGCCAAGAATGTCAGCTTTGTAATGGGCTTTGAATGGTCTGAGCAAGTTAGCTGCTGGGTGCTAATCAATGTTACAGTGTTGCTAAATGAACTGCTGCAGTTTGACCCCTTCTTTTTGCTGCTTTGCTCATTATTTTGTATGATAATGACAGATAGCAAGGTGGGCTGGTGGGTCACCCAAATGGAGGATGGTCACTGAGATGGAGGTGGTGCTGTGTTACATAGCGACACAGACAAGTAATGGAAGAAAAGACTTGACTACTGACAAGGCCTTTTAGGCAGTTCAGAGCAGTGTTTGGTGGGGGAAACACTAGTTTCCTTTGTCTTAGACTTTGGAGATTTTTTACATACTCTTAAAAGCTAAACAACACACTAAAGGAAAGGTTAAAAACACAAAAAGCACAATATTGCCTCTTCAAAAATAGGAAGAAACACATGACGGGCAGATTTGAACAAACCGTTCACAGTTAAAGGCTAACCGACAATCCTCAGTGTGCACACCGAGTGGTTCAAGTGTGAATTGGAACACCTCAAACATGCACATCTACATGCATGAAATAGGCCACTCGTCATTTCACAATATTCCACACTGCCTTTTGACAGCCCTTTTGCAGCGCCTCCCAGGGACTCCCTCAAGTGCCAAGAGATTTCAGTCACCACCACAGGGGACAGGATGCTTTCTCCAATGGCAAATTATTAGACCACAGCCTCCATCATGGTGTGTGAAGTGGGTGAATGGAGGGGAAGTGACTGTTTCTGATCAAAGCAGATCTGACTGAGACCAGTTCTTGATGCTCCCTTGTCTCAGCCCTTTTCTCTCTATGTAATTTGTTTATTTGTTTTTCTTTGTGTACTTTGGAAATCTGATTCTGTGATTAATCCAGAGTGGCATGAGAGCCAGAGCTTAAGTATATGAATTATTCATAATATGATCAACGTATTAATTTCATGATATCTGGAGCCTGTCTTTCAGAAAACATGAAGGCAAAATTTGGCTCGGCCTCCCAAAAGGTTTACCAAACAGCAAGATGAGCCTCCAGCAAGTTATAGTTGAGGACAACTTCAGGTTTCTGCATTCATTTAGAGAACTGTCCCCAGATATCGAGAGTTAAAAAAAAAAAAAAAACAGCTTATCCCAAACGTATTTCATTTGAATAGAGCACACTCGAAGAATCATCTAGTTAGAGACTGTGGATTTCTCACAGAAGCAGCAACCACAATTAAAATAAAGCTGCATCATGATTCCCTGAATATGTCATGTATTTAATTGGCCTTCTTTCTTTACCCGAAAATAATGTGGAAAACACAAACAGTAACAAAAAACATCTCCTGCCGGCAGTGTGCCATTTCGCCATCAAATAACATTCCAAAGTCAGAGTTTCATCAAGTTACAAAAAGAGTGTTGCACTTCATTTCTTTATCTATGTCAAATGAGTGGGGCACACAAAAAATGAAGGACCTTGAGAGAATTACAGACTATAATAATTAGAACGTGTTTTATCGTTTGGAGGATCTTCCACCACCCATGCATCTCACCTCCGCAGTGCTTCAGTTCTGACCTTGAACTAAAAACTGTCATTATAAGACAAACTTCCCCAGAAATTAGAGTTTTGATTCAATACATTGAAACTCCTAACCTCTTTACCTAATTATCTCTTTTTACTAAGGTCTTTCTGCGTCTACTCAAAGTGTATATCAAGGCTGAGTGCTTGCTTAGTGCTCAATACTTTTGTTAAATGTTCTTAATTAACATTGACATCATTGTTTACAAGTTCGTAAGCATATGAGTTTTAAGGGTTTTATAATTAGCTGTGTCTGTTGACAAATTAAATTCAAAAAGAGCGTTAAACACTTCACTTGTCTTACCTGTTCTTCACTCAGTATGTATGTGTCCTCTTGTGAGGACAAGACAGGCCTCTCAGAGATGTTCAGATACATTTCTTGCACGACACACACACAAAGTTGCCTTGGCCTGCATGTTGAAATCCTTTTAAACTGTCAGTCCACGACATGTATTTGGACCATTTGTTTAATCATTTATTGCAAACGTTGTTTTATTTATGTTGGAAGTCACACTAAATTGGGTGGGTGGTCAAAAAGGAACCATCCACCAAAAGTGATAAAACATCACAAATCTCCCCTCCTGCTGCATGCTGTGGAATAGTCTTTCATTTATTTTTGTGTCCTTCTTTATTTGTTAGTTTCTGATTAGAAAGCCTGTAGAGAGAACAATACATACATTTCACATCTCAGAATATGTAGCTGTGACACCAGAAGCTGCTTCCCTGTGGTATCACTTGCTACCATGACCGTCGACTTAGTTTCTATGCTGATGACATGCAGCTTTCTCTTTTTCATTAAATGTATCACCACCACTGGTCACTTTAGTCTGATATACTGCCACATGTTATTCAAATTAGCGTTCAATTAAATTGAACTATGACATCTGATATTGTATCACTGACTAAAAATATCTTGTTATAGGTTCCCATACATCACCTCTGACAGCTTCTATGTGCTACTCCATACATGTACAACACTGACTCATTTAATCAAACCTTCTCATTTGAACATGTCCTTCATGTAGTCCCTCCGCTCGCAACCACCCACACCTGGGACTATGTCATGTTCGTTTAGCCTCATTGATTTTCATGTAATTCTTTGTAGCTTCTTGTGGTTGATTTTCTGTTACTTAAGTTCTGTTACTACTTTAATTTAATTATTATTCACTGATATGCTAGCCTCAGTTTTTCAAGGTTTATCTTTATCTAGGTTCTCTAAATATGTGTTTATACTAAAGGAACTTCAAGGAAGTTTTTCATTTTTATGTATTAATTTTACAGCTCTTGTGAAAGGACATGGCTGATCAGTGATCTTCAACACTTCAAGTTTCTGAAAGACACTTTTTGAATTGATGAAAGCTTCTTTTTTGTAAACACTACACATGAAGGTGTGCAGAAATGAATTTTTTTCATCAAAAAGAAGGAAGGAAAGAAAGAAAATAGTGGTGTGTTCAGTGCGTAAATCTTGATGTACTCAATATGCAAACAATGGTGCTCTTAAAGAAAAAAGTTTGAAAGCTTCACAGAAAAAACAAAAGAGCAAACTTCAGTCACTCAAGTGTAGAGGAGCAGGAGTTTTTGAGGTATGATATAAAGCCTTTATTAATTACATGACTTCATGACATTTACACAAAAAATATGTCGAAAAATAGACTCTCTGAACACAAATATGTAATTTAATAAAGCTAATTGTAGACTGCACAATGGCAAATCAATTTAAGGAGGCACATAATCCAATGATTGGTAGTTAAGAATTGAGGGATTGGGTGGGTTAAACTGGCTGAAAACTCTTGTACACTCATGTACACTCCCTCCAGAGAGGTATTTTCATTTCAAACCCTGATGAAGACCTGCCATGGTTGAAACCAGTCACTATTGAATGATAATGAAACCGCAATTTAACTAACAAAGTCATCTTAACCAAAACTCCACATACAATTGCTCCCCTCTGAGTGACTGCCTGAAGTTTGCACGTCTTCAAATAATTACTGTGTTGCTGTTTGCAGTGTTAAAAATGTTCTCAATTGTCAAAATGGGGATTCTTGCAGAGGAGGCACAATGTAACTCATCCTATCACTGATCCATCTCAGAATTAACGTTGTCTCAGAAATGCATGCAAACTCTGCCCTGACAGGGGCTTACCCTGGGGTGGTCAGGCTAATAGAAGTGTCTCAACGCACTACTTGTTAACATTCTCAGGAGTAGTGTAAACAGCAACTTAAATGGGATTTTAGAATGCTAATTACAAGGATCTATCTAGCAATGAGCCGATATGTTGCTTGATGTTTTACCAGTGTAAATAGTGCCTAAGGCTGGACAGTTTGCACATTTTTCATCAGTCCTTGTGGTAGAAGGATATAAAAGGCTGACTTTAATTATTTCATTTTCTATGCCTCAAGTAGCCACCAGATAGTGTAATAAATCAATAGCATTTCCATGAATACTAATTGTGGTTGCAGGGATAGTTGGTGTAGCCAAACTTGATCAGGTTTGCAAAACCAGCCAGCCGAGGCCTCTGCCTCTTCTGCCATGCCCCACAGAGGCTGACTGCTGCCTCTTTGAAGTTGAGGTGCAAAATCAATTGAACACGCCTGGGAATAAATGAACTTGTTTGGAGCTTAATTTCCAACGGCTGAAGGCTTTCTACCAAGTTATTTATGAGAACAGGTGCCATTCTCTTTCTACCTTTTAAGGATATATATTTCATGGCTGGGCATTGGATGAATCCCTTGGCCTCTCTAGAATCAAGAAATCTCCTACTAAATGAGTGAAGCTGTGTGTGTTTGTCTTTTCATCAGGCCAAATATTCTACAGTTGGACAAGGAGTCAAACGCAAAATAGACATGTTATTCTCAGGAGCAGTTCAGGTGCTTCTAGTGCAGATTCCACCAGACTTAATTTGACACTGTGTGCTCAGGTTAACTGGCCTGCTCTGTCCATTTGTGTCCCAGCTACTCGATCATTTCTACCTATACCTCCACCCCAGGTGTTCATTATCATTTTTTACTGCTATATGTTGAGGAATTTCAATTTACAGTACCAGAAATAGTTCTCAACAGTCCTTTTAAGGTTACCAGTCAATTAAGCAAACTGCTTTGGACTTTTAAAATAATTTAAAATGAAAGTACATACTCTTGTCTCAGAGCAATTTTTAAATTGCTTTGAATGGTCTTAGTCTTCAACAAGCACTCATCTATACGTGTTATGCCATCTATGCTTGTTTTAGCCTTGCTATGGTTTCTGATCAAAGCAAGACATCTACTGGATTGCTGCCCTTGGAGCACTCACAGTGAATTCTGATTTTAAAGTTCAGTATTAAAATATTAAATAACTCTAACCTTTTTCATTATTGCCCAGTGTACTTCTCTCTGAAAAAGAATGTGCATTCATTGGGTAGCATTAACATGAAATTAAAATACATATGGATAGTGCATGTATTAATTTATTCAAGCATTTATCCTTGTATGCATATGACTTTATAAACATCTGGAAAATAAAATCTACACTTAGAAACAAAGACTTAAATATAAATATGCCATATTTGTCAATTGTGGGCCTCATTGTGGCAATGTTAATCAAAGTGTTGAATATTTGAATTTAATAAATTATTCATGATTACAAATTACGCTGTAATGTTTACATTAGTTATTTTTATCACCAAAGGTGAGGTGTATCACCTTGTTTACCTCGCTGCACTTGTTAGTGCATTTTCAGATTTCTTTACCATGCCAAGAAAACTCTTTTATTAGACCATAATTACCTCCATGCTTCCAGACTTCCTTCTCTAACATTAGACTATCGACACTCTTCTCTCACCACCTCAAAAGAGTTGATAATAGACTACTGTTCTTTGACTAGAAAAAGGCAAATGAAACAGCAGCCCGAGAAAAGAGAAATAAAAAAGTAACTTGATTAGGGGAAAAAGGAATCAGTAAGACGGAAGAAAGTCTAAGCTCTTTAACTGGTGCTCCTTTGCATATAAATGAGAGATTAGGCAGAAACTATATCTTACTGCCCGTTAGAATACATATGCCTAATTACAATATATTCATAAAGTGAGAGTGTAATTTCCACAAAGGAGATTACAAACGAAGCACAAGGTCAGGAAAAGCCCTTTCTGTTCTCCGCATATCATTAGGATGATGATGCTGATGCTGCACAGAAAATGACTTATGCTCATTGGTTCTCCGCAGAGATTAAGTTTTTTTTTTTTTTTTTTTTTTTCAGACTAAGTATAAAGATAGGATAAAGGGAAGAGGAGTGAGTATTAATGAGTTATACCTTAATAATGTTAATGAAAACATGCAAAGAAGGGACACATTTCATTTGAACTTTGTAAACCAATTCCTGTTTGAGCAGCAACTGATGGTTAACCTCAATTTATCTGAATTATATCACTTACAGTTTAGGAAAATCAACTGTTATGGTAGGCTAATGTTGATTCTCCCAGTCCTTCCAGACTTATTCCTACCTTTGATTTTGAAAATGGAAATAATATCCAACCTCCACTCATTTTCTCCACTCTGCATTATAAAACAAACCCTTAAATTAAATGTCCTTTGAGGACTAAGAAAAAATGACGCCAGTGGCTGCAGATGTTTAGATAACATGTCTCTGGTGCATGTATTCTTACATGGGAAGGATGACCCAGGCTCCTAATCAAGTCCCAGCATGCTCCACTTTTCTGTGTGTGTACAAAAGGCTGAATGCAGGAGATTTACAGAGCTAAAGCAGTGGCCTTAAAAATGTGGCTTTTGACCCACCTATGAATTTTGGGAGACTTTCAATGAGTCCCTAACCGGTCACCAATAAAATCATTGTCAACTATAGACCATCTGTCACTAAAATAGTTTCCCTGCAATCCCCCTTGTTGCCCTTAAATTCAGGAGTTGTTTGTTAAGGAAGATTTCCCATAATTCTTCAAGCTCTGCGATCGACAAGAGGATAAATTCACACTGCCAAAGCTTCTGAGAAAGCTTCACTGCTGCTCCACATTAGCAGTAATGGTCATAAAATTTTAACGTTTATAGAAAAAAGCATGAGGAGCCGTGTACTGAGGGTAAAATTATATCGACACTCCTGCAATATATGTGTTACCCATCATTAGTTTAACCTTGGATCACAACAGTAGAACACTGATAAAGAAATGCACCACACAAATATCTTGCTGTTCAAAGGGACAAATCAATAGCTTGATGTGCATTGTCAGTGAGATGCAGAAATAAGAGATGAGATCTCATTGCCTGCTTTTCACTCAAGTTGTTAATATTGTATTTGAGCACAAGCTCTGAGTAAGTACCTTCCATTGCAATTCTCTTTATATCTGTGCAGGTGTGTGTGTGCATGCATGTGCGTCTTTGTGTGTTTTTGAGTGCGTGAGAGATGTTGACTGATGGGTAGAAATATCTGCTAAATGAGCTTTATGCACAAACTGAGTTTTTCGGAATTGTGTCAAGACAAATAATTGATCAATCTTATGTACTCAGATCAACTATTTCGGTTGTCATCGCAGGGTCTGGACGTTATTAACACTTGTTGTTTGTTTTGGGGGGTTTTTTGCCCTTTGATGCAAGAAAAGCTGAGCTTGGATAAATTCAAAATCAGAAAACTTGAGTAAAGTGTGATGTGTGAAGTGCAGGTGCTGGTCTCCAAAGCAGAAAGGTACATGCAGCACAGTTGAAAAAAAAAATTGGACTCGAACTGAGATAAACTCTGCCAAGTGAAGAAAGTGAGTCACCTTTCCTTTCCTGTAGCTCTATTTCAATAGTAATAGAAAAAAGACATACATTAATACTTTAAAAAAAAATCACATTACTTCCTGTCATCTGAAAAGAAAGAGACACTTGCTCATTAATTTAGTTTGTTAAGACTGTAATGGCTAATTCCCACCCTTAAGTTAAATTTAGAGGTGTGATAAACAGTAGTTCTTAGTAAAGTAGAGTAAGCACAAAACAAACTACATGGCAAGACTAGATCTGTATCTAACATGTACACGCATAAACTGCATTGACAGTAACTCTACAGTAATCAATCCTACGATTCATTCATTCATGTATTGCATCTTAATTTATCAATCTACTCCATATCAGATGTCCCTGAGGAAGTTACTGAAAATTCCTTGTCCAATTATAAGCATGTGAATGACTAAAAGCTCTTATTTCTGGTAATGCTCAACCGCAGTCTTTTCATTAGAATTTTAATGGAAACTGCTTATCTCACTGCCGTCTTTCAGGTGTTCAAAAGACCTTACGTTAAGTAAAATAATCCCCAAAGCCAGCACAATTACAGCTAATTCCATTTTAATTCAGTCAGAAGGTGACGTGACAGGGAGCATTTCAAATGTCAGTGGGTGGTAAAAAATGAAATTTTGGTTTCAATTATGGGGACTGAGTCTGAGGGTGAAATCTTGATTAAAGCTCTATAGCTCATAAATGGCCATATACCATCATAGATTGTCATTCAGTGGCGCTGTTGCAACAATAAGTTGTAGATCGCTCGCTGTGTGATATTATCGTTTAAAGTTCAACAACAGTTCATTTTAGATGAGAAAGCTGTCTTCATACTACAAACAATACATGCAAAATTGTGCAACTTTTGTTGTATCGTGACCTCTTTTCCCTTCATCATTGATCTTTCTTTTAATTCATGGGTCATTTGCTTTTCCAGCAGTTTTCATTCTATTACATCAGTCTTTCATGAACATGGGCCAAATTCAAAAGAAGGAATTTGACAACATCATGTTGGAGCTGCTGTATTAAAACAAGAATGATAAAAATATGTCAAAAAATTCACTTTTGCAGCAAGTTTGATACACGATTTTCTGCTACATGAATACAGATATACTTTTTTATTGTTCTGTTATTGACAGTGTTCAAGGGTGTGTCCCTGTGACTGACTGCAGTACTCATCATGGACATCAGTAAGTCATTCAATCAATCAATCATCATCATACAGTACTTATACTGAAAGCATAATTATTGCTTTCTGGAAAACTGTCCAGATGTGGCACACCTCCACAACACATACATTTATGAATAAAAATTCCTGAATTCCTAAATTACTGAAATATATTTGTAGTAAATGAACGTATGTGCAACTTGCATGCACAAAGATTGAGGACAAATCTTTCAAAAACACTTGTCCACTCATGCATGTGGCATGAGGAAAACTTTGTTAAAAGTGTTTAGAGCTGCATGTCCATTTCACTATAGCAAATTGTGATTTTATAATTATGCTGTAATGGTAATAAAAAAAACTTACACGTGACGTCATATTCTCTGTTACATATTACCTTACTTGCCTGTCACCCATTTTACTTCCAGATGCAAATAAGTTTGGCAAAATGTCCTGATTGCAAATGAAAGCACTCTGCATGTGAGCATGTTAATGTAAGCTGTCCATCATACATTAATTAATTCAATAAAAAAACAAATTCTTTACAATTTAGAATCATGGTATTGAAAAGTTGTGTTTGGTGATAGCTTTGTTTAGATAAGATAACACTGATCAAACTAACAGACTACAGGAACACATTGTTCTTCACAAGTACAGAGAGTAGGGTCTTAGTCATTACAAGGAACCACAGAAAAGGCAATAACAGGCGAGAAACAAACTGGTCGACAACCTCTTCCAACACACTGTATTTAAAGACAGCTGGTGTTGACAAGAATCCTTTTGAGATTGCTTTGGTGGACAGGTATGAGTCGGCTGTGCCGGCGCCTGAGTTTCTCCTTTCCTGTGTACAGATTTACTACAGCCTACAGAGGTTAATCAACAATCCCTCTCTGCTCTCTCTCTTTCATCTCAGCCCTCTGTTCACAGCTCAGGCCTCATCTGGAGGGAATATTGGCAGAGTGTTTGTTCCCTGATTGGCTTTGGGGGAGCGATCCATACAGATGTGTCTGTTGTGCCCATGTGGATCAGATTCCTGGAAGGGCCAAGACAGACTGAAGCCATCAGATCTTTCTCTAAATGGCCTTTGGGTCCAGGGAATGACTCTCCCAAAAGTAGATCGGTCATTGATCGTCACCAAGGCATTAACCCTTGATGAAACTGCCTGTGCTTTCCATCAACGGTTTCATGAACTGTCCAGTTTTAATATTTTTCTTCTTCTTGATGTAGCTAAGGCAGTAGTATTCTTAACAGCAATGGCTGCAAGACAGGGTAAGAATACATCACATGCAGTGTTATACACTAAATAAATGTATTACTTTGCATTTGAACAGTACATGCAATACACAGTGATATTCAGTTCTCTCAAAAACAAAAAGTAGTGTTTATGATTTAAATGTGCTGATGATCTTTCAGCATGTAAGAGCAGTGTATAGCAGCACCTTTTTAGGACTGTGTGGTACTAGTGTACCAAGTTGATGCCAATAAAAACTGTAAAATGAAAAAAAACATGGGCAGCAGGAGTGGAGTAAAATGGTAAAATAACATAAATATAAAAAAAAATATCAACGTTCAGTTTTTTTTCTGAAATTCACAGCCTCAGTGTGTTCTCTGTAATGACATGAATAATTTTGTCTTTGTTGTTTGTGACCAAAGATTCCCTAACAGTTTTTAATCGGTTCAATAATTCAGTTGTAAAGTATATTCAGAATTATGATCGGTGCATTTTTTAAATAACTTCAATGGAGATGAATCATTTCACTGGTTGTCTGTGTAAAGAGGCCAATGTCACAGTGATAGAAGCTACATTTGGTGTTCAACCATGAGCAGCAGTTTGGATGAACTGGAAATGAGCCATAGAAACTTGGCTGGGGCTTTTAAACAAAGCATTGCAGTAGTCCAGGCGTGACAATATAACAGCATGAATAATTTTCTCTCTTCTTGAAATGACAGGGAAGGCTTCATTTTGGCAATGTTTCTCCGTTGGATAAAAAAAGAGCATTTGTTTTCAAACTGACGCTTCTTGGTATGGAGACTGTAATTTCATTTGATTTTAAAAATAATGAAATGATGCCAAATCCTTACCATTCATTGATAAAATAAGTGGCCTACTTGTCAATTGTCATTTTTGATTGTAGCAATTGCAAGTACAGGTGGCCTGATGTTGATTTTGAAATAATAAATAACAAATAGTGATGAGATGGCCACTCACAGGTAGTATCTCTATCATTGTGTCTGTCAGTTAGCTGGTTGTACTGCATGTTCCCCTGCATCCTCTTTCTACATCTATTACAAGACCTTCCTCTATGCTTCCCTCTTGCGCTCCTCTTGTCGAATGGTTGTCTTCTATTTCTGGTTGGCAAGTCCTCAACCACGCCACTGGCCCGTCACCACCTCCTGTCTGACAGGGACTGGGTTTGAAACCTAAATCTGATTATATTTCAAGGCCCATTGGCAGAAAGAAAACAACCAAAATACATGCAAATGCCAAACTGAAAATACATGGAAAGAAAATAAAATGTACTACACATTAAATAACTAAAATATGGAAATACAACACAAATCACAGCAAACTATGAGTACTAAACACACAAAAATGTCATCCAAGTGTGACATGTCATAGGCTAAACTCATAGACACCATTCACCCAGAGAGAAAAGATGCTAAGAGAGGAAGTAAATGGAGACAACATATAATGTAAGAGTAATTATGATATTTAATACAATTTAAAGTCACCAGTGAACCTAATATGCATGTGTTTGGAATGTGGGAAGAAACCTCTTATTACCCAGAGGAAAGTGACACAGGCATGGTGAGAACATGGAAATTCGAGACAGTGCTACAGTGTTAACCACTGAGTCACCTGAGTGCCTTTATATTAGCACAGCAAGAGACACACACAGAGATGGCAAATCTAAGCCCAGACTCCTCATCTCTCTGAGTCCACAGGGCAAGGCAGGTGTTGCTGAAGATAGTTGGTTTAGTGGAAGAAGTCTTTAACTCTGAAAAAGAAGAGTTTTATAACATTTTTAAAGAGAACTTATTGGCCTTGAAAACATTTTATCCGCGTTGTCTAGTGGCGTAGGAGTAATGCCAGTTGTCCATCAGGAGTAATAGTAGGAGGAAGTAGTGTGTTGCAGTTCTAGTGTCAGAAAGTCCAAAGAAAAAGAAGGATTTTGGATAGTTTATGTATTTCTGTCGATTTCTTGTTGACTATTTATATCTAAAATTGAAGTGAAGGTTGGGTACTATAAGTTGAATTCTTTTATGAATAATCAAAGCATCTTTAATATCAGGTTTCCTTTCATGTCAGAGCACCAAAACTGCCCTAACAAAGGATCTTTCACATGTACCTAATGCTAGAGAATGTTCGCTTTTAAATCTTTTAAGGTAAGCATTTCACACAGTTGATTATTCTATGCCTCTGGATCACCTTGAAATGTGGGTTGGCATCAGGGATACTGCTCTCTTACATGTGTTGTTCCTCAAAGCTCCATCCTTGACCCCCAGTTATTTTACGTATATATGCTGAGATATCATACATAAACACAAAAATTCAGTGCCATTGTTAGACTTACACTTAAACTTATGCAGAGGACACACAAATTTATGTCCCATGAAAAACCAGTGGAGACGGTGATTTTCATCAGTTACCTTTTGTGTCAGAAAATGAAGTGCTGAACGTCTTAAAACTTTATCTAGCTCGATGAAAAGACATCTAAAATCGTTATGTTTAGTCCTCCAATCTCTATACCAATTTAAGAAAAAAAAGAAAAAAAAAAACAAACAAACAAAAAACCCCATCTTGCCTCCTTGTCTGCAAATGTCAACATGTGTCCAGAAACCTGGGTGTAATATTTGACTCTGACCTTTAATTTGAAAAACAACATAGAATGAAATACAACACTATAAAATACAACTGGTCAGCTTTTAACAAATACTAGGAGAAATTTTACATATCAGACTTGTTTTAGCCTCTCCAAACTATTGTTATTGTTATTATTATTATAAATATTATTAATAATATTAGGAGTTGTAGTCGTAGTTGTGGTAGTAGTTGCAGTAGTATTTTATTCATTATTGTTGGGTAATTTATTTTTATTATTATTTTCATTTGCCCCCTTGTCTCATGTCATCCTGAAATGTTTTAATTCTGATTGATCCATGTGAAGCACCTTGTAACTATATGAAAACTGGGATTATTATTGTTATTAAGTAGTACTTGTAGTACTAGTAGTATTAGTATTTATGACTCTTGTGATTTTCACTTCAGTATCATCATGTTGGCATTTGTACTTATGATTAATGTGTCTCTTCTGTGTTTTTTGTATAGCACCATCATCAAGTCAAAATTTTAATTTGTCTGTTACCAAGGCCATTTCCAATAACCTCAGCTGTTTGAAATGTTACCATGCTCACACGCTAATCTAAAATGGTAAATATCACACCTGATTTACATCAATATAATGATGTTAACATTTAGCTGAAAGCTCCACTGTGCCTCAGTGCAGCCTCACGGAGCTGCTAGCGTAGCTGTAGACTCCTTGTCTCTTGTTTACATTATTTTCTGAAACAGTGATTCTTGAAGCTTTTCCTTCAGAAGCCTTCACTATTCACTCAAGTCTTTTGACCTACAGTATTTCACAGTGACCTCAGGGAACGTAATAATTCAAATGATTCAGATTCGTGGTATAAGGTCATAGTAAGAGGAGTTGGCCAAGGTACAATTTCTCCTGTCAGACTCTTAATCTGTCACGGTTACTGCTGTGGGTATTGCATGACAGTACATGCTCTGTCATCATCTTCTCAGCTGACCTTCATGTTTCATTTGGTCAGCCTCCTCTTCCTCAGGGTGTATAATATTAATATATTGTTCTGCTGTTTATTTAAATGGAGACCATTGAGTTCAGAATTTTGGATAAAGATGCACAGGCCTTAGCTTCATCTCTCACGGTGTCTGGGAGGCTTACTTTGTGTGCACAGACATCTCTAAAGGTTGTGCTGTCAGGTCTGTACAAGACAATGTACCAATATCTAAACTCTCATTTTCCATTTTGAAACTGATTTCCATGGTGCCGCACATTCATATGATGTTAAAGGCCAGAACCATCCATGCTTGATTTTTTTTTTTTTCATACTTATTGAGACAGCTGCAATTCTCATTTGATTTATCCAAAATTGGCATACAGTAATAGAACTCTCATGCATGTACATGCTCTCGCTTTATAGAATAAGCTTGTTAAATATCTACAACTCTGCAATCATTTTTCCAGCCTGTTGGTTTTCATTTACATGGGTTTAGATGTGGGATACACTTTTGCAATATCAACTCCAAGACCGTATATTGTACAGGGCAGCAAAATACTATGTGTGTGAAACTACATAAATCTCAAAAACCAGGCATAACTAACTTAAATATTCTTGTGAGAAGCAGTTTAACCTATATCTGAATGTCTGTAAACTGTATCAAGTTGACATCCTATGATTTTCTTTGCTTTACTTAGCCACATTTGTCATACTGTATAACAGTGCTTATACGGATGTATTAGTGAGTGAAGGGATGATATCTGGTCAAGGAAGACAGCTTTGGTTACATAGCTCTAGGCTGCACAACTCTTACCATCTTTTGACTATGATCTATAGAGAATCTTGGTCTTTTTAAAAACTCCACTGTAACGGTTTTAGATCTTGGTGTCCCGCAGAGCTCCTCTTCCAGTGAGCCAAACAGGAATCCCTCCTGGCTGAAGATATTTAGGCTCACAAGGCCATAGGGTCTGTTAGACTGCTTGAGATCCAGCCTGAATTCTCCCACATTCATCAGATGAATTGAAACTAACTGAAGTCTTGGCGCAGACTAGCATTAATTAGTCCTCTTATTATCTTCAAATATTGCCTTCAAAATATGTAGATGGTCCTGTTTCTGTCTCCTATATCTTTGTGAAGAGTTGTCTCTTCTCCTGTCTGAAGTGCATGCCTTCTCTGTGACTGATTCCCCGCTGAACACTCACTCTGTTCCACTTTGTGCACAGAGGTTTCCCTGAGAAAAATATTCTCAAAGCCATATAAAAATGAAATGCGATTGTGAACCTTTTTTCTTGGTTGTGGCGTGACACTAATTTACTTCCCCTCACACTTCCAAGGCAATTAGCTTTGAAGCTTCTCAGAAACTATTCTTGCCCAAGTCGATAGCTAGCATGGCAAATATGAATTTAAGCAGGTCCATTGGGCGGCAGCTGATAAATATATCAAATGAGGTTACAGTGAGAAAGAGAAACCTAAAAGAATAAAGAAAATAAAATTACTTCACCAGTTATGTGGGGTGCCTGGCCCTTCATTACTGGCCAGTGGTAGCATGCAAATTTATTGCTGATTGCCTGTGAGTTGATGAGCTCAAGACTACACTGTTATCCAAACATCTGTGGGAAAATGATGTTGAACACTTGGCAGATGAAACCATGTGATGATTGCTAATTTATCATCATGACAGACACGCTGGGAAGTGCATACAGGTATTAGAGCCATTGGGACTGGCCTTAAAATACCAGACATTCAATGTACTGATAGGTGTTAAGGCACCAGAATAGCCTATTTATATTCTCAATCAGCTTTATACTTTAAGGAATGCTACATTAACACACACACATTTTCTGAAAGTTAGAGCAGAGATTTTTGTTGTTGTTGTTGTTGTTCTTTTTGTTTTTTAATTATTGCTATTTTCTGAGGTCTTATCACTGAGAAGACTCACTTGAAGTAGAGGGGACTTATGTCATTTACTTCTGTACACCAATCAGCACTGAGCATCATTTATATCAGAATCTGATGACAGCTCCTTGTCTGATCAAACCGTGCACACACTGTCCTGATGAAGCAGGTTAGATTCATTTTTGAGTTCTAATTTTTAATAAATACTGTGAACAAGTTCTTTCTAACTTTAAATGTTGCTGGGCTGTGTTCAAAATCAAACTGTATTTAGTATACAATGCAATATATTTATGGACCCCATTCAGATTTGTCCACCATGCAGTGCCCTCAAAAATTGCATGAAAATAGTAACATCCATGGGGTTCACACTGCTTTCTGCTATCAAACTATGCAATGCATTACATTTCATAGATATGAAAATTAGGATTCATGCAACTCTATACCCAACAGTGATGATGCAAAAAGACAGTACTTTATAAGTGTCGATTCATGTCTCACTGGAGTAAATTGCTAAGTCTATGTGATGTAGGAAGTAGTGAATGAGTGAATGATGGAGTGATTTCAAACACAGTTAGAGGATTTGATGAAAATGTTGATGTAACCACCTCTTTAAGTGAAGCTCCTCCACTCCTACCAACAATAAAAGTGTTAATATTGAAACTTTCCCCCAGGATGCCCCTGGTCCCATAGCCTCCCCACAGTTAGCATTCATGCTGTGCCTCCACCTTATCTAAACGGTCTCCTCAACCAGCTCAGTGTAACAGTGCCAGCTCACCTTCAAGGTCCAGATATCTGACCTCTTCACCTTGTATTTGAAATCTTTTTTATCTTATAAATCTGACTGTATAGTAAGTTCAGAAAGAAATCTCACCAATTCACTGAGAGCTTTCACTGAATGGCTCAACATTCTGCTTTTTCATAGTGACCCCCTTCGAGAAGTTTCACTGTCCTAGAATTGTCACCCTCAGGATTTGCACTGTTACTGTAGTGGAGGGTTTTTATGCCACAGTGACCCCTGGAGTCATGTTTTTAGGGAGCCTCACGCTTTTGGTAAGGACACAAAATGTAAATTGGAGAAATAACCAGAAGAAATGTCATTCAAGAGGACAAACTCTTATATAGGATGTTTTAACAGATGTGTCTTTTTTGGTTCCGAAAATAGCCGAGTCCTCATTTTCAGGACAAAATATGGTAATAACAGTAAATACTGTGCCCATGTGACGGCGAAGGACATGGGTCTAATTCACTATCAGGTAATTGGAAGGATCTGGCTGTCCTACAAGACAGAAAATGACTCCAAAAATAAGCTAAATTGTATCTCATTAGTGTACTGTTCTCTAGAAATATTTAGAGTTAGATTTTGGACCAAATTATTCAAGAAAACTGGCTCATGTGTGCATCATCTACACAAAACAGACACAGAACTCCTGAGGTGATCATCTTGTACACAAATTAAGCATACACATAATTAAAACATTTATTGCAGTAGCTGTATACCTGTAGAGTAGTAACAAGGATTAACTGTTTCAGTATCTGTGATGTCAAACACCCTCACAACTGACAACATACTGCGATAAGCAAATCACTCCATCTCACTTAACTTCTTTATATTGTGACATAAACATGAAAGTGCTTTACAAACTGAATGTCTTCTTAATGCACAAATCAACTCTATTCCAACAAAAGAAAGTGACACAAAAATGATCAAGATAATTTTTAAAAGCTATATCTTTTAGCATGCTATTCCATTGTGTAATTTGCCTTCCATGCTGTGGAATAAAACAAACCTTTTCAGACAGTGGAATGACAGATGATCTTTCACGATTGACCCATTATCTGCACATGCCTTTGTGTTTTTCTTCAGTACAAATGACTTGATTTTGTACTTTAATATCTTTATGATTATGTGTCTAAATTTGGCAAACATTCAATGCATAAGGCATTTGACAGGTTACTTTCTGTAGCCGACATGTTCTCGTCATTTAAATAAGCACAATTCAGTGTTTGAGGAAACATCATGAAGGCACAGTGATTAAAGTGTTATCTTAATCTGTGTTTTCTTACGTATGGAAAATCATAGTCAGTGTGGAAATAATATATATATACATATATCAATAAATTGCAGGTACTACTGAGGGATTGCACTCAGTTAAATCACAATTTGAATAAAATCTATACAATAATAAGATCAACGTTAGATAAAACATTTAGCCATTTACAAATATATTGCTATTTAATTGTACTGAACACTTTCAAAATCAGTTTATAGAGGAGCGCTTTCAGAGCTTTTCATTTTTATAATGCACATATTGAGCACTGACATCCTTCATACAAAATGTTTTGTTGTTTTTTTTTTTTTAAAAAAAGGTCTGCCTGTGGTTTTGCAGTACTTGAAGAAAATTATCGTGAAATATGGGCAACACTGAGTATATTTCGGGATGAAAACTTGTTTCAAAATCAACCAGAGGGTTTTTAAAGAATTCGTTAAATGTTCGCTTGTTGTACATTATGCCACATTATAGATCTTTGTCCAGTTGATAACCCAAATCCTGATGACAAGCCATTATGATGACAACAGCCAAGAACTGTCCTATTCACCGTGGTTATTACAGGTACATGATAGTGGTTAATAAGTTTTATTTACAAACACACAGACAATGACAGAATAAACAAGTGTCCACTAACAGTGTTATTAGATCAACACTTTCTGAAATGTAATTCCATTTTCTTTGATTGTGTCGATTAATATAGTCCTGAACAACTCAATAACAACCACACCACAAATATTTGTATATACTGGTCAGCCATGGTAGGGTTTTTTTTTCTTGTAATTTGTTTTCATTTTCTCCGTTTTACACGTCCTTCCTCCACTTGTCACACATGAAGTGGACAGATAATGTTGTGTTGAAGAAATCCATGGAGATTCATTAAAAAAGAAGGGGTTTTTCCGCTAGAGCGATAGTAAGTTTGAATGGTAGAGAACACAGCATAAGCACAAGTTTTGTGGCCTACATAGTACATGTGGCTATCACACTGCAGAAGCATCAACTTAAGCGGGAAAAGATGAAACATGAAAGAAAACAATAAGGGAGAGGAGCTCAGATGGGTTGCTTCGTCTGTTTACTGTGTCCAGATGTAAGGACGTCTCACAGCAAAGAGGCAAAGTCCGTCTTATAGCTGCTGGTCCTTTGGGCTGTCTGGGCAGGAGGCTGGTTGGCAGGACTTCAGACTCACCAGTGGAATATCAGCCATTCCACTGCCGGTGAAGTGTCCCTCTCCGCTCCCAAACTGCTTCCTGTCACCAAAATGCTCTGACCGACCACTCTCATTTTTCCAGGTTCTGGTCAAAGTATGTCCATTGAGAAGTTTGTCCTTGGGACCCCACTCCCTCTGAGACCCAAAACCGGACACGGGGGACTTGGGCTGCTGATATGTTCCCAACGTCGGGGGCATCCAGCAGTTGTCTGAATGTCCCAGGACTAAGCATTCCTGTGTGCACATCTCTGTTGCCTCCACTAAGCCACGAGGTCCCAGGGGGCCATCTAAAGAAGAAGACAAAAACATGCAAAAAAATATTGAGATCAGCAATAATAACTGCATCATTACAAGGTTGTTACAGGCTTAAACAGGATGATTATAACAGAATTTTGTGAAAGAAATACATCTTAGCAAACCACCAAGTATTAAAATTCATTAAAAAAATTTGAGTTGTCCCCTGAGTTCAAAAAAAAAAAAAAAGGCCCAGAAAGAGCAAAAAAAAAAAAAAAAAAAACCCTGAGAACTCACAATAACACAGTAAAAGCGAGTCACTGTCGATGCAGTATAAATTACTTCAGTGGTGTTGCCAACAAATTCCTTCTATCTACTTCTAGCAGCAAAAGTAATATTAATGCTATGTTTTGGTATGTTTTGGCACTCAAAGCACTTCAGTAAAGGTTCGGGAAGGCTTGTGGTCACAAAACATTCATTGCTGACTTGAAGCACAAGACAGTACATGAATACTTTATGTTTACCACTTTATTAGGTACTCCTGTACACTTATTCTTTGATGCAAGTGTCTGTTCAACCAATAATACTGCAGAAATCAACACATAAAATCATGCAAACATGGTCAGGAGGTTTAGTTGCTGTTCAAAGCAAACATCAGAATGGTGAAGAAATGTGATCTACGTGACCATCGGATGATCGTTACGGTGTTATGGACACGGTTTGACAATCACAGGGACTGCTGATCTCTGGGGATTTTCATGCACAACAGTCTCTAGAGTTTATAGAGGATGCTGCAAGAAACAACATCCATTGAGCAGCAGTTCAGTGTGCAAAAACGCCTTGTTAATGAGAGAGGTCAGAGGAGAATGGCCAGACTGGCTCAAGCTGACAGGAAAGCAATAGTAACTCAAATACCCAGACATTACAGCAGTGTTATGTGGAGGAGCATCTCAGTATCTACAACACGTAGAAGTCGATGTTCTACAGCAGAAGAAGACCACACCGGGTTCAATTCCTGCCAGCTAAGAACAGGAAACAGTTGATACAGGCTCACTAAAACAACACAGTAGAGGATTTAAAACATGTCACCTTGTCTGAAGGATCTCTAGTCCTGCTGCCAGACAGATGGTCAAACTTTGATGTAAACAACATGAATCCATGGACCCATCCTGCCAAGTGTCAAAGAAACAGGCAGCTACTGGTGGTGCAGTGGTGTAGCGTACAACTTCCCAGCACACATTAGTCCCCTAAATACCAACTGGCCATTGTCTAAATAACAGTATTGTTGCTGATCGTGTCCCTTTATAACCACAGTCTACTCATTTTCTAATGGCTACTAAATGTAGAGTTCAGTGAACTCCATTGGCCTCCACACTCACCACCTTTCGGTTGTGGTGGAACGGGAGATTTGAAGCATGAGGGTGGCATGTTGGCAACATTGTCGCCTCACAGCTTGAACGTCACGGGTTTGATTCCCGCTGTGGGTGCCGGAGGCTTGTCCTCCACCATGCCTTCGGTGCCTGCTGCTCGAGGAAAGGGGCTTTTCTGTGTGGAGTTTGCATGTTCTCCCCATGTTCACCTGGGGTATCCTCCTTAAAAAAACCCCACTAAAAACATGCAAGAAGATCACCACCTGACCAACGGTGACGACAAAAGAAAACTGGGTCCCCGGGCGCCGGTCGGATGGCAGCCCACCGCTCCTGGTCTGCCGCGGAGAAAGGACGACCAGGATGGGTCAAACGTGGAGGACAAATTTCACCAATGCATGGAGTGTGCAGCATTTATGTAGTGTGTGACAAATAAAGGGGATTGTCCCTCTGAATGTGTAGCTGATAAATCTGCAGCAACTGTGTGATGTTAACATGGACAAAAATCTTAAAGAAATCTGTGTCACAAAGAAATTAAGGCTGCTCTGACAGTAAATGGGGGGTCCTGCTGAGTTTTTAGAAACTGTCATTAATTAAGAGGTCACTCAGTCTACAGCCAAAATCACAGTTTCTCCCTAATCTTAACTGTGTTAGTGATGCTTACATGCTCGCAGGACTCACTACACAAACCTAAGCATCGGGTGTCAAAGTCCTGTAAACACCGACTATTCACCCCGATCCTCTCCATGAGACTTTGCCTTAATACAAAAAAGAAGCACTTCATTGAACGGGAAACCTTTGCCAGTGAAAATAATTAAAGCAGCAATTATACTTCCTTTAGACCATACTGGTAACAAATTAGTAGTATTGGAGTCAGGGCTGAAATAAAAGCACCCACAGTCAGCTCAAAATTGAACTGTTCACTTTTGCCTGTGGATTTGGCGACTTTTCAAACGCTTATAGCGAATTAATTTCAGCCCAAAAAAAAAAAAAAATGAATTGGCATCAGCTGGTTTCCTGTGCTTGTTGAGGCTCTCCAGCTCGCAATATGAGGTACAGGTCATGTGAGTTGAGAGACCTTGATTCAGTGGACTAACCAACAGTCTGAAAAATGAATGAGCTGTGCTTTCGAGAGCTTGAGAGCATGGGGGGTTATAGATCTCGAGGAGGATGAAAGCATGAATGAGTTCTCTTTGAGCACTGTCATTCCAGTTCATAGAGAAATTCACATTGTCTATCTAATACACTGTAAATAGATTACAGGTACTACAGCAAATCAGTAGTAATAAGAGATGGCAGCACACTGCAGTGTTGACTATTGTTCACTCACTGTTGTAATTAGACTATCCAAACAAGTGAACTTTCCTCATCTCTTTCTTCTTCCATCATTGAATCTCAAGCTCTTAAATAAGTTAAGAGATTGCTTGACACTATTTCTAGCAAATAGTTGCTGTAAGTGTAAACAAAGGAAACAAAAAAAGAAGGAAAAAAATGAAGCCCTGTCAAGTATCACTTGATTTCCAGATACTGTTTGAAATTCTATGATTTTGACCAACCTAATGTCGATATGAAGGCTTTCCCAGAGCCTGGAGACCACAACAGCACAAGCTCACTATTTCTTGAATCTACAGTAAATAATGGATGTTGCTCTTTCAGAAGAAATGACTTCAAATTATCCCGAACCCCTTCCCCAACGCCAAGAAAGAAAAAAAATGTTCAAGGTCAGTTTGCATATGAAAAAATCATCAGCGGGACTTTCCTCTGCAAGTCATTGCTACCATCTGGCTACTCCTTTGATGAACACGCATCAACGTTCAGACATAAAAAAATCAAACAAGTCAGTGTTTCAGGTGGTATTTGTTTAAATTTCATTTGATCGAAGAACATGAATAATGCATGAAATATAAGGCAGTTCTGCTATTTGAAGAATTCCTCTCCTTTGAGTCGTTTTTCTTTTTTAAAGAAGCAACCAATTCTGTCTGTGTTTGTATATCAAGCTTCAAAGAGTAATGAATTCATCTGTTTTTGTCCTAAAAGAGAAAATGATAACTATTTGTCCTAATTTGTCCCTTTTCTTCACAAAGAGCTAATTGGCTGGTGGGTAGGTTCTGTAATATTTCAAAGGGCTTTTTCTTTTTTTTAACCCCCTGCCTGGATCTGTTTTCCTCCTGGTTAATTTAAACTTACTTAGACAATTTGAGAGTATTCTTTGTTAAGGTTTATAACAGGAGCAGAAATAGTATGCTGGTTTATGCTGCGTCTTTATGTTGATCTAAATGTCAGAGGTTAGTTGAGTGGTTATGGATTTAATTATATGTACAAATATTTTGAAAACTGACTTTAGATAAATATTGAAATTATGAAATTAATTTTAAAAAGTCATATACGTAAACGGCTGAGCTAATGGCTTAAGCTCCATCAAATTACATTTTTGACACTTCATCAAAAGACTCACTGCAATGTGAGAGGCTTGTTAGTGCAGATCCCACTGCGAATCAATAGCAAACTCTGCAGCTTTCAACTGCATCATCTGATTGTTTTGGTTTGCCAAGCTTTATAGCTCCCTGAGGTCCGACCTGCTCCCTCATGGTCAAAAACTGGTTAATGAACCTGGTTAATGAATGCGCCTCAGCTGAAAACCTTGTTTTGTTGCTATGCGGTGATTAATTTGGATGTAAATACAGTGCATTATTTACTTCTGTGGTTAAATCTGGAAAACACTGACGCTGTGATCTAACAAACCAAGTGTAGTGGATGTCTTCAACCACGGTGAATGTGCTGTTTTACCGCACTCCACCATACGGATCAAATAATAAGAATATATCACTTCAAATATATAAAAAAACCCCTTCATGCTAGCTTTAATGTCAGTTCAGTCTGTCTCAATCATAAAAAACTTTTTTAATTTAAACAAATCCCATAATTTCCATGTGCAAAATATATCCATACCTCTAAATTTTTAATAGTGTTGAAGCCACACTCGTCTGTCATACAAATGTTTAATTTATTGTGGCCATCCCTTCCATACTCAGTAAAATTTGCAGGGCACAAACTGCAACGTTTAGCTCAATTAGCAAATTATATATTCATATATTTCCTGTTCCTTTGCTTCTTCATGGGGTTAAAAAAAAAAAAAAAGCCAACAAAAAAATGGTATTTTACCCATTGGTTCATTTTCCGTTTTCATAACAGAAAGTCTTTGTGGGTCATTCATGTGTAAAACAATATGAATCGAGGTAATTTTAGCTTAATAAGAACATGTATTCATATTCCACTAAGCCCTGCTGCCTGAACACTGGGTTCTGGCTTTGAAAGCACATTCAAATATGTGATGTGAGGAAAGCTGGGGCCCGAGTAGAGAGAGTCAGTCACTCTTCTGCATGAATGTGGAGTCCATCACAATAACAGGCACCCATAATTGGCATTTGAGGAGTCTAACCAAGACACACATTATCATAGTTGCATGAAGAACCACATCGAGCAATAATACATGGTACCCAGGAGACAGCAAGATGAATTCCTCAAATGAGATTGTAGACGAGTGAGTAGACATCTGGGGAGCTGTTAGGAAGGGAGATGGAATAAAGGGGAAGGACTGTGCACATGTACATGGTGTGCAGTGTTGAGCAGGGAAACTATTTACAGACCTGTCAATTATGAGACTTTTTGCTTTTTTGTATTGCTAGGGGAATATTACAATGAAGGCATGATAATAGTGAAGTCAATGATGTCATTTCTTCCAGCTTTTTAAATCATGGGGTGCTTGAAAAATAACATAAATGAAGCAAATGAATCATCGACTGCACTGTGATTCACAATATAACTGTGCTATATGTGGTATTAGCAGTTTGTGTATTGATAAGAGCAGAATTAGGTGACTGTAATGTATAATGTAATTTATAACAAAAGCAGATCAAGTCATTAATCAAGGGCTCTTTGTGCTTTGCTATTCCCTTGGTGTAATAAACATGACCATTTGCATGTAGATTGGTACAATCAGTGGCCCAAGTGGGCAGCAGAGAATAATTTGAACAGCCATTTTGTCTTCCAATCTTTGCATGCCTGCTGTTTGAGACAAAGCCTGATTGAAAGACCACTTGAGGTATAGAGCTTATGGTTTCATATATATATATATATATATATATATACACACTGGTGTGTTATGTATATGAATGGCAGCAGTGATTCAGGAGGGTACATCTGCTGTTCAAAATGGGAAGAAACCAAATATGCAAATTGGTATGAGGTTGATCTTAACCATATTTAGGGTCACGATAACCAATAAACTGTCAAACCTCCAACCTGCCAACTATAAGTTATCCAAAAAAAAAAATACATTTGAGAGATATGGACAATAAAATGTCGTTCTTGTTAATGCCAAGAAAAAACAAAACAAAAAACAGGCAATTCTTTGTTCCCTTCATTATAAAGGACTATGCTACATCACTCCCCAGGAGCCAACCTCCATGCTTAAAAGCCACCTTGCTTACTCAAAACTCTGACTTAGCAGAGCACATACTTCAAACAAAACCAAAACACCACTCAGCACACTGTGCCTCAGTATCTCTTTACTGGCGCTCTATTGATTTAAATGTAGATGGAGTCCTAGCTTTAGCAGTGTGCAGGAACATGCCGCTGCATTTAATTGAAAGGACACTGCAAGAAGTAGAACCCTCTCCCATCAGCCCTCCTCCCTCTGGAGCGAACTCTCTGACATTGTAAAACAATGAGTCCAGCTTCAGTAGCAATTCATTAAGCAGATTCTGTAACCCTCCCACCTTATTAGCTATTGTCTTCTCTTTGTTTACTTTTTTGCAGTTTGTCAATGACTTAATTCTCTTGTGGCCCGACCCACATGTCCAGTATTTTCGTATCCACGTAATCAATACACACAGAGACAAATTCTTATTTTCATCTTTTGTCCCTGCAAAGCTCTTTGTGGTAATCTTGACTGTTTATGGAGCTCTTTGATTTAATCTGACTTAAATTGACAGAAACTGCCCATCAGGATTTATTAGCAGCTAGCCTCGTCTGATTATCTTATGCCCAAGAATAAGCTTGTTTGCCTCATTAGGTTCTGACTTCCCACTCTGTAATCAAAGCAACATCTCATCTCATGTATCACCTCTGTAAATAGGTTAGTGATTGAGCATACTGTCAGTGACACTGGATTTTGGATTTTGATTATACACCGTATTCATGCGCAGTAACACACACAGAAGTACATGTAAATAGTGTAATCAAGAATCTGTCAGTGCTGAAAACCGTGTGACTTGGAAAAGCCCAGAGGGTGTCAAGTGACATCTTGCTACTCCTGCTGAAACCTTGAAGAGCTGTGGACAGATGATAAGCACTGGCACACCATGACACTACAACTGTAGATAAGAGGCCGCTGGGTATGTACTCCATTGTACTGCTGCTCGACAAACAAACAGATCCCGTCTGGCCCAGTGAAATAGAAAGTGAACTGTTTCAGGACTTTCGCATGTTGCTTTTATCTGTATGTGCTGGTTTTAGGAGAACATTTTAAGGCAAATACACCTGCTGTACTGTACCTGAACTTTTATGTAAATTCAAAATTTCAAGTGGCCTGTATTTTTTATTTTAGATTGATAGATAGGAAGAGTGGCATGGCAGAGCAGTCTTTGATAAACCGATGCACAATTTTTGCAGTTGTATGCAAATCCATGCAAACGCATTAGGTATGGAATACTGATCCTGAATAAGCTATTTCCTCTCATTTTCTCAAACTGCTATGACATGTCCAGTTTTTTTTTTTTTTATATGAATGTGTCAGCACTGATGGGGGGAAAAAAAGCAAAAATGATTTCTGCTAAAATGTAAAAAATGACTTTCAATTAAATTCTTTTTGTTCAAGAGAAGCTGAGACACAGAACCCGAGTTATGTTGATGTCCACTGTCAAAGAATTGACATGCATCAGTTTAAGAGCATCAGCATGATTATTCAGCTCATTTTGGGAAGTCACAGCTCTTAGATAAAGCTCTATTTGCAACACCATGCTCCCTTCTTATGCAAGGAATGGCTTCCACATTGTTTAATGTTACTTTGTCTATGCATAGCCCGTTGCTCATGGTTACTTAACTCAAGCAGTCAAGTTTCTTCCTGCACACACTTACACACACACACACACAAGCAAATAGCCGGTGGCTGATGGTGTGTGCAGCACCCCTGAGTGCTTTAAATAACATTGAGGCACAGGTGTTGAGGAATGCAAGGGATTCAGAACTCTGTGTCAGATGGTGCTGACTTTTGCTTACAGCACTGTGAGGATGTTGCAGATGTCCACAAAGACAGATAACTTAAAGACAAAGAAGCCATTAGATTGCCTCCTGATACGGAGTCATTAGGATGTGCTGGGGGGCCGGTCTGTTTCATTCTGCAGGAGCTGGTGAATAAATGTGAGCCATGAGCAATAGCTGCCTAATGATGGACACTTTGACCAAACATGCCTCTCTTTCCGGACTCCTACTCAGCATCAACAGATCACAGAGGTGATAGAGGGGGAGGGAATCATCCTCATTTTTGTCCAGAGGTTGTTTGCAACTATAAGGGAGTGTTCTTGTTTTAGTCTGCCGGCTATTTCTAATGAGATAACGTTTGGCTAATTAATTGGATGCACACTATCCGTGCTGATGTGCCAGTCCCACGCCAACAACCTACAGCCTTCAGAATGGCAAGGGGGAATGGGTGGAGAGGGAGGGAGAGTGATTGAGTGCGGGGGATTTAGTGTCCATGGGGCTTGTTTATTTATCCACGCTGTTAAGCATGCCCAGATGTTGTTATTTGGGGATGAATGATTCTTTGTTTTGGTCCAGCATGGAGGCTCAAAGTGCCATACCGCTGTCTCCAGCTGCCGCTCAAAAACCCACAAGATACATCTGGCAGATTAATTCCCTCTGTTTTAAATCTGTTGTAGGTTTTCTCTGTGACCTCTTCAGCTTCCACTACAAAGCATACATGCATATACCACCAATCCATCCCTGTGTACCCCAAGGCATATAATGACATACAGTATTATAAACATAGTCTGAATTCATGAAGATGTGCCTCACGCCAAGAGCAAATACATGGTAAATAGCTTGGGGAAAAGTGAGTGGTATGGTGGTTGGTGTCCAACAAGGCATAGAATTACAGCTCCATACCGCTTTGCAGCAAATTTGAAAACAGGTCCTGTGATCTACAGTAAAGGCTATCTGGGGTTGGATAGATATGATAGTAAGCAGAGCAGAACAGAGCAACACGCTGGATGCATCCTCCAGAGAATACTAGTCTGGCTGATGGATCCTTTCTAGTGCTTCCTTTGAGGCCTGGCAGCAGCTTCTCATGAGAGGAGATGAAGGGCAGGAGAGAGTCAAAATAGAAAAAGAGCTTGAGAATGGAAGTGAAGGGTGGTCAGAGAGATAGAGAAGAGCAGCGAGCAAGATGGAGGAGAAGAAAGGCAAAGCGGAGGTGAGGAACAGTAAGAAAAACAAAACACAAAGCCTGTCAAAAAATTACCATCATTTACATAATTTCCATGATCACTGCTGAATATCATTGGCTTAGACCTCACTTAAAACTATTCTCAGATCAATTTGTAATTCAAATATTCAATGCAAGGTACTCTCTACTGGTCCCACACATTTTTCCTGTTAAAAGTACTTTTTGCAGCAAGATATGCAAGGAAATGAGTGTGCTACTGATCTTTGTGGAAATGAAGCTCAGACGTGATTAGTATTTCTGACTCTTTCTATTGATCAGACAATAACTCATTTGATTTATTTATTTATTTTTTTTTTAAACAAATGTGCACTGAGCAATGCCCATACCACACACTGTGCATATCTACATACAGTGTATATCTATATGATGTTTTTTAAACTGTGCCTTAAAGTGTCAAAAAAATGAACATACATACTCACACTACTCAGTATTCAGTACTTGTGGAAACATCACCGGCAGCAATTAATTTTATATGTCTTCATCACCATGCATTTTGTGTCAAATCTTGTTTATTTCTCTAACATTTGCCCCGCACTAATGGGTTGCAAGATTGGCATCATCATTTGTGATTTGAGAAGCATTAAAAAGCAGTAATTGTAAAACAGTAGCACTGTCTGTTGCCAAAACAGCCTGCCACGCTTTCAAATTGCATGTGGTCTGACAGCCCTTGCTACGAACTGACAATCACAATGTCTTGCCTTTTGATCAAAATATATCACATCATTTGGTAAACAGTATTCACATGAGATACGATTCTTTCTACCCTTTTCTAATTCACCCTTGCTACAGTCTGGAGCTTAGAGATTCAAATTTGTAGCCACTAAGTCACAGTAAAGACCCATTCTGATGAGTATTTCACATTTTCCTAAAGTGAGGAACTGCTATGAAACCCCAAGTAATCCAAAATATATTTCCACTGCTTTCTTTCGTTTTACCCCCAATGCTTTCTTCACTCAAAACTCCACTGCACCACTCTAGGGGTTGACTTCACATCCACTATAAGTGGAATATTCTATCAAAGTTGTTGAACTTTAGTAAAGTAACATTAAAAATTAACAGTTGTTTTAGGAGTCAACATATTTCTTTCTAACCTTATTTAAAAGCTAAATTGATGTTTTCTCTGTATGGATTAGTAATGATTATTCATTTAAAGTGTTTTGTTGCCATTTTGTAGTGTCAAGTCAATGACAACAAGGTTGTATTGCTCAGTTCATACTCTACATATTACATTCTTGGCTTTTATGCAAACTTTCAATAAAGATGCCAGTGAATATGGTATGAATCATACACTTGGAGTTCCCCAGAGCATTAAATCCATCTGGTCTCTCGTGCTTTGGGAAGAGGCTTAGCGTTGTCCTGTATCAGATATTGTCGACAGGCCACAGAGAAGAGTGTCACACATGCTGCGGAGTAATAGCACAGGGGTGCTCCAAAAGACTCTGACCTTTTCCTTCTCATCTTCTACTCTACACCACAAGTTTCATTTGCAGTTCTGGGTCATGCCACCTCCAGAAGTTCTGAGGTGACTCCTACCTTTTAGACTGCAGCAGTGAGTTGGAGGGGTGGAGACTGGCAGAGAGTTTTGTCCGTTGGACAAAATAAAACCATCAGCTTAAAGGATGGAAAACAAAAGAGCTTGTAATTTGAGAGGTATCAATCGTGTTTTCTGGCTGCAATCCAGATCAAAGTCTGGATACAGTATTATTGTATATTTGACCAAATGGAACATTTATTTTAGTTATATTTGTAATTTTCTTTGTCCTTTATTCAACCAGGCAATTCACTAAGAACAAATTGTTATGGCAGCCTAAATCACTAAAATATACCTCCAAACTTGTTTTGTGTGAGGTCCTGTATTCTTACAGGTACAATATATCTAGATGGATGAGTATCACTATAGATCCGATGTAGCAGAAAAGTTGAAAAGGATATGGATAGACTCCCACACCTGCACCAGCAAAAAGATATTACGAGAGTGTCAGTCAGCGGTGATGCCACAGTTCTAGGCGTGCCTTTAATATTCATTCATTATTTCCTATATCGATAACATGGAGCAAAGGTGTAAAGAGATTAGATTGTTCTCATGGGGCTTTGGATGAGTGCATGCAGCAGACTACATATTCTATCAGTTTGGGGAGACTAGAACACTGTTGTTTGTGGTGTTGTCCTAGAAAAAAGGTGCAGAAAGTAAGCTTGAATACCAAACTGGTGAAAAACTGCCATCTGGCTTGGAGGCACCAGCAAAGGGGAAGGAGAGGACTAAACTTGTAAAAAACACCTTCCACCCCCTCTATGGTGAAATGAAGCTCCAGCAGAGAACATCTTCACTCTTTGCATGAGCATCCAAACTTGTGCCTGCAGCTATTAGACTGTACAATGCTTTGGGACCGAGCAACTCAAATCTAAGCCAACTAGCAGGGAGTTGAGGCAGGGTGTCTGTACTGCGCTGCAGATACTCAACAAACCGCGATGGACTGCTTGTTTTTTTTTTTCTGTTATGTTTTCTTCCAGCCATGTTTCTGCACATTCCTGCAGATTCTCTCAAGGTCTATACATTTGATAAGGTGTATTGTTGTTTACAATGGCAGTCTTCATAGAGTGCATACTGTAACTTTTCAAGACATGAACTGTACGTGGCCATTTGTAGACTTACCATACAATTAAACTTTGATATACAAAATCCTTCACAAACTTCTCAGTTTCAAATATAAAAGCCAAAGGCAATGATTTTAGTAGACTTGTGTGAAATACTGTTGTGACAGCATTGCCATCTCTGATAAAAATGACACATCTGACATTCAGACATTCAGCTTGATAGATATCTATCCTGCCATCATCATGTTATCATCATCCATCCATCCATTGTTGCTGTCCATCCATTTAACCATCCATAAATGACACAAATGAGTCATTCTGTAACTATGGCTATATTACTCATATGACAGCTAAAGTTTAGGATACCAAATGTGTTAAGTTTGTATGTTCATTGTGCATTGGAAGGCAGATACTGTGCGAGCATTGCAGTTGGGTCTGTAATGACACCATCATTCTCAAGCCAGCAGTGTTATAGATCTCTGAAAGAGGCTATTGTTATTACTGTGTGCCTCATATTGAGATAAGTATATCCCTAATGCTGTAACTCCATTGTTCTGATTCCTTGAGTTAGATCAATGGCACAGTCAAGCTACACAACTTTATTTATTAAAATACCATGTCAACACAACATCAAAGATATGATAATCAAATGAGTAAAAATAGATGTCTTAACAAACATATAGGCATTTAGTTTCTGTTCGTAATCCACGTTCGCCTTGTATATTTCTGCACGGCAAAACGAAGATGGCAACACAGATTTTCAAAACACATTTTAAATTGCTGTATTACACAGCTCAGTGCAAGTGCTCAGTCCCCATGACAACAATAGCCATGTAAAAATGATTTCTTCTCCCTCTCTAATCTTCCACTGCATTAGACTCAGGCACTGACCTTGTAATCTAATTTCTGTTCTAAGCCACTGAGTATGCCTGCTCATCTCAACAGTGGATCGAATACATTTCTGGTCAAAGGCCCTTAGTAGCACTGATGATAACAATGAGACAGATATGCGGTAACTGATTCATTTTTTACACGTCCCTTATTTATTTTTCTCTTTAGAATAATAATAATAATAATGACATTTATTTAATGTATATTGTTTTTGCTCACACTCTATTGGACAAGTGAAGAGTTGGAGTTGGACACATGGAAATTTTAATCTGCAGTTGGCTTTAATTCATGCTCTTGGGGCCATGAATATCTATGCCAAATTTCATGTTAAGGCCTGGCCAAAGTGCTGCACTAACAGGCCGTGTCGCTAATGCGGTTGGGAAAAAAAAAAAAGTTCACCAGCCTACAACACACAGTCACTAACAGTCTCTATGTTGACATTTGGGGATGAAGAACAGATTTCAAATTCAATACAAGATTCTAATCTTTTAATCATTTTCAGCTTGCTGTGGCTGTGATGGTTGAAATAATTTTACAGATACAGATAATGATCATGTTGACCTCATAAGACAGTAACACTGCACCATGACTGCACTTCACTTGTCCCTATATATACACAAGACATCAGGAAATCCAGCTGTCTAATTGGGAGACATTAATGACCGCAGGTGCCATGCTATTCAGTGGTTTGTTCCAATTGCTTCACAGTGGGCCGTTTTACACATGCGTCTTTTAATATTAGACTGTGCCTTCATGTTTTTATTTGTGATGAGGTTCTTTGCGGTATGCAGCGCATATTGATTTTAATCTGGAAGGAATGAGAAGATTGGAAATTGTCACTGACGCTTTGCTGTCAAAGTGCATCGATGATGATGATGCTCATGTTACTTTTCATTGCTGTAAGCAGAAGAATTATCTTGATGTCAGAAACTGGAAGCCATAATATATGTAATATATGACCCTAACATATACTTAACCAAACAGCAGATGTAACAGACACGGACTTCTGCTGTTTGGCAGCTGGCAAAAGTGATTCATAGTATAGTAATTTACTATAAGATGAGATGAGTTTTTTAGTTGGATTGTAAACTTTGGAGAAACCCTTAACATAACGTAGCATAAATCACAAACTAGTATGCATAATTACTCAATAGTTTATTTAATGATGGCAATTTTTGATGCAGTCTTGAGTGTAATTTGCATCAAATGATGGCACAATGGAAATATTTGCCACCTTTTAATTTAGCATTGCAATTAGATTATTAAGATAAAGCAAAGCTGTTGTCTCACGCTGTTTCATTTCCTTTCAAGGACCACTGTTAGATAAAAAGGTGGTAAAACGGATGTGCTACATTTATGTGTTAGGCTGATGAGCATGTGGTGTTCACTTAGCTACCACATCTCTTATTCAGTGCAAGTTTCTCTGCACAAGCAAAGTACATGTATAATTACAATTTGTCATTTGGCAGATGCTTTTATCCAAAGCAACGTACATATGAGATTTTCATACATCACAAGCAAGATGGGAGAGAACAGCAAGAGCAAGCGCCCTAACGCAGCGCAACTTTCTGGTCCAACTAGACATAGGTGCTAGGAGACAGTGCTACAAAATAATGCATAGAGAGCATAGAGTCAACAGAGAGTTTTTTGTTTTTTGTTTTTTTTACGAAAGAAGGTGTTCATTAAAGAGCTTGTCTTTAGTCTTTTTCTAAAGATCGAAAGGGACTCAGAACATTTCCTAAAACTATAAAAACTATACTTTTTATTCCTAAAATATCTGTCCAACATAAAATGTGAGATGAATCTGAGTCTGACGTCACAGAAAAAACCTAATGACTCTCCACTTCCACAACCTTTACTTCGCCCTGTGCTATATGGTTACTCTGCTTTCCTTCTACACTAAATATTGCTTCTAAAAATGGGAAATTTGCTCTTACAAATTAGTTGCATATGAACATGATTTGCAGGAGGCGGGTTGATCCTTGTGGTTCACCACAAGGCATGTAGTTGGGCATGTTAGAGATTATTGTTTCTTTTTATTGCTGCACAATATTGTACCGCAATAACACTAATGGTCTCATACTATAAAAAGATATAAATGACGCACTGTAAATTTTGCCTTTTGCAAAGATATCTGATTAAGCCAACTTCAAATAATTAGTTACTACACATTTACTTCACTGCAGTTAAAACAGGCTGTATTTTAATAGACATACGCCTTTCTGTCTTATTAGTTTGAAGCAATTAACCAGTCATATAAATTCCCTCCAGTAAACATTATCAGCTATCAGCTTTATGCTAAAATTGATAAGTGAATAGGAATACCTGCATGACCTTCAGATTACTTCATTATTTTGGAGATAACTGAAATCTTAAATGACTGTTCCCTGGTTGTCTACACACCCCTCTTCTCGAATCACTCAACACAGCTCAACGGAGATGCAGAGTGCTGACTCTGAATGAGCATCAGGGGCGAGTAAATGGCCTGCAGCACAAAGCAACAGCAGTGTAACAGTTATGGTGTTAGGTATTCATAAAATTATTTGGAGTACTTTCCAGGCGTGTGCTCTTCCAGTAAAGCCCACACACGCAGGCATAAGCATAATGCCTTAGCATAAAGAGGAAGGGGACACAGCAGGCACACGGCAAAAGGGTAATAGAAAATAAAATTGAAAGAGTGAGAGGGGAAAAAGAGTGGAAAAACAGAGAGACAGATAGGTTTGACAGTGAAACTGTGACAAGGAGACATGTAATTCTCTGTGTTGATCATTACCTGGAGCCTGGAGGAATTTGGTAATAAAACAGAACCTTGTTAATCCCATGAGAGCTCTGTAATTGCAATGTTGAGGTACATCTCCTCTCTGTTAATAATTGTAATTTCAGAGTATGCTCTGCCTACATATACATTTATTCATAATTACCTGAGGGAAAGGATAGTGGTGTACTGTCTATTAAAAGTGCTCTGAATTAAGTGGATATAAGGTATGCTTGAAAAATTAGAGCTGCTAATGTATTGATTTGGTAAAAAAAAAAAAAAAAAAAAATAGCTTGTATGTAAAATAAAGAGTGTTTTTTTTTTTTCCTTTCTGTGTTTCAAGGTCATCAACATGAAGTATGGATTGTGCATACAATATATTCCATACTAAATCCTAATGAATCATCTATGATTTAAATGCACTGCAAGCTACTTGCATGCATGTCATCACCAGTGTGCCAGGACTTGATTTTTGTCTCTCGCAGCAAAACATCAGCTCGTAGCACAGCTTTATTCTGTCATGTAGTTCACAGCCATGTCGACCTGTTAAGTAAGCAAATGTGTCAAAATTTACAAGTTGTTGAGGCATTAAATTGGCAGTGATGGAAAAGTTAGCACCTCCTCCTCAACACTGAGAACCGTCTGCTTCGGCTGCAGTGGTGTTAAGGTGTTAACAGAAAATGCCATTTATACAGTGTATTGAAGGCCACTGGATCACATGAATTGCTGAGAAAATGATCTACTCAGGATAGTGCAGTCAGTTTTAATGCACAATCCACATATCCATTGTCTTACAGTTTAAAAATCCTTATCTGATGCATCATTCACACTAACAGCACAGATATGGGGAAATATTAAATTGTGCCTGATTTGATTGATGTAGATTTAATGATGGAAATCAGTCAGTGATAATGTCTCACTGAAAAATGTGTCAGTCATACTGTGTTTGCTACTCTCAGGCCTGTGTTGGCTTTGGAAAAAATGACAAAGCAAAAACATAAAGGAAATAAAATCCTGATAATGAAAACATGAAGTATGAGTGAAAGCCATATACATAAATCTGCTTTGTGAGATGGTGAGTGCACTGGGAGGAAGTGGAGGTCAGGGCCTGGCAGAGACCCCTGTTGGGTGCAGGTGGCGGATAACTTCTGTCAGCCAAGTAATTAAGTGTCCATCACATCCTTGCAGGAGGGCTGTGCAACCCAGAAGCCTCTTCCAATCTCCATCTGTGAGAAGGACTAGAGCTACAATATGGCCGTACATATGAGCAGTATATCTATACCAACACATGAAGAAATATGTTGGTAAAATGTGCCACATGGAAAATATGATAAAATCTGTTTGAGAATTTATTTACAGCATAGCTGTAAATAAAATGTACACTCTCATGTAACATGTTTTAGCATTTAGGTTTTGTCACTGAAAAGCAAATGAATGCAGGAATGGAAGGAAGAAAGCTAAGAAGTCATATATATTTATATATATATATATAATCAAATCAAAGCAATCAGGTGATCAGGTGGACAAGCAGCAGTCTGATTTGTCTGTAGCTTGAAAACAGCTATTTGCCGTGTCTAGGTTTCTAAGTGTAGTTACTAATTATTCAGCCGTGAGCAGTAGTATGGACTGATGCTTGTGTTTGATGAATGTCATAAAAACAGTTTTTTTTCTATATTCTATAGCCTAAAAGCCACTATGACAAAGCCCTTTCATAGAAGAGGGACCTTTAGTGCCACTTATGTTTGAACCTAAAACAGAAACTCCAGGTTCTCAACGTGTTTGGAAATGTGAGTTATTGATGGAGAAATGCATTCCTTTGCATTCCAATTTGAACAATAACTAGAGGGAGGTATGACTTATCGTTCTTGCTCAAAATAAGACTGTGAGTACACTGCAACCTAAATCTAACCTGTATAAAGGGAGACAAAAGAGCAGCAGGAGCTGTGATTTGTAAGAAGCTATAGGTAATATGCGATGTGCTATGAGTTTTAGCAACAGCCATGAACAACCTTCATATTTTCACCTTTGTGAACAGAGGAATGAATCAAAGCAATGATTAAGTGTGATAATCATAAACATGGATTTAATTGATATGGTTTCTGACCTTTGATGGGGTCCCTGAAGGCAAAATGTTGAAAGGAAAAGAAAAACACGTCATTATGTGAAGGTGATCTATTACAATTCAAACACTGGCTGTAGCCCAAAGTAGAAGTAGGCTGTAAAATGTGCTTCCTATTGCATAAATACATATCTCATTCTGGGCTTAAACTACTGTTATCACGATTGCTTTGTAACAGGCGTAACAGTGACAAATGCTCGTGACATCCAGCTGCAATGTAGTACACCGTCTTTTTGACTGGGTAGGTGTTGATATGTGTGGTTACTCAGTCTTAATGTCGGAACATGTGTGAAACTAATTTGTTGTTTTTGAAGATGGCAGCAATTAATCTCTCAAATGACCTGGCTAGATTAAATGAGAAGAAAGAGAGGATGCTAGGAAAATAAATGCCAGCATTAGGGAAGAAATTACAAGATGACCTTACTGAACAATGATTTATGGATTCCCTAGTCAAGCAATTACAGCAGGTGATACCTTTGAAATTTCAAACCATGGAAATTAAATTTGCTCCTTTGCAAACTGTGCACTTGTCAAGGGCATTTAAACTGTTACCTACATTGGGAGGCTCCTCTGCAGTCATCCCTCTTCTCTTGGCAAATCACTCAGCTTTCAGAGTGATACAGCATATACGGGGTTGGACAAAATAATGAAAACATCTAACAATACATGAATATCAAATACCTCAAAGGCAGTAGAGCTCAAGGACATGAGATTCAGAGTTTTTAGAAAAGTTGTATTGGTGTTAGTGGTTAATACACCAGCCTGCAATGCATTATTTGGACAAATGGCAATAATAAAGCTTTCCTTCAGCAGACACAGCCAGCATAAAACAAACTGGTGGTGCTTTTTTTTTCTGATTATCACCAAAAAAGAAATAGATATGGTGGGTTACAGTCACTGCTTAGAAACAATAAAACCATCTGGATGAAGCAAAAAAAGATGAAAAATTCATCAGAACTCCCACTTATCACATTTTTTCTTTCTGTTTTTTTTTTTTTTTTTTTTTTTTGTTTAATATCTTAGAGTGTGAGTTTCACGGTTCTTACACAAGGTTATGAATCCAGTCATAAATACCAACAGATGGTTTAATACAGTTTTGCTATTTTTACGGCTTTTAAAGCACCTTTTCAGTACTTATTTGTCACTGTCACATACCACTGTATTATCACCTTATATTTGTGTACCAGCTTTTGAAAATGTTTAAAGTTTTGGCCCATTTCAAAGAGTAAGTCTTTTTTTTTCTTTATTGCCATTTGTGTTATTGAGACACTTGTACAATAACAGTAAAATTCATTGTGCTTTCAGAGAATGTTCTTTTTCAATTTCACTTGATTTGATGAAGAGGAGAGATCGCATCAACCTTGCTATTTTGAATCATGTTTGGAAGAAACAAATCAATCAAGCTAATCTCAAGGATTATGTTCCCTCATTGGCTCTCTGAGGGAGTGATGATAAGAGAATATTTTCATGACGCTGCCTCGTGTAAATGCTTAGCATCGGGGTGCTTGTAAATCCTTACATCTGTGCCTACCGCCGTGACTCTCCCCTGCCACTCCTGTTGTAATGACTCTTTCTAGCATGCATCTGCAGAACATGGAACATGAGGATGAAAGCAGAGTTGCACACTACTCAGGTGAATTTGGAGCACACGTCTACGCCCCTCCATATGTCACCAAAACATGAAAGTACAAGGCAGATGAACATGTGCTTTCGTTAGTAATGAACACCCTAATATTGAGCTGAGAGGGGTTAAAATAATGACATGATGACATGATGCATACTCGCAGTGATTAGCATTTTATCTTATCATTATTATTATTTATCTTCTTCCTTGTTCCTGTCCTGGTCTTTTCTCTTCTATTATCAAAGACAGCTGGTGGCAAAAAATGTAAAGCAGATGTACAAAATTGGATTTTAGTGAATGAAACATAAGTTTCATCTTACTTTCTAAACATGGTTTTCTACCTAACAAGAAATAAACACAATATAAAGTTGGTATTGTGAAAGCAGCTGTTTTGCACCTGTTATGCACCATCAGGTGGGTAATTATAACAAATGTGCTGCTTTTATAAAAAAAAAAGAAAGAAAACCCTCAGCATCCCGGAGGCAAACTTCCTCAAAAGTTCATGCTTGTTTATGTTTTTGACAATGAGATGAGAATGGCAGGAAGTGGCTGAATGGTAAGACTGGTTTATTAGTATTAATACTGCTCCCCTAGGACAATATGTATTCATTGTTCTTCATTGTCCTAAATAGTTAAACAGTTAAACAATAGTTAAACAATACATTAAACATAGTTTTACATCTAACCAAACACTGACTGTTACAGGATACTGGCAGATATTTGCAGTATCTGATTTCCAGAGGAGAGTTTCTCAGTTGTATCAAAAAAGTTGGCATTATTTGACTTTGCTGTATTTTGATGTTATGCAAAACTGCATCTCTGGGTTTGTCAGACACAGCATTTTAGTTTGCTAAATTTACTTGGATATTAGCATGGAATGGACTGAAAATATAAAACAAAAAATATTTGCTCCTTTTCTGTAGGTATACGTATGTGGCATCAGGGTTCTCTCTTAAAGGTTATAAAACTTGGAGATTGAATGACAGAATTGTGAATAAATTGTTATGAGTAAGTTATTAGAATATTTCATTTCCTTCTCTGGATTTTTCTCTGCACTGTTCTTTCCATTCAGTTTCTTCTTTTCCCTTCGTAACCTATTTTTGATTAAGAGGAAAAACAGATTGTTTAAGGTGTACCTTATAAAACGGTACAAAAAAGATATGTTGGCAACACAGTTATTTTGACAAAATAAATGACAGCAAGAAAGCCTTCGGCAACTGAAGTAGTGAGGAATAGCTAGAAAATTGTAAATGGCACTCTGTCAAAACCCATTCCTCCTACAGTCCTTTCAGTCATTGGACATTTGATGAGTAGCTTTGTCTGTTCCCCTCTCAATGTCAAAAAATCAGCAGGCACTCTGACTCCCTGATGGGGTCAAAGACCTCTGCCGCTGTGAGAGGGTGACCATGTTGAGCCGAGGACACGCTCTGTCATCACACGCAGACATATAGACACACATTTCCTGAGACACGAGTGAGACAGTATGAGCCAGTCACTAGTGCATTAAAAAATATAAAATAAATGAAATTTATACAAGATAGTAATATTTAGCTAGCAGCCAGACATGTGGTGTCATTGCTGCGTACCTCTGTAGTTGTTATTTTTATCCTCCATTTGAATCCTCTGACACATTCAATAATGCAAATCTGGATTCACTGACAAAGGAGTGGATATGAAAGGAAAGACATGTATGGGGCATGAGCAGAAACGGTGCCAGCGGCCTCATCATTTCATTTCCTTTAGCCCATCTATAAATGGCATGCATTTTAATCCTTTTAATTATGGATCCTTGCTACAATTACCTCAAATTAAATTACTTTGCAAACCTCAGAAGGATACATAGCTAACTGAGAAGAAGAGGATCATTCTGCCAGGGATTTAACCTCCGTTTCTCTGTGACACATATCACCCCAACCTCCTAAATCCAACTCCATATGGAACTGAAATATTGAGAATGCCTAAAAGCCCATACTGTACCAATTCTAGAACCCAATCAGCCCTCAAACTCCTCCAAATCCCCTCTTTCCCAGTCCTACTCTATTCATGGGGCTATGGAGATTACAGAGAAGAACCCTGCCTGGCAGGCATGCCACACTTAAATAATCTCTGGGTGAAATCCCAGTGTTAATGTGGGGTTTCTGGATCATGGCACTGCAGTGTGTTGCGGCGCTCTGTGGCACGCTGGTCGCAGATGACGGCCATGCACCAGGAGGCAGAGGATGTACAGAGACACGGGTAGAAGATTAGGATGAAAGGAAGGAGAGGAAGAAGAGTGATGAGAGGAGAGAGAGGGAAACGGAGAATAGAGCAAAGAAAGCGAATACAACAATGTGGCATGCAGCAATGGAGCAGATGAAAAGAAGAAGCAGGGGAGACATAGAGGGAATAGAGGGGATGGGAGAGATAGCGCTGTGGAGGCGAGATAGTCCCCTGAGTGGGCCACAAGAAGCTTGCCAAGGTCTAAATGACATTACTCTGCATGTTATATACTTCATGGCCCTGGGTGGGGGTCCCGTGTGCCAAGAGATGCGTAAAATCCTGACTGCTATTCTTACCCTTCAGTACAGCTGACCCATAAACACACTCATCTCACACTTGAAGCGTGGCATCAAACCAAGTATGCTCAACATGGAGAATGAATTAATTACTTGATGTTTCAATTGCAGCACAATAATTGCTTTAGTCCACAGGATAACCAAGAAAGTGAGAAGATAACATATGCCAGTGAAGACAACAGCATAATTACAGGATTAGTGTAGGTCTTAAAGACTTCATCTTTCACAGATACACATGGAAGCAGAGTGGAACGAGAGAGACAGAAAGACAGTGAAGAGAGACGGAGGAATCACTCTGAAGGAAGAAGATGCTCTTCTTTAACAGCGGTTAAGTTGTGTGCTCTTTTTGCATGCATCCAAAATATCCATGCAGAGTCCTGGATCCTGCACATTAATATAATAATCAAAGAAATAACACGCAAAAGCCCTTAAGCTCTCCTCTCTGCCTCCACCAACCACTCTCCATTCATGCTGGTAACCTTGTCATTTCTTCATCACCTGGCCTTGAGTCTTCCCTCTCTTGCCTCTCCAGTGGGATGAACTTCCCACTCAAGTCAAGACAGCAGAGTTACTCATCAAGAGCAAACACTTGTCTGTTCAAAAGATACTTCACACCCCCCACCCCCCACCCTTTTGCCCCCTGAATGACACATGACTGAGCGATATCCTCCTCCTCAACCTGCCTACAGGAGCTCTTGAAACCTTAAAAAAAAGCTACCTTCTTCTTAAACCTGTACGCATTGTAGTGGCACATGAATATTTCTATTCAAAATACTGTAAGGACTTTACGGTGCTGATCTTTGTACTGCTTGATGGTACATTTAAGAGGACTTTAAAACAGAAAAATATCTTTGCTGCCAAAAGATTCAGTGGCGCAGCATTAATTAAGTCCTAAATGCTTTTAACTATTGTGGACGACGGGTCAAAGGTAAAAGGGTTCGAGTCAGGATAAAAAGTGACACAGGCAGAATGTTCTTACTAGCTGAAAGCAGGAGTAATTAAGACTAAATGGTATAACATGAGGTTATGTCAAGGCCTTTGACACTTCTAACTGCATTTATTTAAAGAGTTGACCTCTCGGTCCCAGGAAAATTCATTAGAAGGTGGGGCAGCCTGAATATCCAACCATGAATGTCAAGAGTTTGTAAAGAACACAAGGTTTGGTGTGTTTGCAAGAGGTGGAGGGGCTGGCGTGGACTGTTGTGTGTGGGGAGGCAGCGGGGTGAGGGGAACAATCTGTACCAGTTAATTAGCACACACAAGGGGGCATCAGGAGAGCCCTGTCTAAATCCCACCCTTCATCTCATGCCACCACAACAAGGCCCACTAGATTAACCTGAGCGTATCATCATTTCAGCCAGTGCACAACAGTGCAGGGTAGATTCTACTGAAGCAGGCAAATGCACATTTAAAGCAGGATTATTAGCCTTAGGGAAGCTTAATATCCTACATTCCCATAGTTCTAGACATTATGAGATATACACAACATGGACTTGACTCATGCCACGATAGACAAAAGCACCAAGCTTTATTGCCTCAGTGAATGGAGACGTGTTTTCTTTAAATATCGTAGCCGACTGAAGAAAATTCAGAAAATTAAGAGAAGAAAATGTTAAGTAGGATTAAGAACTGACATCAGGTCAAGCCTATCTTGCCTCTGTGTAGATCATGTGAGGGGGTCTTCAGACGAGAGCACAACATCACATTTTTTGAATTACCGCACTGCTCAATAAATTCATTTCACCAATTATTTTCCTGTTTATCTTGAGGGTATTAGAACCCTAAAAGGTCTAGTCCCGAGCCACGTGACTCGTGAACTCGGAGAGGAGTTGGTCTTACTGTTATGAGCCCGGCTGCATTATTTTAAATCACATTTCCACACAGTGATTTGACTAATTACTGTATTGTGCACAACAGTTATTTTTTCTCGTCTTTTAATCTTCAAATAAAACGCAGCCTTTTTCTCACATTGTTCAAAGATCTCTGGGGATGTAAAGAGTGCACATGATATAAGTTGAATGCATGAGCTGAATTCGCTGCTTTTCCCCCGGCCATCTTTTTTTTTTTTTCATCATTTTATTTTGACCCAAGGCTCTTTCTACTGTTGTTCATATACTATAAAGGGATATGCGTCCAAACACTGCTGCCATTTCAGCCCTTTTAACTCTGCTCCAAGGCATTGGATATGGTTTGTTGCCACCATGCCATAATCTGCTTTCATATTTCAACTGCTTTTTCAGTTTCCAAATCATGCCAGTGTTGTGGAACAGTTTAATTGTTTAAAACTGTTTCCTTTCTTAATAGGATGCTTAAATATTCAGGGATAAATCTGAATGATTTGGCACAAATATGAAGACATTTTATAGCCTGGTCCCATTTTGAACCATATAGTTCTCCCAATAAAAACGATAGTTTTAAGACAAAACTTTGCTCATCTTCTGTAGGTTTTAAGAATATCTTGAGCTGTTGAGGATTGGTTGGTGGGTTGAATTACAGATTTAATCAGGAACCAAAAGTGATTAGTGCTCAACTCAGCATAATGCAGCTCATATTTTCAAGACAGTGTATTTGCTGAAATCTATTCTACATATATCACACAAAGCACTGTTTAACAAAATGGCATCAGCTATTACTCTCTTTGACTGATTAACTTTCCAGGACACGCTGACAGAATTTCTGTGGATCCCATGCAGGGTGGGAAATTAACACCAATCACCAGTCTAATGCAAATATCAGAGTGGTTGGTAGATTTCAAAAACAAAATAATGATTAACTGTTGAGTGGTGGGTGAACATTTATCTGTCACATTGTTGGTAGATGTTCACATTTGAAAAAGTTAATTTCCCACCCTGATCCCATGACATGTCCAAACTGTGAGATACATTTAGCTGACTTCTCCACAATTTTGGCAGCATGACAAACTATCTTAATGAGATAATTATCATAATATATTCCAATTACAATGGGCCATTTTACCATATTAGCTCTGGGGATGAAATTGTATCTGAGCTGTTTCATTATAATGTGATTACACTAACTGCACTGAAATGCAGCAGCTTCTTGTCTTAAGCTACGGAGCCCCTGAAGGGACATGGTGGGAATTTTTTAACTGCTTTTACGTTCCCCAGCAATACACTTCATGTTTCCTCACATTAAGTTTAGTGTTCCATCACAATACTTTTTGCATTCCTCCTAGAACAGTTAGTGTGTTGGTCCAGTCCAGTTATGATACACTGCAGATACTGTAGATATTGTACTACAGAAGGTAGAGACGATGTGACACTTTACATTATGCATTTATTGCTCATTACCCCTTTCAAAAAGCTGAGATCTGACAGTATACAGCCTCTGGCTGTGAGCACAGCTGCTGCTCTGTCTGGCTGTGGATATGGTTATTGCTCGGACTATGATGCATTTGTGGTTGAATCTATTCTGCTATGGATATTGGTATGGTAGCTGTACTGTGTCAACTACTTATTTCAATTAGGAGAGACTTATAAGATGAATGAAAGAGAATGAGAAAATATTGAAGTTTAAATTTATTGTGAACAGAAGGAATAGACTTTGGCTTTTAGGTCCCGGCAGGAAGCAGATCACCATGGGAAGCGGTCCTATGAATTACTGCAGGTGCTTCCTACAGACAGATGTGTTACTAATACACCACAGGAGTTCAGGAATACAGTAGCTTCAATGCAACGCTCAGCTAGCACAACGATAGAAATTCACCACACATACCCAGCACCATGTTTCATAGTCATATAACAACCAAAGCACAGCCATGGCTACAGCAATGATCATAGCGACAGCAGCAGTCAAAGGTATGTAATAATCACAGTCAGTAGGTGAGAGAGCTAGGTTAATTAACTCCAATATTTATCTATCCAGCTGCAATGGTATAGACTTGAGCCTGAGCCACCACAGCTGATGGTGCACCCGCTCATGGCATGTTCACAACCAGCATCTACGATATAATGCATAAGACTATACCATAATACAGCTCAGCCTTTGCACCGTGGATCAAAGACTTTTTATCTGACCGCCACAAAGAGTCTCTGTACAAGCCCCCCAGTCTGATGAAATCATTTTGAAGATGATGCCCCAAGGTTGCTTTTTATCTTTTGCACTTTCTCTATGTATATAAATGAAATGCGGATCTGTGACAGCAACTTTGGTCTTTTGAAGTATGTGGGTGACATGGCAGTGGTTGGTTTAATGTTAAAGGGTAATGATGAACTACAGAGTTCATACATTAATTGCATCAACAATCTATTAACATGGTGTCAAGTCAGTGCTTTGCTCTTAAATGCTAACCAGACAAAAGAGTCATGAGCAGCAGGGGTTGGCTGCCAGTTTGTTCACCAATTACAAAAAAGAGGGCCAAGCTTTAGAGATGGTAGGTAGTTTTAAACATGCCGGAAGCATTTTAGACATTAAGTTACAGTTTAGTAAACACTCGAGGAAATTAGATGAATTTGACATGAGCAAAGAAGTCCTAGGGATGGTTTACACAAGTCTAAGGGAAAGTGTAATTTCCAAAAACATCACATGCTGGTATACAGACATCTAAGGGCTAGAAGCTTAAGCAAGCTCACAAAAATAATTAACACAGCCAGCAAGATCATATGGATCCCTGAGAGACAGTTGGTGGAGCTGTACACCACGCACCCAGGAGGACAGCAACAATTACACAGCATTCATGTGCTCCTCCATTTCCTGAGTTGGGAAGTGGTTCAATCGACTTTGGTGTGTTCAAGAGCTTTTAAGCTGTAATGTGGAAACAACATGGATGCTACAAAGGAGATGTGTTGTATTTTACTGCTCAGAGAATTTAAGGTCACTCTACATGGACATCAACTAAGACATCAACCTAGAAAAATATAATAATACAATATGTGAATTAACAAAAAAAGTTTCCTACCATCAACCAAACATTTACTTTTTTCTGCAATGCTTCTGCATCCATGATATCAAAGTCAGCAAGTAGAGCCCCAAAGTTTTTGCAGACTTTCCGAGCTGTTGTTCCGACTTGAGGGAACATTCACATGAATTTTCATTTTTCCAATTATTCCACCCCACATGAATGTGCTGTAATAGTTCAGGACCTTTCACACCCTTTGTTTAATGAATCTGAAAAGCTCCCATCAGGAAGAAATCCCCTGCCATCCTACTAAACAAATGATTTTCTACTGTTTTAGTCATTGCGATCATTTCGATATTTTCACCCCACCATCTCAACCTCGTCCTCAGTTCTTATCTCATATATCTTACTCATGCCAGGGGAAGTTCTTAAATGTATGCATGTCTGTGCGCATGATCCGTCTCTTTGTTTTTAATGTCTATTTTTGTTACACCATGTGCTCAATGTTGAAGCCAAAAACTAATTTCCATGTGAATGGACAAAAGATGTCCACAAACAAAGATGTCCATTCAATTCTATGTAGATCAGAGGGAATGCAAACTTAATGTGACCTTTCAGGGGCTCTGTATTAAGTGGGAACGTTTGTGGGATGAGAAGGAACTTGACATGTCTTATGAACCTGTTTCTTTAGCTTTTGGGCTGAACCTGCATGAAAGAATATGTTTTAGGTAATGTAATTTATGGTTCTTCTTACTGCCTCTAATGCTCCAACCCTGGAGCTAATGACAGCTTGGAATTTGTCATACATCATACACTAAACGCATGATCAAAAGTCATTTCCTTTCATGATATTTCTAGCCCTCCTCTCTACCTCCTTTGCTCAAAGTACTTCTCTTTAAAAGCATACATCATGCTGGGAAACGACTCCACTTTTTTCAATAAAAGATAAAGACCATCTTATTACCTTCCCATTAAGAACATAACATTTTGTTAAATGGACTCCTATTTAAAACACTCCTTCGAGCTCTGAGCCAGATTCAATGAATCTCAGCTGCACTTTAATCAACTCTGGCTCTGCTGTTTCCACATAGCCTTTTCATGATTAAGAAGAATAAAAATTCATAGTATTTGATTATTCCGAGTCCTAATTCAAAGGAGAGCAAAAGTCCCCAAAGGGTAATCTTACATATATCTACAGTCACAGTATGAAATATCAATATAATTTCCATTCTGGGCCAAGTGGAAGTGACACAGGTATCAGATATAAAATAGCTCTTTTTTCATTCTCTCTCTCTTTCTCCCACACACGCATACACACAATACTAGCCAGGATGCATTAAGTAACACAGCACATCGATGTGGAAGAATTCACTGCACGCACACACACATAGAGTAGGTGGATGGGGTGGGGTGCTTTGAAGAGCGTGAATAATTTACAAGCCGATGTAATATGCTGCATCAATTTAACACCATCTAGACCCCATTTGTGTAAACTAATAAACCGATTTGTGAACTTTTTATATTCAAGACAAAAACACAAATTCCTCATGTACAAAATGCGATCAGGGCCAAATTCTCTAAGTGGAAACGTTGACTCCAGAGGTTATGTGGACCTAAATGTCTGCTTCGTTTAGCATATCAGCCCTTATCATGAAGACTGTGAATAACAGGGCTTTTGGCAGAAAAGGTTATGAACACTGAAGACGCTGTGCAAACGGCAAAAGTCCTACAGTACAAACAGCTGCATCAGCTGTTCTCGCCCAGACAGCTCTTGTACCCAAGGGAAAGGTCACAGCAGCCCATTTTTAAGGGCCTCAGCTCCAAGTGAGTCATATCAGGGCCCATCATCACTGATCATGTGACACCCCAGGCAGTAACTGGCAGTTGTCAACATTAGTGAGTCCCTGTCATTTACTCTGTCAATTTCAAGCCTGTCCTATCTCTGTCCTCTTAGCCTGGATCAACAAAATGTCTTTATGTGATAGCTGTGGCTCTAATGCTCAGATGGCTTCAATTAGAACACTGTGATCAGTAAAAAGCGCAGTCACATTAATCAATCAAAGGTGATAAAGAAGAACTCTGAAGTGTTTCTATCTTAAAAACTACTCGCATCCTCACTCTCAAAGTAATTTGCAGACGAAATGTGAGGATGACATCCTTTTTTGTTCCAATCATTCAGCAATATGCTCAACATTTTTTTTTTAATTTAATGATTTGTCATAAAAAATAGGTTTACGACGCAATATGTTATCTTCTTTCCGCCATACTGTATTACTTCTTCCACTTTATAGTTTCTGTTGCTGTTTTTAAAGTGTGGCAATCTTAAGCAAACATCTGCCACATTTACGCACCAAGAGTTGGGATGCTATCCAAGGCACATATGGCCCCCCTGATAGGGTCGGTTTACTCTTTGTCTCTTCTGTAAACCCATCTGCTGCTGTTGTTTGTTACATCATGTCTTTCTGTACACTTAGACTTAATTTCCTCTCCAAGCAGCCATTTTGTTGGAGCAAAGAATGTTTTAGCAAGGCAGCGTTAAGTCATAAGTGGGCCGAATAGCTGGACAGTTAGCTTCAAATACACAAGGTATTAAGGCATTAATTTAAAGCAGCTCTTAAGGTGCAATAGAATACTTAACTGTGTTTGTGGTGTCTGAGTACAAGCTCCAACATTGATTTTTGCAGACAGAGAGGTGCATTGAGAAGAATCACTGTTTTTGCAGCTTTTTTTTGTGCCAAATTACTAAAATCTGACCCATGTAGCCTTCAATATGCGTTACACCCATCATCCAGTGCATCGAATAATGACGGGCAACAAACGGGAGAGATCTTGTGCTTCCCTTCATTATATGATATTTGCATACTGCATGACAGTACATTACTTCCAAATTAGTTTCAAAATTAAAATATGCAAATTAGTAGCCATATCATGCCTGATGGCATCACAACCAGCACTGGTCATTAGTGCTTGCAACTTTCAGCTTTGTGGCTTCTGTGATGTGTTTTGCTTTCATGGTGCTGCTTATTTTAAAGTGAACATGCCGCTCGAGCGCATGTCTTCGATCATTAGATCACATACAACATTTTACATGTTCAGCACTACTACAACCGCATGGACTGACACAAACAAGTTTGGCCAACATGCTTTAATTCACAGAAAATATTGTAAAATATATATTTTTTTCTTTTTTCCCGTGATCTGCCAGTGCCAGTGAGTCAAATACAATATTTTATTTTCAACTTATTTTTTTTCTGTATAAAACATCTTAAACTGCTCATTTGATGAGTAAAGTAATTTAAATATGTGTTACAGCTGATTAGTTCATGATTTACGAAATATACTCCTCATGGCTTTCCTTTTTAAAAGAAAAAAAATTATATATATATATATAT